>JARIHR010000075.1:0-396869 GCA_029281495.1 Mycena filopes | reverse complement strand
AGTAGAATCGAGATGGTCGGCAAATTTAGAGGGTTCCAGATGGCTTGGGCTTGACTTGTCACAGTTCCTCGCCTTGGCTCGCCTCGACGACTCTCGGGTGTGCGTCCCACGCCCGACAATAATACAAGGGCGTCAAAGTGGGTCGAGGCAAAGGACAATACGCAGCCGGCGGATCGAAACATGATGGCATCAATGTGGCTGTGCTAAGCCATTGTTCTCTCGACAATAAGGCGACAATGGCAAGTGCTTCTCGTGAACAGAGTATAAAGGCAAAGACAATGGCGGACACGGACAACGCTTCCTCTCACGTCTCTTCCAACCACCACCGCCCAAAGGCTAACGAACGACGACCAAACGACATCCCTTGAAGAATCTGACTGTTTTAACGACTACCAACCATGAGCTGTATGTCCCGTCCGCTCCTCGTTTTCCGTGTCCTTTTCTGACGTGTGGGCAGCATCCTCATACATAAACGCCGCTCGCGCGTTGCGCGCCGCAGCCGCGCCATGTCCATCGTCGGACTCGGGTTGACGAGTATCCTGGAGGACGCAGAGCCCGTGGTGGACCTGAGCTCGAGTTCCAGCGACGCTCATGACCAGGAGGAGGAAGAGCAGGAGCACTTGCCACAGAAGAGCAGCAGTATGAAAGCCAAACGCCGCCTCGGCGTTTCCGACCTCGCCATCCCGCGCACGTCCCCGCTCTTCACTGCTGTCCAAGGCGTCGATGCTGACAACTGGCAACTTCGCCTCTCGATGGTTCTGGACGACGCATCGGCCTCCAAAGACGACACGGTTCTCGACTTTCCCCACCCGCCCCTGTTGGAGCTGCCCACAGACGAGAGCGAATCCAGCGCGTCCTCCTCTGGCAGCTCCTCCTTCAGTGGCTCGGACAGCGGCGCGGAGAGCCCCACGTCGGCCTCCAGCGGCCTGCCGACGCCCTCGCCGTCCCCTACCGTCGACTCGTACCTGGAGGCGCAATGCGTTATCCGCTGCAAGAGCATCAAGCCGCTCACCATCACCAAGCGCGCCGTGTCGCCCGTCCCACCCGTACCCTCCTCCTCCTCAGTATCCCCACCCTCCTCCCCAACTCACTCCCAATCCCCCTCGGACGACGAGGACCAATGGGAAGACGACCTGTACTACGCCTCCCACGCGCGCGGGTACATCACCCTCTCCCCGCCCCTCCCGCCCTCCTTCCCCCGGCGCGAATCCGCTCTCATCCTCCCCTCCTTCGCCTCCACGTCCAGCGTACCCGCACGCGCCCCGCCCCCGCCGCCCATAATCACCCATTCACGCTCCTCCTCCTCCCTCCGCACCCTCGCCCCGCGCCGCGAGCCCCCCTCACGCCCGCCCCCGCGCACGCCCGTCCCCACCGACGCCAGCCCCTCCTCGGACTCGGACGACTACACGGCCGAGTACGTCGACTACGTCGTCGCGTACGCGCCTTTGCTCGCGTCCAGGTCGCCTTCACGTACGTTCTTTCCTTCTCCTTCCCCCACGATAGTGCTATTGCTGACACCACCCTAGCCACCTCGAGCACCTCGAGACTCGCGTCCCTGCTCTCCCCGCCCCCGCCCCCGACGCCGTTCACCCCCGCCGCGCTCACACCAGCGACGCCCGCGCCGGCCCACGCGCTCTTTGTGCCGCACGACATCGACGACGGGGACGAGTGGGATGATTATTCGGACTTGGAGTACGCTGCGGAATACGAGGAGGTCCCGCTCTCACCCCTGCCACTTGCGTCCGCGCCATCACCCCCTTCAGCTGCTGCGCTCGAGATCGAGCTGGCGGTGGAGGCCGACGACGACGAGGAGGGGGAGGACCGGGAGACGCTCGTGCCGACCACCGCACCCGCACCGACCCCTGCGCCGTACACAGGCTGGCACCCGCGCCCGCGCGCCTCGCAGCTCCGTCTCGCCGTGGAACCGCTCTTGGCGACGCCCTCGCCCTCCCGCTACTCGCACCACCACGCCGACTCAGCGGGCTCGTGGGTAAGCGACAACGACCACGACGGCACGTTCACTGCGTCGCCGGTGCCCATGACACCCATAACACCAGCGACGCCCGCCCTCCGCTCGCGCTGGTCCTCCTCCACGCTCTCCTCCCTGCACTCCCCGCAGGCGCACACGCCCAAGACGTTCGCCTTTGCGCGCGCGCGGCGGTACTTCGGCCCCAAAGTCAAGTCACCCGCTTCGTCGTATAAGGAGCAGCAGATCCGCCCGAAGCCGATGGGGGCCGCGTCGTCTTTCGTGGCCGTGCCCTCGTCCCCGGCTTATGCCCCGCGCGCTTCGTCTACATCCACATCCACATCCACATCCAACTCGACCTTCGTCACCGCGAGTAGTCCCAAGCCCCCCAAGGCCCCGACCCCGCCGAAGGCCAAGAAAGCCAAGACCACGGGCGGCCTGACAGCCGCCTCCGTCCGCCGCGTCCTCCCCCCGTCGCTCCTCCTCCCGCCGAGTCTCTCGATGGGGAACGCCATGCGCGATCATGCTTATGCGTATGACGACGGGGAGGCGTGGATCGGGACGCGCCCGAGCGCGGTGAGCGTGCTGGCGTGTGGGTCGCCGGATGTGTTTGCTTCGTATGGGGAGGTGGGGGGTGAGGAGAGGCGCTGATCGTCCTGTGCTCGTGCTGCTGCTACAGTGCTACTACTTCGACCTCGACCCCCACATCACGGCGGCATCCTTCCTTCTTTATTTCATTTACTTCACTTCACGACATACCTACCACACGACCCGCACACTCACTCACTCTTTCTTTCTTTCTTTCTTTCCTTCTTTCTTTCTCCTTCGTCGCATCCTTCGTCGCATCCACACGCACGTTCATGATACCACCACCACTCACGCACACAGTCACTCACTTTCAATGTATCCTCCCCCCACACACATCTTGCTTCTTGCTGTCCCTTTCCTTCCTGCATCCACTGTATCCTATCGCTTGTAATCGTCAAGTATATGACCTAGTTGTCTACATACAACGTACGTAGATCGTTAATCAATGAACGCTGGCTGTTTCCTGGTGATCTGGTCTTACTTATCTTGTCTCGCTCGGGCTGCGTGTTTTTTGTTTTGGAGGTGTAAAGAGAGAGCGGGAGGGCGGGAGGCTGTGCGTAAGGCGCATCTGCATCAGCGGAACATTCGTAACTTCGCACGGTTGTGTATGTGTAATGATTGGGAACTTCGAAGCGGACTCGAGATATGTATGTAGGGCATAAACTACTTTGGTTGTGTCTGCAAAACTAGCACCTATACTCCTCGTATACCCGGTATAGGAGGAGGAGGATATACAAAACCCGTAGGGCAGCCACATTAATAAACACTGCACATTCGGGCAAACAGTGCACATTTGCGCAGGAGCGGCACATTTTTATCCCGACCTATACCACGGGAAGCGAATTCTGGCCCGTTTGGGAAGATACTGAATAAACTCCTCAAAGGTTTCAATTTTGTCCTGTGAATCCTCAAAGCATTGCCGACGATCCTCATCACTTTCGGGACCTCTTGCTATCTGGACAGCCAGATATTCCAGGAGCTGTGCAGCTCTCTCCAACTCTTCCCAACCTTGAGCTTCATCATGATCCGTTGAGATCATTAGAACAGTCTGTCGAGCTTTCTCTGCAGCTTCCCACAAAATATTGTGTAAAAACATCTGCCAGTCGGTGGACCCTAGCCGATATCCGGGTCCACCTCCTTTGATGAAGGCAAAGACAATTGTTGCTCTCGCCAATTGCCCAAGATCATGACTGGTGAAATCAAAGTCTTTCCAACACTTGACTAATGTGCGGATTATCCACACAGAAGGAGTCAATTCGACCTCTCCGGCAGAATGGGCATGATCCGGCTCTTCTACATCCCATATGTCCTGGTCATGATCTGTTTCTTCTATACCCCATACGTCGCGGAGAACCGAATTGAACTTGGTTTCAATAGTTGCAAACCCACCCGCTGTCCAGATATATATCCAAATTACAAGCTCATTTTTAAGATATGGCCGCCAGCTTGGGATGTCCGCAATATTTCGAGCTAGCTTGATGAAAACATAGCTGCTGTCATGCAGCTGCCAGCGATCTTCATGGAGTAACTGATGTACCAGACTTTGCCAGACCTGGCTTTGCTGCATGGCAGAGCTGAAAACTGGATCACTGAGCCAGTGATTTGGTGGAGTGGAAACTTCGTGCAGTATTGACAACACAGGTTGAGTCAAAGGCCCTATGGGTTTTGTTTCCAGGAACAAAGGGGGCAAATTCAGTGATTGTAGAATTGTGTTAAACTGAGCCCATGAGGGTTTCTGTTTAAATGCACCCTCACATAACAGAAGGGCCTGAAAGAGATCTAGAAGTGCATTGTACAACATGGTCCTCCTTAAATATGGGTCTTCTGGGTCTGACAGTGCTATGGGCTCGTTGAGATCTGAGTGTTCTAGACTCCATAGTTCCGGAGTTTGGTCAAGTGTACTAAGTCCCTCGTATATCCAAGTCACATCTGGGACTGGTTCACGTCGTACACTATAGTGGCCAATATTTGTAGCTGTCGACCAGCTCCTTGCAAAGCCAAGTGCTATAAACACCACCTCCATCCATTCAGTCGGATCAAGCCCACTGCAGAACTTGTACACAATTCCACGTGGCACACTGGTGACATGGGTATACTGCAGTAACTGTGCTGTTGTTTGTAGAACCCTCTTTGCAGTTGGTAAAGAGAGTTCCCCTCTAGTTATGCTGGATTGCAAGCTGCTGAACAGTAGAATCAACAGTGTGTCCAAGGACCTACTAAGTACAACAATGAGATTAGATGTGAGTCAGGTATGGTTCTTGGCAATGGCCTACCTTTTGTCCATTCTGGCCATATCACTCTGACTCACCACATAAGGTGTGAGGAAAGTAATGATACAGAAAAGATAATCTGCCTGAGTAAGACGGTTATCCAAGCGAGAGACCAGTGTGCCTTGGAATTGATCAAGAAACTGGTTTAGTTTCCGCTGCCGCAGCTTATGAGGAATGCTGTGGTGCGGTCCATGAGGAATGACATGCAATGCCCATCTCATTGCCACAGGGTCATTAAAGTCAATGTTGGGTTCCCGAGAAAGAATACGGGTGACATTTGTCAACTCTGGAGAATATGTTTGATAGGCATCAAAAAGTGCTTGGGAGTTGAATGGATCAACAAGCCTCAAGGTACAATAAGCACGGCCAAATTGGACAGCACGAAGTGACATCCCTTCCCGTAGCTCCGACAAATAAATAGGCCCATCGATATCATACTCAAAGCATTCCAAGATGCACTCCTCAATCCGGGGTAAGACTGACTTCAAGTTCATATCAGCTGGCCATTGCAGATCGGGGACAATTGCAGCACATGCAACCAGTACTGCAGGGTCCGTTGAGGTCTCTAACATCCAACGTATAGCAGGGATCTCAACGGATATTGGTGGAAAGTCTTCAGTTATAAGCCCTGTTTCAGAAAGAGCTACTGTCCGACCAAGCTGTAGCATGTTGATGTCTTCGGAACCTGTAGTCCACAAAGCCCGGAAAGATGCTGTGATTTTTTGACGTTGCATTCGCCAGGTTTTCTGAACCTCCCTCCAGAAAGAGGTCAAGACCAGGGAAACACGCTGATGATATGGAGAGAAATTGTAACCAAAAGCTCGCTGAACATGATTCCACCAATGTTGCTGCAAATACTTCTTGATAGACGACAACATAGATAGTACCTGAATGACAAGAGGTGCCAGTGGTGTTTGATAAGGAGAGTCCGGGTACTGTACAGCAGATGCAAGGAGGAAGGTGTATGCAGCAATCCCAGTTAAGGTCAATAATAGGACAGTGATGGCTATGGCCATGTGTACTGTCCACAGGTATGCGGAAAGTGCCAGTGCAAAAAGCAAGAATCCGAACTGCAGCAGAAGAGGAAACATTTGCATGACATTGTCAAATTTCCACCTGCGAAGGCCATCAAATTTCCGCTGGCGTTCAAGACCACGTGCTGCAATTGTTCCACGTTCCCCAGCTGCTGCATAGTACATAAGCCATTGCTTCCCCAGTACAGCTAGCAAGGCCGCAAGCAGGGTGCAGGCAAGACTGATGTAGAGGAGACATGCAGCAGCCACAACCGGGGAAGATGTGCCCTTGGGATGAATTTCTGGTTGAATCTGGATGATAAAAGCAGAGCTGACAGCTGAAAAAAGACCGGACTTTGGAGAAGTGAGCTAAGGTTGTATGGAAAGGAATGCAGGCTGCACATACAAAGATTAGGGAGGTATCAAGATCAGTGCCATACTTCTGTTGATATTCCTTGTCATATTCGTCCGCAACTGTGTTGTAGGCATTCCAAAATGCTGTCTTCTTGTCAATGTCGGGTGGTTTTGGTTTGAGGCCGTCAACTGCCTCTCGTAATCTTCCAATATTCACATGTTAATTAGGATGTGAATTCTAGTATGCAGACACACTTTTCCATTTGCTCTTCATTGCTCTTAGCAAGGTTGGTAAAGCATTGTTGGAATAAACGCAGAAATCTGCGTGATTAAGTGAGACTATTGGAGGCACGCCGAGTGTAGCTGGCAGACCTTTCATTGTCTCCCGCATCCGTCGGGCTCTCCACGGGGGAGCCTGGTACAGATGTGTTGTTGGGACCAGCAGTGTCAGAGCCGTGGCCTTGCATGGGGGGATCCATCTGGTAGGTTCAAAGAGGAGGGGTGGTGCTGGAGATAAGTGGGGCTCATTGTCATTGAAGTATCGCGGCATTGCGAAATCGGGTAACGCCGCGGCCCCAGACCGTGGATAGCAGTGGTTTGCACGCGGGTTTGTGGGCGCGCATGTCAGAATCACGGCCTCGTGGTCGATGTTCCCGGAAATCGAACCGAAATCTCCATTACGGGACAGTGTTCTTTGTATTAGCGGGGATGAAATGAAATCACGGCGGATGAAAGGGACCCAATGGTTCGGCGACTGCCCGACGACGACTCACGGGTACAGCCATAGAAGCCGTCTTGGGAAATATTTCACAGGATGAGCTCCAGAAAAGATTCCGTCGTCAATTGAACTCGCGCCACGGCATTGAAAGAAATACGATCCGGCTTGGCGCTCGCAGAGGACCGCGTGGTGCGATCGCGAGGCCCAACCTCTGTCGAAAACCCGTCGGTGTCAAGGTCGAATCAAAGGAGCGTCTCACGACTGTCTTACTTCTCCCAATTCTGCAAAACTCACCGAGGTCGGACTTCACAAACGGCTCAAATACTGGAGAAAAAATGCGGATGGCGAACCTGTGTTCCTGGCCATTTGAGTGTGCGACTTTCGCCCCACAACACTAATAATCCATCAGTTTAGAAATCCCAGAGAACGTGTTGTTCACATTCGAAGTGTCCGGACCGAGACATCCCCTTGTGCTGCTCAGTAGAAGGCGATGAGAAGTCCACTCACGGTCGTCGCTCACCGAGTCAATCGTTGTGCTTGAGTGAAACATCTGGCCTATGCTTCGTGTGGTTGAATTTCTGGAAGTCAATTGACCCACCACGACGTGCCACCGAACCGCGTCGCACGGCGCTCAGGTAGAGAGCACGACGACACGAGGTCTTCGTTGGATCTCTGTGCAGCCAAGAGAAGTGGAAAGCTATGTTGAGAAATGAAGCATATAATAAATTGGATCGCACTGATATGAAGCCGGTAGGGATTGACCAGATTTGAACGCAAGCTTCATCGTTTTTAATCTGGCTTAGTGATTCATAGGGCTGCTCAACGGAACCGTCGGGCAACGAGCGACTTCGAATTCGCAGTTGCTGGGAATCGGGAGGCGAATTTTGACCACAAATTAGGGCGAACAGGGTCGTAGACCAGAACAAAGAAGTCCTTGAGGGTAGGATCGTCTCTGTTGTTCAAGAGGAGTTGCACTGTGAGCTAGCGTCAAAGGAAAAACCACGACGAGCCCGTCGGTCGTTGGAACGAAAATGCATTTCCGGCATTCGCGGTTGAATTCTCCAGAAGGGCGGGATGCGTGCGCAAGAGCACTGCAGCCAGGGTTCTGGCCGATTTTCTGCCAGAAATTCTTCCATGGAGTGAGTTGAGGCGGATCCAAACAAATCCGGCAAGACACAGTGCAGAGAGTCGAGACCTAAGGTGAATAATCATCGAGAGGGCCCAGATCCAGATAATATTTCGCTGTTGAGACTCGAGAGAACGGTGAACCTGACCCACAGCAGGCAAGCAAGGAGCAGCTTTCGCCGTCGCAGTGATGGTGAAGGAAGAGCCTGGTGGCTGTGCCCCCGCATTTGATGCGACTTGCTCCGTCCTCCCACGACGCTTTACTATTTCCTGCATCCGGAAAGCCTATTGATTCCGAGCTTTGACGACGACAACGAGCAAGATGGGGCAGCGCTGTACTCCTCTGGTTCAGCCCTTTCTGTGATCTGCCCCGAAAGAAAAAAAGGTCACAAAAGACAATCGGCGGATGCATCTGTGGACTCAGCTGCTCGAGGGATGAATCCAGAAGACGAACAATGGCCACCGTCGTGGATGCCTGGTACCTCGCCGGTGTATCTGCACCTACTCGTTGCATTCGGATAATAACTGTGAAGAAGATGACGCCTTGGACTTGCCGCGCTGGCCCGGGGTCGGGCGCCTGCGGATGAGAGTCCAGCCTCCTCCTCTACGGGCCAAGGGACGCAAAGAACACCCTGTAGTCGGTCGTCTCCGGCCTGCAGCGGAGCGGAGATGCCTCGGTTTCGTCTCGGGCGGCTTCCGCATCTGCAGATACGCCTTCGACGATTCGCTGCATATCGATAGAAATACACGCGCCGCAATCGCCACGCGTTGCCCGCGGGATGGCTTGCACGCTGCCCAACGGTCTCGACTCTCGACATTCTATGTATCCCACCTCGTCCCCAACCGACTCATCCGGCGAGAACGACTCCGTATACGCCTCCTGCGCGTCGCATCATCCTATGCCCGACCTCTACTTCACTCGGCCTAGCGTGAAGCGCTCGTCGTACCCACCTCTGTCGCTGTCGGCTGCGCTCTAGGTGTAAGTAACTTGATCCCTCCGACCTCGCCTGCATTTCACCCGAGTCCCATCACGGGCGCATGCGCTTCCGGTATCGACTACACTGCGTCGTCCTCACTGGCTATTCTGGCGTCTCCGAGTTCGCGGGAACCGCCATTCGCATGAGCTACCTCCTTCATGTAAACTTGCGATTTGCTCGCTCTTCCATCGTAAACCGACACGACGTCTCCTCGTATAGCATTATAGCATCCTCAAGCACTCCCTCTGCACCGCTCCTACCCATTCCATTCCACCGGCACTTGCGCGCACCCAGCGGCGCCTGCGTGCGCTGGATCACACGCGCGTTGGACCAGAAGATGTCGACAGCGACGAGCGGTACGAGTTGAGGAGGAGGGCCGGCACTGGCGCCTCGTTCTCGCGGCCGCCGCCGGTAGCATCCGCGCGCTCCTCGCGTTGCCGGGACACGCGAGCCTTGCTCTGCCAGCCACTGCAATGGATACCGACGTTGACGAGTCGCGCACACCGTCGCCCTCGCCCTCGCCTATGTACTCGCACCACGCGGACTCAGCCGGCTCCTGGCTCACCAACAATGACGGAGTGCACTCGCCGTCTCTGCGTCGCCACTGCCCATGACGCCGCTCCGCACGCCCTCGCTCGCGCTGGTCCTCCTCTCCTCCATGCACTCTCCGCAGGCGCAGGAGCACACGCCCAAGACGTTCGACTCCCAAAAGCCGACGACTGCGTCCTATAAAGAGCAGATCCGCCCGAAGCCGATGGGTCCTCGTCGTCGTTCGCGCCCTTGTCCACGCCGGCTCCTCGCCCATCCGTGCTTCTTCCTCTGCCACCTTCACCACTACTTATACTACGACGGCCTCCAGCTCTCTACGAAGCCCAACAATATGGGCGGCCGTGCAGCGCGTGCTGTCGCCGTCCCTCCTCCCGCCGAGTCTGTCGATGGGAACGGGACGACGTATGAGCTGAACGACGACGCGTGGATCGGGACGCGGCCGAGCGTGCTCGCGCGTGCGTCGCAGGATGTGTTCGCGTCGTATCCGTCGCCAAAGGATGAGGAGGAGGGTGCAGATGAGGATGAGGGTTGGGGACAGAGGAAGCTGATCCCGGTGGAGATGCTCTCGCTGTGGTAGTTGTGCTCGTGCTCGTCTTTTGCTACCTGCCGCTGCTCTCCGTGCCTTCGACCATCTTTGTTCTCGACGCCCGTCCCCACCCACATCGCATCCTTCTTTGCGATCTACTTCACGCCTTACCACACCACCCGCACACTCAATCAGTCTTTCCTTTCCTTCTCCTTCGTCGCATCCGCATGTTCATGATACCACCCACACGCACGGGCACTCACTTTGTATCATCCCCTCATCTTGCTTTTACTACTTGCACATCATCATCCACTGTAATGTCGTTTGCACTCATTCATTCGCGTAGATAATTCAATCAATGCTTGTTGTTTCCTGGTGATTTCAGAGGATTTCAGTGGTGCTGTTGAGCGGAATATGTGTGGCGACTCAGACGGGTACGAGCAGGAGAGGTGATGGGATCAACTGCGCGCGGGTCAGCTTTTCGTGTTTGTCTCTCCCGTTCATTCCAAGTCCCTCTACATCCCTCGCGATGACCCCGTCGACGTCGGCCTGTCTCAATCTCAGTGGCTTTCTTCTCCCGGTCCTCGGCTGAGAGCCACCCTCCGCCGAGGCATCCCATTCAATTCAACGATATCAATTCCCAGACTTACGAAGTTCCGAATCCTGGCCTGCTCTCCTCATCTCTCCGGGCTGTTGGACTGCAAGTACAAGTTGAACAGATCCATATTTACCCCACGCCACCGCAATGCGCATGCGTGTGCTTCAAGTTATCAGGCCGTAATAGACGCTCAGGCTTGAGCTTACAAGTCGAATGCCCGCACACAACCCAAGTGGCGAACCTTGACTCCGCTGGACATGCAGGACTCTCCGGTACACCAGAGACCGGCGCAGAGACGCGTCGCGTCGCGTCCCCATCATGCTGTCGCGCGCACGCGAGGCGATAGCAAGCGGATCAGCGAATATGGCTCCCACATGCAGATCCCTCCTCCCCTGATACCGAAGTCGCCATTGCTCGTGGACGCCCCTGATGTGTACACGCTGTGCGCTATCGTGTCCTCGCCGCCCGTGTCGAGTGCCGTCTCAGCTCACTCCACCATCTCGTGCGTCTCTCCTTCTTCCTCTCTCATCTTGTTTCCAGTACTTATACGTGCGGTACAGCCGCAGACAGCGCTCGAGGCCCTCCGACTCGCGCTTGCTCCGCCTCAGTGAGCTATGCACGCCTACACGCTCTTTTCGCCCATCCTCCTCGCCCTCCTACTTCCCCTGCTCTCGGCCCCGGTCCTCCTCGTCGTCAGTGCATCCCCCGCATTCCCCCAAAATCCCGGCCACGGCTTCGGCGGCTTCAACTTCACCAAACCCGTCAACTTCACAAGGCCCATCGGCGGCGCTGGGGGGCACATCGACATCGACAATACTCCTGGCAAAAACAACGACCATGACAACTTCAAGTTTGGTGTTGGACGGAACGGTAACAAGAATGATAACGGCAACGGCGGGAAGAACGGCGGTGGCGGACACATAGGCGGGGGGCGGCCGACGAATGGCAATGGGCCCCCCGGTACCCCGACGCCGCCTACAACACCCGCTGCCCCGCCGCCCACAACGCCTGCTGCGCCACCGCCCAACAACACACCTGCAGCGCCGCCGCCGACCACACCCGCTGCACCTCCACCCAACAACACACCAGCTGCGCCGCCTACAACGCCCGCTGCCCCAGGCGCACCCGCGACCACGCCGCACGCGCCCGTCGGGGCAGACAGCGTAGGCCCCGCCGGCACCCCCGCCGCCGCCGCCGCCGACACCGCGCAGCAAGGCGCCGCCAACGCGGGCACGGATACAGGTGCGGCGACGGGCACGGGCACGGGCACGGGCGCAGGCACGGTCAAGGGCGCGGTCCTCCTCCCCAGCGGCGCCGGCGGCGTAGGCAGCTCGCCCTCCTCCCCCGTCACGATCGCCCACAACGCCGGCGTCTCCGGCGCCGCCTCGTACCCCACCTTCCTCGGCACGGGCCCCTCCCCCACTCCCGGCTCCGGCGCCTCCCCCACGGGCGTCACCTCCGCCGCGTCTGCGCCATCCGCGAAACACGGGCCCAGCGCGGCCCTGCTCGCGGGCATCATTGTGCCCGTGCTCCTCCTCCTGCTCGCCGTGGTGGGGGCGCTGGTGTGGCGGCGCCGGAGTAAGGCGGCAAAGGCGGGGAGGGGGCTCACGTTCGCGGACGCGACTGCTCCTGAGTTCGCTGGCAGCGGGAGTAGCAATGGTGGGATGATGTACGAGGTGGGCGCGGGCGCGGGCATGAGCGCGTGGACGCAGTTCGACGGCTCCGGCGGCTCGCCCTTCGCGTCCGCGTCCTCGTCCTCCTCCATCGCGCTCCCCATACCCCCTGCGCCAGCAGCGACAATCATACCCGTACCACCAATGCCAGCACCGATACCCACAGCCTCTTCCACCACCACGCCCTCACAGACACCCTCACAGACGCCCTCGCGCCGCAGCTACCGCGTCCCCCCGCCGCAGCTCGACGAGGATGACCTCCGCGCTGCCGCTGCGGTCGCGCAGGCACAGGCGCAGATACCGACGCCGGCTACGTATACGCTGCTCGTTGATCATCCGTTGCCGGCGTAGACTAGGAGGGTACATACCCTGTTTTTGTTTTAGAGGTAGTTTCCAAATTGCTTTGTGGGATTATCGCTCGGCAAGTGGGAATAGAGGTGTCCTCGGCCGTTGATCAATGAACTGAGGGGAAGCAGAGCAGCACCTCGGAGGACGCTGATGTTTTTGAGTCGCGCCGTTATAGTGCAGCGGAAGATGCGAGGAAGATACTTGGCGAACCAACAGTGGGTTACATATTGCGGGCCGAGCTCAACGCGCTGTGTGAAAGGTTGATTGAAGCAGACTGAGACTTGGTTGGTGGTTGGGTGAAGAATGAAAATCTTGAAGACAGTCCCTTGAATAATGAATCCCCTGCGGCCCGGCAATGCTTCGAATAAGAATGGCCTACGAGAAGCCCAAAGATGCGCGGTATGTAAAGAACCATCGAGCTTAAAGACACTCTCGTCTCGTCTTTTGTTTGCGAGTCGCATCTGGTTAAATATCGACTGCGATTCCATCGAGGCACCGCGTCCTCAGGCACGCAGAAAACGCCCCCATAGTCGCAGACACTGGCATGGATTGTCCTATCCTGATCTGTCCTGCCATAATACAACCGAGCGCGCCCTACATACATACACCCTACCCTCAGCATGATCATACTGGTCCAAGTAGAATCTGTTGTTGTCCGGATTTCAAGCTCCGGCGGCAGAAAGCCATGAGCTCCTCCGCCCGGGGTCGACGACGTCCACGTCGAGCACGCCGAATTCCAGGTGTGGCAGCTGCAGGCCCTCCTCGTCCCCGTCTCCTTCCCCTTCCCGGTCGCCGCCCTTGTCCTTCTCCTGTTGTTGATAGAGGTGTTGTTGGTGGTGTTGGTCCAGCGGCGGGGCCGGCGACGGCATCGCAACGAGGAACGCGACGCGCACTTGGCTCGGGGAGTAAGGCTCGGATGCTGCAGGCGGCGTCGGCGTCGGCAGCGGTGGCAGCGGCAGTGGAGGAGGAGGCGGCGGAGCAGGCGGCGCGCAGAACGGGTTATACCGCCGCACGACGCTCTGGATCTGCGCGCGCGCGGCGCGTTGCCCGGGCGGTTCGGTCGCGGGTACCAACGGCGGGGGTGGAAGCGCGGGCTTCAAGGGCGGCGCCGCAATGTCGGATGCAGAGAACGGCTGGGGTCGCAGGGTAAGTTTAGCATACAAGCTCACTAGAAGCGCCGAGCGGCGTGAGAGGATGCAGGATGACTGCTGCGCACCTTCATCGCACCCCACCCAACCTCCTTTGCTTCCACTTCCACTTGGTCGAGGGTCGTATTTCGGGCAGCGACGTGCGCGTGGAACATCACGGGGCGCCTGCGCGTGCCCGGGGCGTTCTCACGGCGGCGCCCGGGGGGCACCCAGGTCCCGTCGGCGATGGCGCGCTGCTGGCGCCGCCGGAGGACGACGGAGCGCGTGATGATGCCTGCGCTCACGACGAGGAGGATGATGAGTGTTGAGAGGAAGGTGTACACTGTGATGACGGGGATGATGTGACGGAAGGGACAGGGCGATATAGCGCACGTACGGTAAAGGGTCGCGGGCGGGGGCGTGCCGCAGCCCTGGGGATCGTTGCATGGCCCAGAGCCGGGTGTAGAGTTGTCGCCAGAAGAATGCGGGGGGAAGGGCAGGGACGGAGAGCTTGGTGGTCCATCCAGTTGCGACGTAGATGATGCGCTTGGGGTCGAGGAGGCGGACACAGAGGCAGAGGCAGAGGCCGACCTTCTGAGGGAGGTCGAGGACATCTGAGAAGGCAGAGAGAAGCAGGGAACGAGATGGAGTGGTCGTTAAAAGGGTCGTGAGCCCTGGCCGAGGACTGAGAGACTGCTTGATTAATGCTGCCGCCCTGTGAACGACGGTTCTAAAGACGGAGGCAAGTCACTTCGAGCGTGAGATGACTTGTGTCGTGTTCATGTCCTCCTTCGATTCAAGTTGCGTTGCGACGACTAAACCGGGGGGAGGATGGCGAGGCCTCGAGTTACCCGGGGGGAATAAGGATAGACCCTGCACTTGAATGCGAGATGTTGAGCACATGAGTGGTTGGTGGGGGAAGGAAGCCGTTTCGGGTATCAGTAGTCCCAATATAACCGATCGAAGCGTCCTGAAGTGATACGGCTCCAATTGAACTCGTAGACGCCGCGGAGTCGTGAGCGCTCAAGTGGGTGAGAATCGAGTTCATCCTCCCCGCCGCAAATCTTCAGGAGGTTTGGCTTGAAAAATAAAGAGGACATCCGAGAATTGGCCATAACAATTTGTGCGATTGAACGCAAGAACGCGTTCAAAAGTGGCAAGAAGCACCCCAGCCTGTGAGCGGAGACCTCAAAATGTGTAGCGTGCATTTATGTATGTATGTACTTGCCGTCTTGAACCTTTCTGCGATGCGATGTTGGAAAAGTCTCCTTCGGAATGATCGACTTGAGCTGCACGCGTCTGCAGAGTCCATAAATCGACGAAAATTACTTAGGTTCCAAGATGTTCTTGCGGCGCGCTAGATGGAACTTGAGCTTGAGAATTTGCTCGTCGATCGATATGAGGGAGGCAATTTAGATTTGCAGACCTTGGTGCCTTTTGTAACTTTGACTTCAAGGGCTGCGGGACGCCGATGGTACTTTTCATGATGGAGAGATATCAGAGCTGGGAGGAGAGCTCTCTATAAACTCACCTTGAACATTGGGCCCTCGGAACGAGTTATTCGTGCGCGTGGTCCTTGTCCCGGTGGTAAGAAGTGTTGTCGCTTTCTGTTGTCGCATCTCTATGATTATGGATGGAAATCACTGGACATCCACCAGAAAAAGACCCACCCGTGCCTCGAGATCTGTAGTAGTCGCTCCGGATTGGAATGTTCGTCGCCGAGGCTTCCTGTACAGGATTCAACCCAGCACGGCGGTCTATAGAGGACACTACAACATACCTGCCAATTCGATCCTGCTCGCAAACCTGTTGAGCCCGATTTTCGCTCGTTGCTTTTAACTAATATTGCAGTGGGTATAGATGAACTCGCATTCTTGAACGCGCGCGCGGGCCGAGGAGTTTCGTCGTCTGTGTTATCGCCCAACGCAGGAGAGCTGTTGACACGGTGACTGGGTCGCCACGACGCAATTCATGTAGCCTGGGGAGGAGGTCAGTCGAGTACTAGCAGTGGGTCCGAGTGCTTCACTCGAGCGAAAGATCAACGCAATTAAGGAACGCTTTGTAAAGGAAAAGCATGGATGGACACTTACTTGCGAAGAAAGGCGGGACCAGGAGACATAAACGTCGCGCGCGTCGTGGAGCGTGCGACTGACCGTACAAGCGCAGCACAACGGCCAGACGTTCGTTCGACTTCGCGCCGTGCCTTTCGGCGGCAGGATATAAACCGAGGAAGGTCAAGGACACATATGGCGGGTAGTGTTGAACGACGTCGTTCTGCGGAGTTGTTCAACTTGAAGGACGAGGGGTTCGAAACACAACATGGAATCAGAACGGCCAACGACCCTGCGAAGAGCACCAGTGACCGGTCAACTTAGGCCGCGTCGCTTGGCACTTCGTTGTTTTTTGGCCTCGTCGTATGCGGGCGCATGGGGAGAGGAAGGGAGCGAATAGTGAGGTCGGCACGAGATGGACAGAGTGTCACTGTATGTCATGTGCAGCCGGAGGACAGACCGCGTCGTTGAGGAAAAGCGGGAGCGACCAGCGACGCGTGATCCTCGTTCCAGCGCCAAGTCGGAGTAACGAAGAGCGCATAATATCCGTTCGTAGGAGGTAACGACGCCCGGCGCATCCTGAGGGTCGCACTGGCTGTTATCTGGAACCCCAAACAACTCTATTCGATTAGCAAATGTAGATAGCAGAGTGCGGCGCGCCGCATAAATAGATAGATAAATCACAGATCAGAGAAATCCGCCTCTCGTCGTAGCTTGGCCGGGTAGCTAACACGGGCGACGTCCGCGACCTTGCGGTCCAACGCATCCGGGATTATACCCTCGATTTTGAAGCTCCCTGCGACAAGCAAGATAAGCGCACAGAGGATGGGCGGTGGGTGTGCGGAAGCATGCATACACTTGTAGTGGCCCTTCACCCTGGCGTGATATTCGAACCACACCCAGCCCTTGGCGATGCCTGCACACAGCGATGCAGGCTTGGCCGGAAACTGCGCGCAGACTATTGTCAGCGGAGGCGGCCGAACTAGAGTACATAGCGACGCACTTGTGAATCATTGGTCACAATCTTGTAAGGTTCCGTCCCATAGTTCTCCTCGACCGCTGATTGAAGGGCTGGCCAGCCAGGGACTGGTAGGCGCTCAGGAATGCGGCGAGAGTGACTTGTATCAATTGGGCCCCTTACCGCTTTGCAACTGGTCCGGAGTTAGATACGAGCACGAACCAGGAGCGGCTAGAACGAGGACATGGGGAAGAATAAGAAGGAGAACCCAATACAGCGCCCAAAGTGACATGGGCGGTGGGAGTAGAGAGCGAGCCTACAATTCGACATCTGTGATTGATCTCATTTTCTTGTTTGTGTTTATGTCGCATCAACGGTGAATCTCGGCATGCTGTAACGTTGGCGGGGTTGAACGAGCATCTTTTGTACAACTATGCGAGGTACGAGCTTCTTTAGTTGTAGTGTCTGTTTATAAGAGACTACATCTTTTGTCAATTTTCCCATTTTGTTCCAAGAAATTTTTGTGTTTGTTTTCTGGGTTTGAAGAGGACTCGGGAAGCAAGGAAAGGTCTTGATGCAAATAGTGTCGCAACACCACGGTTATTTTCTTTGGCCCCTCATTTCCAGGTGACCATGGAGCATGTAGAGACGAGTGGAAACATGTAAATTACTGTACCATTTCGCTCAATTTAACGGGCTGTGCCAAAAATTCGAACTTGGGTTTTCAGATATGGGCCAGGTTGACCGTGACACGGAAAAAAAGTTCGAATATTCGGCATTGTCCGGCAGGTTGAAATTCTGTTCAGATTGGTCGGAAAGCAGGTGAGCCACTTATGTTTTTAAGTGTTGTGCCAAGGGAGGAGTGATTTGAAGCTAAGTTCAACATATTGAAACCTGAACCCCATCAAACTCACTTTTTCAGCTGTTTTGGCCGCACTGTGGCCCACGGAGTCCTTCCAGACGGCCAAAAACCATCTGTTCAGCAGATTATGGGCTGATTTTTGTACAAAGACGTGTTTTGCGCGCCGTTTTGAGCCCAGATACGCAGGTGCGCAAAAAAAAAAAAAAAATTACAGCCATTTTTTGGCCATTTGTGACTTCGTTTTGGATCTTCGAAGATAGCCTCGGTGACCCGTGACAGGTACAAAATTTTTCGTATTTTTTGGCCCCCGTGATGAGTGACATACGAATTGAACGAAATGGTACAGTATTCGAAGCATTGGAAATGTGCAGCTTCTCGATGCGAGGAAGGATATCTGGACAACACAGAGAGTAACCCTCTGACAATTGGTAAAAAGAAAATTGAATACTGAAGAGAAACTCGAGGTGGATGGCCAGCAAAGGGCCAGCAAGGTTGGGGCTGTGTTAGCTACTACAGTGGCAGTGTTTAATCAGGATCCTGGGGCTCTGCAGTCTCTTGCTAGGAGTGGTCTCAATGTTGGCGGTGAAGGTGTGTGTGTGTCCAGGACAACAGCGGATGCCAGGGAGGTGGAGATCAGGAAGGAGGCGAAGCGGAGGGTGAACATTGTGAGCTGGGAGGGAACTTATAAAGGAAAAGTTTGTCATTTCACTCGGGAGAGGAGGCCAAATACATATATTGTCCTCTCCAACTCCCTAGATGTTAAATACCACTGGTGCCATCCCACTGTTGGTGCCTCCATCATTGCAGAGGCCACCGTATCTAATATGTTGGCAAAACTGTCCAATGGCTTTCTTTCTATCTCAGTAGCACTTGTTTCCCGGGCTGCAGCTGCAGCATGGATGAGGGAATGTTGGAGAGGTCTTGAGAAGGTAGAAGTAAAGCTGGCTGTGGTGTTCGAAATTTCACTTCGAAAGATCACACATGAGAGGCACGACAGCCAAGGAATATATTCTCGTCGTTCTGTGTTTGCAGTGAAGTCAAAGTTGGCCCAAACTTCTGTTAAAGCCAGTAATGTTAAGCCAAAAGCCTTTTCGCTCGTGTCTGTGAATTCATATTCCACATTATCAATCTTCCAGACTGTTTTCAGGACCACAGTGTATTGTTCGGCAAGTTGAAGATTTCTATGATTTGTAGAGAAGATGCAGATCCAAGAGCAAAGCTCTTTCTTGATGTGGGAGTGCCATTCAGGTATATCTGCAAGGAAACACCCAAGAACAATCAACTCCTTGCCCAGTGTCAACTGTAAATCCGAAGAGCCCCAGTCCGTGTAATATAGCACAGGTCCCAACCCATCAGAGTGCATGAGAGATGACCACACAAGGACATTTTGCAACATGGGTTTCAACTCATTGTCCAAAAACCAATATCTGGTGTTCTCTCTTACCAGTAAGGACCCGGCAGTACTGGAAATAGAGCCACGGATTGACAGGACTTGCAGGACGATAGGTAGATGCTGCCTCAAAGGAGGGGCACCGTAATGAAGGAGAGCCGCCAGAAGACCAAAAATCCCAGTTCTGGTTTTGTCATTCCAGGGGGACTCTTGTGTGGGAAGTTCCACAGTCTCCAAGGCCTTGTGGACCCATGTAGCATCATGGGTGTTGAGAAACTCTTTTCTTTCATGATCCATGTGTGGGTATGTAAGTAGGCCCATAACAAACACAACATCCATCCATCCATCACCATGCGGGAGGGAACTACAGAATTGGTAGAGCATGGCATGTAAGTTATGGTGGTTCCAGTCTGAGTCCCAGACCCTAAATCCCGCACGTGCTAATCGGCCCGTAACTTGCATAATATTTTGGACAACAACCAGTGAGATTTTAGATTCTCTGATTTTTGTTTCAAGCAGCCTAAGGAGATGTTCAAAGAGCTGTGGCTGGAACCCCCTACTCATGAAATTAGGAAGTGTTTTGAGAAAAAGTGATTGCCCCACCTCTTGTCCCGTTGAACTGTGTCTACTGCACTTGCATCCGAGATGAAACTATAGATGCAGAACAAGAAGTCTGTGAATGTTGAACAATCCAATTTTGGTGTTGTATCATCAAATTGTGCCAAGAATTTTGATAGAGCTCGCATCCTTAAACTTGAATTTTCGTATTTGAATGATGGAATGACATGGAGAGCCCATTTCATAAGCAGAGGCCTGTTAGGGTCAATGATCAAGCTTGGAGTTCCTGCCAGAATTTGGAGCATATTGACCGGCTCATCTTTCTGTCCTGGTGCCAGTCTTCCCGGAACATAGGTCTCTTCCTCTTCCTCCTGGCGAAGACAGCGTAACACGCAGTAAGCTCTTCCGAGATGAAGTGCCATGATCTGATTTTGAGTGATCGAATAGAGTCGAATCTTGTTGCTTGTATGGACCCCCCCAGATGTAGGATGAGAGAGTATCCTGTATATTGCGTATCTGAAGCCTAAGATCAATTGAATTTGGTGCTGGCCACTGTAGATCCACAGCAATCTCTGCAGCGAGAGCCACAACATGAGGATCTGTGGAAGTTGCCAGCACCCATGCATGATATGGCTGGGACCTCTGGTGATGGGATTGGGAGCTGAGATAGGTTGGAAAGTGGTGTAACTCCTGAGGTGCCTGCTGTCTGTATTGCTAATTTAATGAAAAGTGGCAGATCAAGAGATGTGTCCCAGTCAAAGCTGCGACGAATGTGCTGGCAAATCCACGTGAAACCCGAGATTATCTTTCTCCACACAATAGTTTGGAGAAAGTAAGCGACAATGGGTGAAAGTGGAGTTTGGAAGGGTGAATCGGGAGCAGCAACAGAGGATATCAGCAGAGCAGTGTATGACATGCACCCAAAGGATGTGAAGCACAAGACAATAAGGGCTGGTGCCAGGTGAACGGTCCACAGATAAATTGAGAGGGCAACTGCAAAGAGAAGCAATCCCAGTTGTAGCAGGAGGGGGAATGTTTGCATGACTAGGTCAAATTTCCATCTGCGCAGGCCATCTATTTTCCGCTGACGCTCCAGGCCACGGGCCTCAATGGTGCCTCGCTCACCAGCTGCAGAGTAATACATCAACCATTGCTTCCCAAGAACTGCAAGCAGGGCAGCAAGCAATGTTAAGGACAGGCTGATATAAAGCAGGCACTGAGCGACGAGGACCAAGAGGGGAGGGTTATGTGGTGCGAGGTCAGGTTGGACCTGAATAATGAACGCCGAGCTAACAGCAGAGAAGAGACCGGACTAAAAAAGGAAGCCGCCTTAGAGGGAGGAAAAATTAGCAATCAACAAAACTCACAAAAATCAAGGATGCATCGAGTTCTGTACCATATTTTTGTAGCAGCTCTTGGTCATGCTCGTCGGCGAGTGTCTTATATGTGTTCCAAAACCCAGTTTTCTTGTCGGTGGTCACTGGCACCGTTTTGTCGATAGTCGCTGGTGCTGCCTTGGGTTTGAGTTCCGCGATCACTTCATAGAGCCTTGACACGGATTAATGGACCAGTTCAGCTGTAGTAAATGACCAACACAGTACCTGGATGCTTGCTCCTCTTGCTTTCTCGCGAGGTCGGTGAAGCACGTTTGCAGCACATCGATGAGTCTGGCAACATCGCGCGTCGTTAGATCTGACTCCTTCCCGGCGTCGATTGGATGGATGCTGTTGGCGTTGGCTGGAGCGGAGGCTTGGTCTGTGGGCAGATCCGGATCCATCGCGCAAACTTGCTACCTTGGCTCGGAGGGAGAAGGACGAAGAGAAGGGTGGGAGAGACCAGTCGAGAGTCGGCTGACCTCGACGTTGAACGCCCACAGTGATGGGAATCGATCAATAAACGAGGTCGAGCGGATCAACCAGTCCCGATGTACCGTGACACTGCCTCCATTTTGAACAATGTTGAATGAGCATGGGGTGTTTTTCTGTGAACGTCCGGAGGGGTTGAGTGCGAAACGCGTCACCTTCTCCATTGCCGTCAGCGGGCACGTACCATGCATGTTAACGCTCTCCCCTGCGATCGCGACCTCAACTCTGAGGGCGCCGAGTCGTGTTCAACCTTGGTTCAACCGATCTACTGCCATTTGTCAGGTGTTGACTTCAACTGCGCTTCGCGGGCCCTAGATAGATCTCCTTAGAAGCGGTGTAATCGTCGAAGGCAAGTGGAGTGGGGTATGTCTACAGGCCGGATGTATCTTCGTTACAACTCAGCATGTTCCGAAAGGGACCGCGCTGATCAATTTATCCGCTCAGTCACCTCCAGCTCTGTACTTCTTCAAGAATCCTTTATAAAATTCTCCGTGGTGGAGATAGACCACAGCAGGACTCCCCCGAGAAACCCGTTTTTTTTGTGTGTGTAAGGAATGCGTCCGCCAGAAAATCTGGAGCGCCGTCCAAACAAATCGATTTTCCATCCAAAGTTTGAATTTCCAAAACACATCCCGCCGTACAGGTAGATTTCTCGCCCGCAAACTCGCTTTGGCTAATCTCTCCTCGCCAGGACATGCGCGCGCCGCTTGTCTCCGTGTTCGCGTCGTTGCCCGCCGGAATCCCGCGCAGTCACCCTCAACGCCAAAAGGGTTCGTCCAGCGCGCTCCACTTCCGCGATATCTCTTTCTTTCGAGCACATCTCGACCTCGGGAAAAAAAGGGACACGGCCCTCCGCGCGCTCGAGAAACATTCAAGATACCACTGTCTTCCCAACTCCCAATACAATACTCGATACTCCTGCGCTTCTTCTCCTTCTTCTTCTGTTTCTTTTGCGATTTCGTACATTGCACACACATGCAAGATCGTACACGTATATACTATATAACGGAGCGACCCCCCAAATAAACGTTATGCCATGCTCAAACAGAATGCAGCGGCTCGCCCGCAATGATCTGCTCGAAGATCGCGAGGGCGGCGGCGGGCTGGAAGGCGGGCTGCGCAAAAAAAAAAAACATAAGCACCGACTCGGAGTGAAGCGGAGAGGCGGGGAGCTTCGTTTCGCTCGGAGGAGAGGAAAGCGAAGCAAAGCGGACGCAGGGCAAAGCAAGCGCAGGAAAGCAGAGGAAGGTACAACGAACGAAAGAACTCACCACCTCATGCCCCGCAGCATACACGCGCGCAAACGTAAAGTTTTTCACATTCGCGACGGCGGCGACGGGCTTGCCGGCGAGTGTGATGTTGGTGAGCGGGGTGGCGTTGAGTTGCGCCTTGCCGGACCAGTTCATCGCGAGGACGGCGGCTTGGTTGCCGAGCCAGTTGCAGCTGCCAGTCGCAACGTCAATATCATCCTCGCGGCAAGATGGGGGTCACGCACATAATATCCGCATCCCCCGCCCAAACCAACACCCTCACCCCACTCTCCACAACATCCCCCAACTGCGGCAAGAAAGTCCGCGCATCGTCCCCCGTATTCGCGATCTTCTCATACGGCGCGTCAGGGCACTCAGAATAGGTGCTCGACGTCGCGCCGATGGCGGTTCTGACGGACGCGAGGGCGAGGTAGTTGAGGTAGTATTCGGGGGGGAAGGCGGCGGCGGAGGATTGGCGCAGGTCGTAGGGGTCGAGGTTGCCGACTGCGTCTGAGAAGAGGGTGGCCTGCGTGAGACGTGAGCAAAGGGAGAGCGGGGGAGCGGCAGGGGGATGAAGAGGGATGAAGCGGGAGAGGGCAGGCAGCGACGACGTACGCAGAAGTTATCCGCCTTCAGACAGATGCTCGCGCTGCTGCTCGAGTTACCCGCGTTGTAACACGCGGTCTGCTGCGCGAGACATCCGTTCGCCTCAAAGTACGTCGTGTTCATGCGCTTCACGGTCGCCGCGCTCTGGATCGCGCCGTACCCCGGCGCGTTCTGCGCAAAGTTGATGTACTGCTGGTTCTGGATGAGGGGGTCGATCCAGCCGCTGCCAAACGCGTCAGTACACGTTACGAGGGGCGCCAGAAGAACCAGAAGAACGCAAAAAGAAAATGTGCGCACTTATTGATCATCAAAGCACCGAGCTTGATCGGCACGCCCTTCAGCTTGCCCGCCGCGATGAGGTTATTCTGGATCTGGAAGTAATCCGCAAACTCAGGTCCGTAGTGCCCGCCGTAGCTCTCCGTCGCGAGGATGAACTCGCGCGACGCGTACGCGGAGAACTCGGGCGTGTCGAAGAGGGTTTGGATGACGGTCCAGATGGCGGGCGCGGCGTTGAAGGTGCTGGTGACGCTGTCCGTGCCGTAGCTGAAGCCCGTGCCGATGGGCTGGTCGATGTACAGTACTACACAGGAAGTCCGATGTTGATGGAAGATCAAGGGAGGATTGGATGGGGTACGACGTACTGTTGCTGACGGTGTTCCAGCTGAACGGGTTGAGCACGGTCGTCTTCCCGTCGGCGTTCACGTTGCAGGGGCCGTTCTCTGCAGACAGTCAGCTCAACATAAGAACCAGCGAGGGACCGGAAATACCTTGGAAGAGACCGATCATGGAGGAGCACCCGGGGCCACCGTTGAGCCAGATGGTGAACGGAGCGGTCGCTGCGGCATTCCGGGCAGCGAAGAACCAGAACCACTGGATTGCAAGATATTAGCTTGCCTCCACGACTTGGGGATGGCCGGAAAACGCACGGTGTGCATGGTGGACGAGGTGTCGACGTAGCCGCTCATCTGGTGCACGCCGGGAGTCGTCTCACAGATGCCAGAGTTGTTCACGTAGCGCAGGGCTGTCCGGGCGCGGTTTAAGGACGCGTTTGGCGCTCAAGAAGGATGTACGCACCGCCGTCCGTGATGGCAGACTTGAAGGTGTGGATGACCGGGCCAGTCTCAGTGGTGGGCAACGTCGTGGCACGGGCGAGCCCGGCGACAGCCAGCAGGGGGGCGAGGAAGTGCATGGCGAGGAAGAACAAGGAGCGCGATCGTTCATCGTCCTATTATAAGGTATCCTCTGAATTTTCCCCGCAGAAGGGGTATGCGCGCGTGGATACTGGGATCCATGCGTCCGCTGACGGGGACTGGGAACGCTGACGGGGACGAAGAACTGTGTTCAGAGCGGAGGAGAATCTCCGGATCGACGCCCACCACACGGAGACGCCAGATAACGAGGAAGACCACATGGAAAAAGACAACGTTACGATCCTCTATTTTTGGAGGTCGTTGATCCTCGTCGCCCCGACGGTCACCCGAGTCCGTCCATTATCGGGATGTTTTTCAACTTGCCTCGAAGACAGGGTGGTTTGCCGTTTGGTGAACAGGTGCGTTTGACGACGTCTGAACAGGAAGAACGCCCAGAGTCGGCTGGAGAAACCTGATGGCGTGCAAATGCGCAGATTCGCGAATCGAGGATAGTCAGGGTCAGCGCAGAATCAGAGGGACTGGAAAATAGGGTGGACGAAAGAGAAGGAAGGACGTTCTGGGATATGAAACGAACTGGGAAGCACTTGGAATTCCTACGAAGAAGATTTTGTCCTGTCCGATAACTTTCGGATCCTCAGTTACGTTTGATTTCGCCGCCCTTCGGGAGCTGTCGAAGAAGAGGCGGCGTTGTTTGAAGAGGAGGGGTCGAGGATTGCCTCGGGTGATCCCTCGCATGCACGACTCGAGTGCAAGAGTACAGTACAGTTGCGGCTGGGGTCCGGGGAAAATATTTATTTCGGTTCAGACTCGAAAAACATCGCATTTGAGTAAAAAGCAGCATGCCGCACAAGAATTGTAGAATACCGAATTGGCCCATAGAAACCCCTCGCTCATACCACAACAGCGGACTAGGGTACGCGCGGTCCGCGACGTGCTCCAAGGGCAGGTTCGGAATTTGTTCCCACGGTTCGAATTCCAGTGATCGCAGCCAATGCGGGGTACAATAGGTAGCGAACACGAGTTGCTGGACGCCCATAACCACTCCTTCGCGCTCTCAAGCTGGTCGAGATTGATGGGCTCGCCAGTTTTGAGCGCGGGTTTGGTAACTTTATTGTGTATGATAGTGAAGGCGCGACGATGGCGCGCGGCTGTGCTGATGGCGCATAGATGATGCATTCTCACGGTTGAGTTTAGAGTTGAACTGAGGTTGGATATCGAATGGGGAAGCATTGTCGTAGAGTCATCCTTATCCCGAGTCGCTCTCAACTCGTACCTCTCGAGGTTGTACAAGACCCAACACTCTGTCTGCATTGTCGACGTGGAAAACTTGGTTGAATTCCACCAAATCGAATATCGTACACAAACTAGATGTAGAGCCACACCGAGAAACCGCAAAATTACAGACATTGTGAGTAGACTATAAACATCATCAGCGGGATAGGATCGAAACGAGGCAGAGCGCTCACATGGATTCGATACCCGGCAAGTGAACGGGGATTCGCACACAGTCGGTCCCTAGAAAGACCAATTGTTCAGCGCTGCTCCGAAGAAAAAAGCAGGGCATTGCATACGTGCCAGTCCTGACCTGTAAGTGAGAACAGTCAGCGATACTTACAAGAAATATGAACATGAGAGCGAATGCTCACCACCGCACTGTCCCCAATGTGTTTGCGTAGGAGCTGGCGGTGCCGTAGTGGTTGTCGTTGTCGTCGTCGAGTGGCTCGTAGTCGAAGAAGTCGAAGTCGTGGTCGAGGTTGCTGTCGTCGATGAGCTACTAGTACCCGTCCCTCCCCCAGATGCCGCCGCCCTCGCCTTAATCAAATCCGCCGCCTTCTCCGCGATCGCATACACCGTCGCGCACGTATGCGTCGCGGGAATCAGCGGGATAACAGAAATATCGCCGACACTCAAGCCAGATACGCCGTAGACCAACAGGTCGGGCGACACCACGCCGCCGAGATTCTGTGGCATCATAGCGGCGGTGCAGCACGTATGCGCGGTGCTCGAGCCCATGCTGCTGCTGACCCAGGTGCTCAGCTGCGCGTCCGTCGTGAGGCTGCTACCGGGGGACACCTCCGCGGGGCCCAGCTGCTGCATGCTCGGCGCAGCCATCCACGTGCGGTAGAACCGCACGGCGGAGATGGTCAGATCGACGTCGACGGGGTTGATGTTGGTGTTGAAGTCGATCGTGGGCTCGGCGTAGCGGTCGGTGGTGCGCAGGGTCACGGTCCCGCGCGACATGGGCTTGTCGAGGCAGAGCGCGGTCGAGGCGCCGCCGCTGAACGGGATTTCGAAGATGCCGTTTGTGGAGGACGCGTATGATGCGGTGAGGAGGGTGCGCTGCGCGACGAAGCCGGCGAGCTGCTCGGCGGTGTAGGTCTTTGGGAGGAAGGTTGCGGGCGTCTGGGCGAGCGCTTTGGTGATAATGGCTTGGTAGCCGGTCGGGTTCATGGTCGTCAGAGGAATAGTCCCGAGGCTGTTTCCGGTGGTCACAGACAGAGGGCCTTTGCGCTGCAACCACTGCTGTTGAGCGAACGCTGCAAAGGTCGCGTTCGTCTGCGCAGATGACGGGTTGGGGAAGACATCGGTTCGATCTAAAGGATGACACGTCAAAGTTGACACTATGTTCGACGACTAGCGGTTGAAGCTCACATTGGAATTGAATAAACGCGGCCGGGTGGTCCTGCCTATATCATCGGAGGTTGGTCAGGACTGCACGCTCCGACAGGCAGGAGATACGCACATATTAGAGCCAACCCCTGGAAGATCACTGACAACAGGAATTCCCGCAGCAGTCAACAACGCTTTCGGACCAACCCCACTTCGCTGAAGAATATGCGGAGTATGCAACCACCCCGCGCAGAGCACGATCTCCGTATTTGCGTTGACGGTTATTGTCGCTGCCCCATTAGCCGTTCCTCTCGCCTGAATCCTCACGGCCTGAGCGCGATTGGTGCTCGAGAACAACACCTCGTTGACGCGGTAGTTGACCAGAAGCGAGAGATTGGGTCGGCTTTTGGCGGGATCGAAGTATTGGTTGCGGGCGTAGGAGCGGCGGCCGTTGGGGTCGACGTTGGAAGGCACCCAGAAAGCGTTGTATGATTTGCCGGCGGCGGCTTCGACCTGGGTTGGAACGCCAACTTCGTTAAAGGCTTTGAATTGAATCTCTGTTGAAGGTGAAGGTCAATAACATGTTTAGCGTGGACGCTGAGCTCAGCTCACTCGTTCCGGGCCATACCCAGGGCGGGAAGGTCACTTGGATTGGCCCATTTGTACCGTAGACGCTTGCGTCCCAGGTGATGTTGGCGTCGGCCACGACAGAGGGATCGATGGGCGTATTGAATGTTGTGCTCTGTCGAAGTCGCGTTAACTATTCAAAGCTTATACGCGGGAAGCCAAGACGGACCTTTTTGAAATAAGGCAACAACGATGAGAATCCCCAACCGGTGTTGCCAAGTTTCTCCCAATTATCGTAGTCTTCTGCGCTTCCCCGGTCGAACAGCATGCCGTTAATAGTTGAACCGCCGCCGATGACTGCGGCGGCATAGACAGTGCCTTGAGAAGGGCGAGTTAGTCGAGTCGGAGAACGCAATAGGTCATACCATACCTGTCTTGTTTCCGATCCCAGGCTGTGGGACGGAGGTAACATTGAACATGTCCCGTGCAGGATAGTTCGTCGCGCTGCTGGGTTCAATCTGGCTGGGCGTGTCGTCAAAGGTCCCGTATTCTACTACGAGTACGTTTTCTGCGCACAGAGCCGTGAGTTCAGCGAACGGATGGGAAAGCCCATAAAGAGACCCGCTCACTCGTGCCATCCTCACTCAACCGGTTGGCGATAACAAGACCGCTCTGTCCACCCCTGGGGCAAATATGAGCGCTCTGAAGAAAACATGGGCAGCGAAAGGTAGACGTACCCGACGACGATGTAGTCGTAAACACTTTTGAGAGAACCGGGATCGATTTGGCGTCTCTGGAGTTCGTCCCTGCCTAGGTAGGCGCCATGGGATGGACACGACAGCACCAGGAGGCGAACCGCAAGAATCAGTAGGTTCCGGGTCAGATTCATGCGAGGCATTGTGTAGGTTAATGCTCATCGCCCGATATTTATACAAAAGCAATTTCTCGTAGCATCCACCGTGTTCCGGTTATGTCTCGGTTGGTACTCGGGAGTCTCCGTGTGGAATACAAAGTCTCCAGATTTAGGTGGTCTTGGCAGGAAGTCTCGAAGGTTCCAGTCCATGAAGCAACTCCGGTGGGGAGCCCTGCTGTTGTGTAGGCATGCCTGTGGGTACTTCTCAGTTGGAGACAAAGGAGAGGTGCTCCGCGCTCGTCGCGTTGTGGGGGTAACAGTTCCGCTGCTCCCTTCATTCCTCGCGGTTGAATATCGGTGTTCGAAACCCAGATTCCGTTACATGGAAGGACAGATACTTGATATTGACCCTGCCACGAGTATTCAACGTATTCAACATTGCCGGCACAATTAGAAGGCGATTATCACATCGGTCGGGTCAGTAGACTCGACCACGGGAAGTGGGGCCCCACGGAGAAGTCGTTGAAGGGCCGATACGTGCTTCTGGGCCAAGCTTTTCGACGGTACTGAATTCCACATTTCGCGCTTGAATTCGCCGTTCCATATAACGACGGAAGCCAAGCAAAGGCGGCGTCTTTTGAAGAACAGGTTGCAGAGTCCTTTCGGACCGATATCGATGCGTCCTCAGCACAGCGATGGTCTGCGCAGAAGTTAGATACAACCTCCGGTTAGTCTAGCTCCGACTCGCAGCCGTCGCGATGGCGTGCGTACCAGTATGATAAAATGTTCCGTAGCAGAGAAAATTTCAGATTTGGAAGCTTGAAGCTTGAAGGACGAGGCGGGGAGGGAGTCGGTTGAATTTTTGTATGGACAGCAAGGGCAAACCAAAAAAAAACCAGCAAAAAAAAAAACGCGACTTGTAAACGGTCGACGAGCGGAAATACTCGGTTTTGAGGACCAGAGCTGGGAATTACGGCCGTAGTTTGTGGCCTTCAGTACACTCCAGAAATCTTGAGATAGAGCAGCCAGAGGCTGCTGCAGGAGACGCAGAATACGAAAGTCGGAGCAAGGGAAACGAGCCGATATGATCCGCGTTTTCCAAAGGATTTGCCAAACAACGCGCTCCTTTCCTCCAACCGCGACTGTCTGAGGTGGCTGACACGATGGAAATCCAGCCTGGATGTCAGCCACTCCACCGCTCTCTTGCTTTCCTACTCTCGTCACCCTCTGCTTTCTCCTCGTCGTCCCGCTCTCAAATCCTCTCAGACTCCCTCTAAAGTCTTCTGTTTTCGCTCAGCATGCCTGTTATCGAGTCTGGATCCATCCTCGTCGCTGGCCACGCTCTGTCTCGAACCAGCGTCCATGTCTTCCTTTTGGGCTGTGGGGGTGGAGCGCTTCTCGCTCTGTGTCTCTTGTTCTACCTGTTCAGGACCTATCCCAGCCTTCGTGTCTCTCGAAAGAAGGTTTCTAGTGGCAAGGTGAGTCGTTGATGAGCGTTTACCCCTCACCAAAGCGGCTGACCTCTATGATTCACAGGCAATCAGTCCCTGCGACCTCGCCGTACCCGCGCTCGCTCATCTTCGCCCCCGCGCGATATATTCAGAATCGCCTTTCCAGCCTCGGTCGGGCCTAGGTCCCTTAACGCAGCTCCCGACGGCCCGAATCGCCAGCAGCATCTACCGATACAATGGTCGCAGTGCGTCTCAGATCGCCATGCACGCTCCTCAAGCCCTCAAATCGGCCGAGCACGCACCACTCCCCGTCGGCACGGACGCTCCCTCGCTCGCCGCCGGCTTCGCACCCGTCGCTTCCCAGGACTGGACGTCCACCATCGGTCCCGCTTTCAGATACGGGCTGCTCCATACCCTCGTCCCGACCCTCCCTCCCTCCAAGCAGGAATCCGTCGACAGGTCGTCTCACTATCGCCAGCTCGGCACGGTCACGCAGAGCCTCAACTTGCCTTTGCGCGGTAACAAGATGGCCCCCAGCCACGTCCGCTCGAAGCGCAACGTTAGCACCAACGTGGTCTTCGACAAGTCCTCGCTGTTCCACAGGTCCACGAGCTCAGACAAGGAGAACGTCTATCCTGCGAGCGTCGACCGAATGTTATGATCGCGTCCACGATCTCGCCCCCTCCTTCCTCTCTTCCGGGTTTTACTGGGTCTTACCGAGGCGGACGCCTCTCCTAATAGCGGTTTACTGCCGCCGTTCTCCCTCTACTCTCAACTCTCTTTCTCCCTCGGATTCAGTCGGTCTAACCGAGGCGCACGAAATAACGTCCACGATCTCTCCTAATAGCGGCCGACTTGACCGCCGATTCGCCTCTTTCCTCCTATCTCGACTCTCTTTTCTGTTCCGGGTTTCTTGGTCTAATTGCCGCGGACGAACCTATCGACCTGGATAATAGCAGCCTACTGCACCGCCAATACTCCCTCTCATTTCCTTCGCGGCCAATCTTCCGTCCCCAGCCCCGTCCCGTCCCGTCTCTCTACCGCCACCCCCACTCCCTCCTCTTCCTCCTCCTCCTCCTCCTGCGTGACTCGGACCAGAAAATCGCCAACGGATTGATCACCCGGACGCACCAAAACCGACATCCAAGACCAAACGAAAAAACACCAATAATAAAGCGGATGCCGCAGCCTCGAGGGGGGTTGTGGGTTTATAGTAGAAAATGCGGACAAAATAGCGTTTGTGGGATGGGGTTTACTTAGAAAACTGTGGACGTGTATATTTCTGGAGTGAAAACGTCTTGATGGTACGAAACTGGGGAAGTGGCCAAGATGAACCTGAGAGAGGGCGCGATGAAATAGATACCGGAAACCAGACTCTCTCTCAGCGGTCACTCAATTTTCGGTTCTTGCAAGAACGGTTTATAAGTAATAAGTACTTACAGGAGAATAGTAATACGGCTAGAGCTACATAAGAGAGTGTGCATTTACAGACAATGAATGAGTGTGTCGGTGACGAAGATGTAGTACAGCGGCCAAGCCCATTGAGGGATCTCATAATACATGTACGAAGGATTGCAAAAAGATTGTCAAGAAGAGTCGAGAGGAAGATGAGATTCAAGAAACGGGACCCAAAGGTACTTCATCGCCGCGCCCCACGTGGCGGGGGTGTGGGCGGCGATACCACCAAGCCGCGTGCCCGTCCATGCCCGTGTCCGTGTGCGTCGGCCGTGCGCGGGCGCGGAAAGTAGTACTGCATGTACCCGCGCGGGAACGCCCGCGTCCGCATCCGCGGCGCCGAATGTGCGTGGGAATGGGAGGGCGGGGAGCTGGAGGGCAAGGACAGCGTGGACGCGGACCAGCGCGAGCGGAGGGGGTGCGCGCGGGGGCTGTGGTTCGTGTCGGTCTGGGCGTCCTGCTGCAGCGCGTCGGAGTCTTCGTCGTCCTCCAACTCCAAGTCCGCGTTGTCGGTAGGCGACGGCGACGGCGCGGGGGCGATGAGTGGCGAGAGCGGCCTGCCCAACTCTTCCGCGCCGTCAGTCTCGACCCTATCCCCATCCCACTCCCAGTCCCATTCCGCCTCCGCACCACCGCGTCCTTGCTCATCTGCAAAGAAAGAGAAAAAAAGACTATAAGCACTCGCGCCAACACCACGGACACGCTACGCACACCCATCCGCGACGCTCCCACTCCCACTTCGATTCCGATTGTTCGCCCGATTCTCGAACCGCGGCCCGGGCGTGGGCGTCCGCAGGAGGGGCGCGTACGCGGCGTAGTCCGCCGCAAAGTCCGCGAACGAGTCCGTGTCAGCTTCGTCTCCTCCTCCGCCTCCGTCCTCCACGTGGTCGGTGTGCACGATGAACGGATCCTCCTCGTCACCAGCACCGGCGGGAAGCAGCCGCAGCAAAGGTGGTGGCGGGGGCGGGCGTCGAGGCGGCGGTGGCGGGGACGAAGCGGCAGATGAAGAGGGCGACGCGGCGCGGAAGACGAGCGAGGTGGGTCGGGAGAAGTTGGGTACGGGCACCGGGCGCCGCGCCGATGCCGACGTCGATGTGAAGGACGCGGAGGAGTCCGAGCCACCCCGCGAGTGCGAATGGTCCGCAGGGGAGAGGGAGGGGAAGGACACGGAGGAGCCGGAGCGCGCGTGGGTGTAGTACGACGTGGGCGGCGCGCGGCCGCGGCCGCGTGGGTGTGCCCTGTGCGATGCGGTTTGCGGCGAGGTGGAGCGTGCGCGCAGGTGGGGCGGGCTGGAGCGCCGATGGGGACGCGAATGGGGAGGGGGCGTGGTGGTAGCAGAGGTTGTTGGCGGTGGAGGCGGAGCACGCGTGGGGATACGCGGAGCCGCGTGTCTGAGCGTCGGCGGTGTGGATGGAGGGGTTGCTGTCGTTGTAGAGGCAGCTATGCTGCGTTCGGGGATAACTGCGGATTCGCGGCGCGTGCGATGTGGTGAACTTCTCGTGGTCGTGGAGGAAGTGGACGGCGGGCCGAGGGTGACGAAGCTGCGCGCGTCGGCCGCGTAGAACTCGTCGTCCGGCGCGTCTGCGTTCAGTCCATCTTTATGCGCAAGCACTTGCTGGGGGGCGAGGCGAGCAGGTGGAGATAGTGCGACCGGTGAGGTGGCAGAGGAGGAAGCCGCAGATGACGCCGCCGAGCGTTTTGTGATTCTGAGCGGCTTCACGCTCTTCGAACGCAGCAGCAGCGCACTACGAATCTGCCGTGCCGGAGACGCGTTGGAAGTAGGCGTAGTCGGCGGCCCGCTCGAGGTCTCGTCGCCACTCGAGCTGGGTAGGTAGCGCGACCGCAATACGCGCGCCTCCAGCGCAGACCGCGGCGGGTGGGGGAACTCCAAGCCCTCCTCAGAATCGTAGTCGTCCGCGGAGTCATCGTCGGATTCGCGCGCCAGCCAGAGTCTGAGACGCCAGCTGTCGTCCAGGGCAAAAGCTGAGAAGGGCGGGATACGGAGGTCCGAGACGCCTTGTCGTCGTTTCGCCTTGAGACTCCGCGTGTCTATGGTGTCCGCCTCAGTCGAATTTGGCTGTTTTTGCGTTTCTGGTGGGGGAATTGCGTGCATCTGCGCGCTCGTCAATAATCTCGAGTAGTCGCGTACGGCCTGTACGCACGTCGGGGGGACGAGGATGAAGATAGGGCAGTACTAGGAGTTCTGCTTCAGTTCTACTGCGTCTTTTCTCGAAGAAAGGGAAGGACCAACCGCTCATCCCGGCGCGGAAGGTCTAGGAAGGTCTTCTAAGGCGTAAGGGGCGTGAAACGCAGCAGTAAACTCGAAATGTTGCAGGATACGAGGCGCGCAGAGGTAGTGGAGGGAGGCAGAAAGACGGCATTGAAGCGGCGAGGCGGCTTTAAGTAAGGGGCCTTGTGGTACGAAGCGCGGCCGGTTCCAGGTTCGATTTCGAGCGAAATCAAGGGCCTGGGTTCGAATCAGCCGGAAAACATGTAGTTTGAATATCTTCCGCGTATAATCACGGCCTTTTGCAAGCGTCGTGACTAGAGGAGCACGGGAAGGAAAGGAGGTGTATCCTCTTCTGACGCGTGTTAGCGCGTGTTAATTGGTCTGGCTACTTCTGCCTGCTGCGCCAACTCGACGCGACGGCCAGCCGCTGGCCGCTTCTCCCCCCGGAAACCCTCTGTTGACCCGTGTCCCTTCATCTATTCCTCAAGCTCTTTACTCCATAACAGTCTCTCTTCTCGACAGATTCACCGCTAAATTCTCCGAGTCTCCAACTTTGCTTCATCTGAGCCCTAATCCACACCACTCCTTTTCGGGGCCAAATAAATATCTCGACAACGTTTGGAATGGCCAATATTCAAACCTCGGGGCAGTTCATTCAGTTTTTTCCTGCTATGGCGTCTGAGAACCAGAAAAGCAAGAGAAGAACTACTGTTATTGTAAAGTGAACTGCGACTCATTGCGTTCGTGCGAAAGAGGAAGGTCGGTATTGATGAAAACGACCTCATGTTTTTATCGCAGTTGGTGAGCCATTACCTGCACATCCGAGTGAAACGATCCGATCTGGGATTTCAGGCCTTTCAGGACATCGTTGAAAAGGAGATAACCAGAAACTACATGCCCAGCGCGCAGAGACGCTCGATCCCATACATATAAACTCTCGCGCGCTTCAACCGCCCGCCTCCCCACCGCCACTCGAGAGCTTGCAACAAGTGTCGCTCGTCGTCTTCCAGACGGTTATGTAATTTCAACCCCATGCCGCTGAAGGTGGAGATGCATTCCAGCGTCGGATGCGGCGGGAGCAAACTCCGCCGCGAGGGTTGGGAACGCGTCAATGATACATACAATGTACTGATCTCCTTGTCGCGTCTGCGGAGCGCAATGCACAGCTGAAGCTGTATGCTGTCGTTTCAAGTTTGTGGCTGCTCCTGCTGGTGCAATCAAGGGTTTTGCACCAACCGTGGTTCGTTTGGGCCATCTACCTACAACATAACGAGGTACGAGATAGATTGTTGTAGCGTCTGTCTACGAGAGACTACCATCTACCGTACACTCTTGGACAACTGGCTCCTCAACCAGTGCCGCGAACAGATCACGCTCATTGAGACCGATTCAAACAGTCATAGTTCTGCAGTAGCAGGCTTGGAGTAACGGCAGTGCTTCTATGCTTGAGTTTTTCTGGCTAGTGTTTCTGTATTCCAACTGTATTTTCCCCTACTACTCAGTCTCTCTTGCAGCAATTGACTCTGGCCCCTGTACATATTTACTAATCGCTTATATCATGAGTTCATGAAGGAACTTGACCTTCCAGGACTCAGGAGGGAACGCAGGAACACGACGCGGTCACCCTTCGACGCGGTTGTTTGTCTGTGCTTGGAAAACACGTGACTTGTCGTCTTCCGCACCTTCGGCGGTCCTTCGCGTCCACCCCACCTCATCCACGGCTCTGACCCTCACAGACCGTGCGAGGCCACCCCCCGCCCATCAGCCGACCGCCTGCTCGCGTATCCCGCCCTTTGGCTTCGATTTGGACCGTCACCAAGCCGGGGCAAGCCCACAACGACTTTCACCAACAAGACCGCGTATGTCGATATCGACAGCTTCGCGCCGTCCAAAACGGTAACCAGGCCTTCCAGGCAATCTTGCCATGCAGTCCATGGTTTGAGCTCTATATTAGTGGGTCCGCAGCGGTCGAAGACGATGGGTCGGGTTTGATAGGTGCGCCGTGAAGCATGTTTTGAATCCCTTTGCCCTCGATCCTAACTTCTTCTGCCCCTAGTCTCTCCTAGACAGACGCTACAACACTCGGACGCTCGTTCCTCGCTCTGTTGTAGTCTGTTATTGAGCGCGGGGCTCTGATCGGGTCAGAAAGTTGTTAGGTAATCACGCGCCGCTAAAAAATGTTCGTCGAAATCGAGACCCCGCGGTTTCATTCAAGACTCCTCTAATGGTGGTTGCCCGCAGTTGAAAGACATATTGCGTGAATTTGGGAATATTTGCCGTCAAAACGAAGGCTCCAGCGTGTTTTCTCGAGAATTGATGACAAACTTGATGCAAAGTCGCACGGTTGAGTACTGAGGACTCCATGCCCAGTTTCGCTTTTTGAGGAGACAAATGTTTACAGGGTTTCCTGAAAATAATGGCAAACACCTTTTTTTTTTGGCGCGAATTCCCGAAAAGGAAATCGTCTGCCTCCCTTCCTTTCTGCCCTTCTTCGCCCTTCCTCGTCCCTGGGTACTCGTACTGCGACCGTTCCAAGCCATCTGTGAAGCAACACCTGCATTAGTTGCCCCGTTTGGCCTGATTCCCTCCAACGCCCGCCGCCAGCCGCCACTGCGATCGCTTATGCCGCCGCCGCGATGCGTGATTTTCGTTGTGCTCGGGGGTGAACTTGGACCACACGGCACAGCCGTTCCGCGAAGCCTGCTGGCCGCTTGGCACTGGTATGGGGCTCGGATGGATTGGTGTCGAGGCGAGGACAGCACTGCAGGAGCGGTGGAGCTGCGGGGTGGATAATGGATTACAAGGTGCGTGGTGTGCACTGTTGGCTCACGAGCTACTCATTCACTGCACCTCCCCTGCCCCCCACCCGGACGTCGCATGCTGCCATCGCCGTTTTCAGCTCGGAGAGGATTTTGGATGCCGTGGCTCCCCACGCGCTCTTGCGCCTCCTGTTGGCGCCCTACTAGCCCGCTCGCTCATCGAGGCCAGCCCCGACGCCCCCCGGAGTGCAGAACCAACACACCCTTGGCGTTCCCGGGGAGCATGACCTCGTCGCGTCACAGGCGGTCAAACCAGCGCAACATCATCCAGGACTCCTCGCTGAGAGCGCATTCTCGCCAAACTCGCCACGCGGGCTCATCGTATGCAGGACCTACACCACAACTACAGCTCGATTCGTCTGCACATCCGGCCCTATGTGCGCCAGGGTGGACGGTGCCAGGACTTCGCGGTATGCAATCTGTGTGTTTCTCATTTTCCCTCCCTCTCCGACCGTCCTCTGCTCTCTGGGTGCTATAACGACCTTCATACTGTACCTTTCGCGCCCCTTGTGCCTGTAGCGTTCTGGGGTGCTCTCGGGCGACACCACCGAGGCCTCGTTTGCGACGACTTTTGCGTACACTCTCCTTGTATTGTACCTGCACTTCTTGTAAGGGCAACCTCGAAGGCCCGAGATGAACTCAAGAGTCCTAGTGAGGGGAATCCAAAGGAGATCAATAGGATGTACAAGAATACAGGAAAAGGGAGACAAACCTAGTGAGGGGAATCCAAAGAGAAGAAACTCTGAGGATTCCCTCACTAGGCTGGGTATATATACTACTGGGGAATCACAGGGTGCGCAGCACCATGTGCAATGATAAGGGTCGCCAGGGGGAAGTACTCACAGGTGCGCAGCACCATGTGGAATGATAAGGGTCGCCAGGGGGAAATACTCACAGGTGCGCAGCACCATGTGGAATGAGGAGCATCGTCAAGGTGAAAGATCATCAGCACATGGTCGGCGCCATGTGCAAAGGTCACGGGCACGATCACACGCTCGATGCCATTGGGGATCGTGTGATTGTGCGAATGTCTTCTTGGTTGAACTGGACGTCCAAATGGGGCGTGGAAGCGGGGTTCCCCTGACATCATCCCCCCCTTGGAATGCGGCGCCTCGACGCATAGACCTAACGTGGAGACCGGGGTTGCGGAAGGGGAGAGAGTCAAAGGCAGCAAAGGAGATTGAGCGCGGAGCAGTCGGATGAGTTTGATAGTACTGTGCCACGGCTTCCGGAGCGAAGATGTCGGAGTGTTTAACCCACTGGTTATGTGAAGCATTGTACCCTTTGAAAGACACCATATAATATAGTGACTTCCAGCGGATCTTAGCATCCAGAATCTCGTCGATTTCCCATTCTGGAGCATCTCCTGGTAGGTCTGGTAGAACCGGAGCTGGCTCATCATAGCCTGGACGTCCCGGGAACGGGTCATCCTCTGCCAACTGCAACTTCACCACTGGGAAGACGGGGTGAAGGCGCGAGAGCCGAGGTGGGAGTTCCAGCTTGTAGGCACCTCGACCGACAACCTTAACCACCTTGAAGGGGCCAAGGCGCCGGTGCGAGAGGCCCTGTGACGGACGAGTGGTCATGATGTCCGATGCATCAAGCCAGACACGGTCACCAACCTTGATATCCGGAGCTGGAGTGCGCCGGCGGTCGTAGTACCGCTTGTACTCCTCCTTGGCTTTTATTAGCGCGGCTTGGGCTTCAGAGACACCTGAGGCAATCCTATCGCGGAATTCATTTGCCGACTCCACCTTTGAGCGTATTCCAGTTGGCTCGAACCCCATTCGAGGGAGCCGACCGGTATCGGTCATGAACGGGACCTGCTGCGTCGAAGAGTGGATGTGGTTGTTGTAGGCAAACTCCGCGGCTGGCAAGAGATAGTCCCAGTCATCCTGCTTATAATTGGTGAAGATCCGCAGGAACTGCTCCATCTCTTGGTTGACACGCTCAGTCTGGCCGTCGGTCTGCGGGTGGTATGCTGTGGAGGTTGCTGGAGTGATTCCAATAAGGCGCCAGAGCTCGGTGGTGAACTCTGCAACAAACTGCGGACCGCGATCAGAGATGTACTTCTCGGGGGTGCCATGGTGCCTCCAGACATTCCGGTAGTACAACCGGGCAGCGCCGACAGCATCGATGTGAGTTGTGCACTCGTTGAAGTGACCACGTTTACCAAGGACATCAACCACGACCATAATGGCGTCATAGCCGTGCGCCTCAGGGAGTTCCACAACGAAGTCTACCGACACTGTGTGCCAGCGCTCTGGAGGAATTTCGGTCGGGTGCAGCTCTCCGACTGGGAGCCTCCGGAGCGCCTTGGTGCGGCAGCACAGGTCGCAGGTTGCAACGTACCGGCCAACATGTCGGGACAACTGGGGCCACCAGTAGTTCCGGGAGACAAGCTCCAATGTCTTGAAGCGACCGGCATGACCAGCAACCCTTGTGTCGTGGTGCTGCTCCAAAATTCGGCGGCGAAGGTCATTGTCCCGAGGGACAACCAGCTTACCACGGAAGTAGAGCAGACCTGCGGCAACGTGCCATTCCGCACTGCGAGAGGACCGGGTGCCTCGAACTTTGAGGATCTCGCGGGCAGCAAGTGCAACTGGGTCTTCCAGGTCTGGTTCACCAGCAAGGGCTTCTCGGATGTCGCGAAGAATGGCAACCTCGGGACCAGAGACGGAGATACCCTCGAGAGCGCGAAGTTGGAACAGCTTCGGGGTCAAGAGAGTGACGTCTTGGTTGTCCGGAGCCGACCCATGGTCTGGTCTACGAGAGAGCGCATCAGGACGGCCCATAAGCTTCCCGGGCTTGTGATGAAGCGTGAAGTCAAACCGGGACAGGTACAGCGACCACCGCGCCTGTCTACGGTTGAGGTTTTGCGACTTCCGGAAATACTCCAGGTTCTTGTGGTCGGTCCAGATCTCGACAGGAAGCTGCGAGCCCTCGAGGAAGTGTCGCCACTCCTCAAGTGACCGGATGATGGCGAGCATCTCCTTGTCATGGATCTCGTAGTTACGCTGGACCAGTGACAGACTCTTGGAGAAGAACGCCACTGGGTGCCACTTGCCATCGGAGCCTTCCTGAGAGAGAACAGCTCCAGAGGCGAAGTCGGAGCTATCCGCCTCAAGCCGGTACATCCGAGACTCGTCAGGGAGGATGAGGACTGGATCAGAGGTGACAGCGTCCTTGAGAGCTTGGAACGCAGCAGCTTCGATTGCAGTCCAAACCCACACCTTGCCCTTCACAGTGAGGTCAAAGAGGGGCCGGGCGATGTCGGAGAAGGCTCGGATGAACCGCCGGTAGAAGTTTGTGAAGCCAACGAACTGCTGCACATCCTTCTTGTTTTCCGGTGTTGGCCAGGCGGCAACACCAGCAACTTTGACCGGGTCCATCTCGACATGGTTATGCGAGATGATCACCCCAAGGTATTCGATTGATGACTTCTCAAATTCGCACTTCTCTGGGCGTAAGTAGAGCTTGTGCTCCCTGAGACGTTGAAGCACCTCTCGGACAATCTCGCGATGCCGGGTGATGTCTGAATGGGCTATGAGAATGTCGTCAAGGTATACCATGACGTCGCCAGACATGATGAGATCTTGGAAAATGTCGTTCATCATGGTCTGAAAGGTTGCGGGGGAGTTTGTCAAGCCAAAGTACATCACCAGGGGTTCAAAGAGTCCCCTGTTGGTTCGGAAGGCTGCCTTCCATTCATCACCCTTTCGGATCCGGACGTTGTTGAAGCCCCAACGGATGTCAAGCTTTGTGAAGAACCGAGCGCCTTTCAAACGATTAATGAGGTCGTTGATCAGCGGAAGTGGGTATCGATTCTTGATGGTCATTGCATTCAATGCGCGGTAGTCCTGGACAAAGCGGAGACCACCATCCTTCTTCTTGATGAAGAAGACTGGCGATGCCATGGGAGACTTTGAAGGTCGAATCCGACCAGTGGCAAGGCTCTCTTCGATGAACGCGTCGAGCTCGCGCTGTTCGAGGGGCGAGATAGGATAGACCTTACAGTTGGCCGGCTTTGAGTCTGGGACAAGTTCGATGGCATGGTCCCATGTCCGACGCTCTGGTAACGAGTTGAACGCCTCTCGATTGAAGACATCCTCGAAGTCGCGCACCCACTCAGGAAGGGGTTCCTTACCGGGTGCGGAATTCTTGGCATGGGCTTCCGCTAGGCGTTGAGAAACCGTAGCAGATGCACGAATGTCTTCTGGAGGAGAGAATGTTGTGTAGAAAATACGATCTCCATCCTCGATTGGGTCGTCCTCATCGTCAGAGTCGTCAGAGTCATCCGGGGATAATTCTGGTAACTCGTCCTCAAACTCGTCGTCATCATCCTCGCCAGAGCGAAGGTCCGTGTCTATAGCGCAAATGCGGGGTATTGGCCCTGCACGGAGTTGCCGAAGGATTGAAGCAGAAGTCTTGGCATGCTGGCGCTCAATTCTCGACTCGTCACGGCAAGTTGTGCAGACGGAAGGGCAGCGACTCATCTTGACCTCCCTGGTCTCCCAGTCGATCTCCGGGTTGTGCTTCCGAAGCCAGGAGAACCCGAGAATAAGCTTCTGCTTGCCAAGTCGGGTGACAGCAAGCACAGCACGCTCACTGTGCGACTTGTATCGGAGGATGACGTCTGCAACTTCTTGGATACTGCCGGCCTCGTTTGCAGAACCATCAACATTGAAAACCGGGATAGGTCGAGAGAGCCGGCGGAGTGGGACCTTGTTTTCTGCAGCGTATTCAGAGTCGATGAATTCTGAAGTAGCACCACAGTCTACGAGTCCAGACAGTGAAAGCTTCACCGCGTTATCAGTGGATTCGATTTCGAGGGGGAGGTGGAGGGAATTTGTGCTAGCCTCTGCTGCAATTGTGAAGCGCTTGGGAAGTTTGCGCTCCCACATTGGCTTACGCCGCAAGCGGAGGGGGTCATCAAACACCGGTGGAACTGGAGCCGGAGTCGGAGGAAGTGGAACATCAGGAGTTTTGTGGGGAATAGGAGGTGCGTCTTCCGTTTCGTTGTATGCATGAGATATATTGTCTGTTTCATTACATAGGACAGCAAAACGGTTGTGGGACGCGAACGAGGGCGCACCGCTCACTCGTCGCGGATAGTAAAATCCTCCTGTTCAGTCACGTCCTGGGCGTGCTGGGCCACGGCATCAGCAGATGCAAGGCGTGCCATGAGCTCCTCAAGTAGTGGCCCATCGAGTTGCTGAACCACCTCGTCGAGAATGTCAATGGTGCGGACGTCTGCCGGCACAGTGCAGTCCCTGGCAAAGTGATTTGGGTCACCGCAGCGGAAGCATCCGCGGCGAGGTGTGCCTCGGTTGCGTACACGGTCAATGTCCATTGGAACCGCAGGTGGTAGCACCAGAGGAGCAGCACGAGGCTGCGGGGCTGGACCAGTAATAGGGCCTCGGATGGATGGAGTCGGCAGGCGGACAATGGGGAACACTGAACGTCCATTCGATGGTTGGGTGCGACCGGAGTGTGCTGAGCTCCCAGATGTGCGAGTGCGCGCATTCATCTGTGACTCGTACTGCCGGTAAGCACGCGAGCGCCACGCAGGGTAGTCCTCAAGCCCCGGCACGTCACTCGACCCAGTAATGGCGAGGTTAATCGCCGGGTCAAGTCCGGTGCGGTACTTGGTGACCTTGATGATCTGGTCAGAGAACCCAGCGAGGTCAACGAGGTCCTCGAATTCATCGGTGTACCGGAAGACGTCACGGCTAGCCATGTGGTAGGCCTTGGATTCGAGCCGAAGGAGGGCATGGTCCTGCTCGTTCTCCTGGACGAACCGAAGTTTGAACTCGGTAACAAACAAACTCCAGGTCGGAAAGGGGAAAGGTGTCTTTGCGGAGTGGCGTTCAGACCAGCGCTGAGCGGCATCCTTTGCCATGAACGAGAGGGCGTAGCGAACCACCTTCTCCTCGGATGGGACTCCATCTACCACGAACGCCTCCTGGACGAGCGCAACGTAGGACCGGACGGCATGGAGGAATGCCCGGCCTTGAGTTCGATCACCATCAAAGATGAACGGGGGGTTGGGACGAAGGACAGATCTAGTTCCTGTGGTTGGGGTTGCAAAAAGTGCTGGACCCGCGTCCGGAGCCGGAGCGGCAGGGGACGGGGCAGGCGAGGATGCAGTGTTTTGGGGTTGGCCTGAAATAAAGGCCTGGATGGTCTGTAGTATGCCCTCCATAGAGGACATCCGTGCTTCGATATCGGGCGCGTCGGACATGTCGTTGTTGGGGGCAGGGACTGGGGAGGAGGGGGCAAGATTCGAGGTGGGGAGGACCTGGGTACTCGACGAACTGTCTGAGTCCGAGTCTGACACACCAAAGCCCGCAATCTTGACCGGTTAATCCCTTAGAGAGTTTCTTCTGCTGTAAGGGCAACCTCGAAGGCCCGAGATGAACTCAAGAGTCCTAGTGAGGGGAATCCAAAGGAGATCAATAGGATGTACAAGAATACAGGAAAAGGGAGACAAACCTAGTGAGGGGAATCCAAAGAGAAGAAACTCTGAGGATTCCCTCACTAGGCTGGGTATATATACTACTGGGGAATCACAGGGTGCGCAGCACCATGTGCAATGATAAGGGTCGCCAGGGGGAAGTACTCACAGGTGCGCAGCACCATGTGGAATGATAAGGGTCGCCAGGGGGAAATACTCACAGGTGCGCAGCACCATGTGGAATGAGGAGCATCGTCAAGGTGAAAGATCATCAGCACATGGTCGGCGCCATGTGCAAAGGTCACGGGCACGATCACACGCTCGATGCCATTGGGGATCGTGTGATTGTGCGAATGTCTTCTTGGTTGAACTGGACGTCCAAATGGGGCGTGGAAGCGGGGTTCCCCTGACACTTCTCTCAATGCACACAAACTCTCCTATGTGAAGCTAGAAGATGTCCCGAGTCCCAATTCACTACAATAATATGCCAGGAAAGCGCGGCGCGAGAAGAGGAAAGCCGAAAGGCGGGGATTTCCTTTTCGGGAATCCGCGCCAAAAAAAAAAGGTGTTTGCCATTATTTTCAGGAAATCCTGTAATCCACATGGTTCACCGTCTTTTCCGAGTTAAACGACGCAGAAAGACGTGCTTTTGAAGCGGCAGAACACAGGTGAGATTTCAAACTCCGATGATTATGTAATAACTTTCTGACCCCATCGGAGCCCCCTGATAAAAACAGGACTATTCTGCCCCCTTCTTTGCCACTACCTCACCCTGCGCTTTTTATCTCGCAACGGTCGCCTTGATTTTGCCCTTCAACCTTCCCCTGCAAACAACATCTCTGCAAGGTCGACTTGCTCGTCTGAAGCAGCACTTCAACTGTCCACGGGCCAGGTACTGTGCAGATAACACTCAGGTGTGTTGTTTGCTCCCTGATCTCGACGCGCGGTCCTGCAAATCGGTGCCTTGGCGGGATGTGTCGCCTTGTGCTGCACGCACCTCAATTCCGTACCTCTCTGCCTAGATATCTTGTCGCAATAATTCTATGTCCGCAACTCAACACCGCTCGGCGCAATTTATCACTTGCGTCGCGGTGCAACACGCGCGCGAATGTCAAGATCTGTAAATGTGCGGGTAGCGCAGTAACCTCAGTCTCCCGCTATGTGGGATCAAAGACTGTATATTAAATACCTGTAAATGCGCGGGTAGCACAGTAACTACACAATAAGTAAAGAACTAAAGGAAAACTAAGTAAGAGACTCACCCTCAGTCTCCTGCTATGTGGGATCAAAGACTGAGGGAGAGGAACAGGATGGTACGGTTTATATCTACACTGTTATACATCTGACAGCTATTGCTATCACGGGCCGTAGGCCGGGGCGCGCCGGAGAAGAACTCATATTCTGACAGCGAAGACGCTGCGCTAGACGTCCGGCCCCTGCTCCCCCGGTCCCCGTCTGTTCACCACCGGGTGCTCGCCATTGCCCGCTGAACTGCGCCAGATCAACGTCGGAATGCAATCCCTATTTAGGACACGATCAGAATTGCATCTTCCCTTGTACCACATTACTCTCCCTTGCTCCCTTGTCGTTATATCTCCGTTCCTATGTTCCCAGTTAGTGTAGTATCAAATCCGAGTACCTCTGCATGTTCTCTACATCCTATAAATTCTCGCAAATTTTGCCTTGATTTCTACATGCTACATACCACACCCCGCGTGAAACGCATACCCGGAAAAGATCTTCAACTACATGTTTTCCGGCTGATTCAAACCCGGCCCACTGATTTCACTCGAAATCGAACCTGGAACCAGCCGCGCTTCGTACTTGTGGTGGAAGCGGAGAAAAACGAAGAGCCATATCGGGTACTGCATCAGCGGAGTTTTAAATCTTTCTTGTTCTCCACGTCCACCGCTTAAATCCTCTTTGTTCTCCTACATTACTCTGAATCACCACCGGCTAGGCTCGACAATAAGGCGTTGACGATCGTGTATTGCGGCAGGAAAACCTCGCATAGGAGCTCAGACGCATGAAAACCTGGTGTCTTCGAAGAACCACAACACACCTTGTACTGACGTATTCCTTCGTTTGCAAGGCACACAACACGCGCGGCCCCGAGACGCAAGGTCCGCCGAATTGTCACCCGCGTGCTGCAGACCCTGGGTCTGTTCCTCTGCGTCGTGTGAGCTTCCAGCCGCCTCGGATGTGTAAGTTCCTTCGCCGTGTCGGTCCCGCCTTCTTGGACGCTTCTCTACCCTTCTCGACGCGTCTCAGGACGAGCCTCGAGTTCTCGATCCCTCGCACTCAAAAGCCTCCTGGATCGTCAATACGCAGAAAGACATTCAAGACCCTCATAGTCTGGGGAGATACGCTGTTTGCGGCGGCGGCTCCAAGTCAGGAAAAAAAAAAAAAGAGGAGAGGGCCATGAGTGGGGTCCGAAGAAACAAACAGCCCACTCGCTCCAATTGGATCTGTTGAAGTGCAAAAATCTCCTTTCCTCGAAATTCCACCTACCTGCCTTCTGGGACCCAAAATTCGGCAACGTCGGAGGGAATCTCTCGTCAAGCTGCAGGAAATGATAGCTTTTGAATATCTTGTGGAACTCCTCAACATCTACGCAACTTGGACTCGGATGCCTTCCCTTTCGAGCCTCTCCTGCTCCCTCGCTTTCATCTCCTCTTGAATCCGGATCCTTCTCGGCACAAACTCGTCTCTCTCATGCGTAATCTTCCAGCCTGCCAAACTTTCCGGACGGCCCAGCTCACGAAGTGTCTTCTGCTCCACCAGGCTAAACTCTCCCTTCCCATCGCGGTCAAACTTAAACGGTTCCTTGAGCGCCACGGGCGGGTTAGTGATGACCCTCGGAACGTGCGTCGCATTCTTCGTCGCCGAGTGCACCATGAGCGGGTGCAGCAAGTACACGTCGCCGACCACGCCCGTCATCTCGTAGAAGCTCGCGTCGGACGCCAGCTCTTGGTTCTGTACGATGGAGCGGTAGAACGCCAGCCGGTCAGGATCTGTGGACTCGGGCGTCCCGCGGGCATACATCCACGGTGTCACGCCCTGCGGATTCTCGTACTACACCGCACCAGCGTCAAATCTACATCGCCGGACGAAGAAATCCTTCCGTACCAGATGCTTGGCAACAACACGAATACCATCGGTGCAGATCGCCGTCCCCCCGCCGCCCGGTCCAATATCGCTGAAGATCGGGATAACAAGCAGCGCCTGCTCGGGCGAGTCGAGGAAGTGATGGAAGAAATCGCTATCCACATGCCAGCCGTCGAGCTCCCTGAACGCGACCGCGCCCTGTCCCTCCGTGCCGAGGTTCACGATGAAGCTATCCTTCCACACCTTGGTCGCTTCGGAGATGCACTCCTCCCCGCCGACGAGCGCGCAGATTGCGCGCCACGCTTTGGGCGCAAAGTCCGTGATGGGGACCGCGATGTGGGAGGGCATGTTGATGCGCTCGGTGTGCCAGGTGGACTTATCGGTGGGCGACATCCCGAGGCGGATCCAGAGGTTGGCGGTAAATTCCTCAGCGGCCTCGCGCGAAAAGCAGTCACGGAGGCGAATGAAGCCGTGTTTCAAAAAGTCAGATTTCTGCTCGGGGGTGAGCACGTCGGATGGGCTGTCGACGGGAGACATGTCGTGGTGGGACGATGCTATCTATAATCGGTACGCCAGCGAAGGCCTCGTGTCACGAGTTCCCACTTCCTGTCCCGTGTTGCCGATTCTTCTATTGAACCGATATTGAACCCACTCTTTCAGAAATTACTTCTCAACTTGTGGGTGGGCTCACAAATTTCCGTGTTGGCTCCAAGCAAGTCCTCTCGCGCCGTCATTATTCTCAATCATCGTGTCCGAATGGCCAAATCGTCACTAAGCGCGTCGCATGCAGATGTTGTTTCCAACTCGTGTTGAAACTCGAAACCCACATTTTGCAGTAAAACACTTCTTTACAAAGACGGCGAACAAACTCACGACACCTCCTTTAGTCCGGAGCCAGTCATACAATCCATGTGTTTACGGGCAGGTTCAGGTTCCGATAGCCACGAGGATCTTCAAATATACTCCAGCCATAGCTGCGTCAAGCTCGGTCTGTAGGAGAGCACCGAACCCAATGGCTGCAAGAGAAAGATACAAGATCATATGGGGGGGATATGTGGGGGCAATCCTCACTGCTCTTTTTTCAAGTTCTTGAAGAGACCGCCGGCGATCGGACGAACTTGAACGCCGCGTCGGTGGGTCCACAGCGTGACACTCTCCTTCCGTCCCGCCGTATCCAGATTCTTCTGTGAGCTAACCCCAGGGCCAGGACAGCTCATATATAAACGCTGCCCACGAAATCTGACTTTGAACACTAGCCATTATGTCCACCAACTCCGAGTCCGTCTCGTATCGCCAAGTCGGCAAATCTGGCCTTCGTGTTTCTGTGCCGATTGTGAGCTCTTCCGCTCTGACCAACGTGTCCTTGACATTCCTTTAGCTCGGAGCGATGTCCTTTGGTAGTCCGAAGTGGAATGTGTGCATACCATATTCTTTCCTTCGTTGAACCTAAGGGGCTGAGAGATTATCGACAGCCTTGGATCCTCCCTGAAGACAAGGTTGGGGCCCATTCACTCGTGGCGGCAGCTTGTGTTTGAGATCCGATATCTCTTCCTAGAGCCTGGAGATTCTGAAGGCTGCATGGGACCTGGGAATCAACACGTTCGACACTGCCAACATGTACTCGAACGGCGAATCCGAACACATAATTGGCGAGTTTATTCTTCAGGTGGGCATTCTTCCTGCTCCTGATTGCTCTGCTGCTTCGCTCATGCCCCAATATATACCAGAACAAGATTCCCCAGGAGAACGTGGTCATTATCACCAAAATCTTCTGTCTAGTCAGCCCCGATGTAGCCATCCCAGTCGCGTTCGATCCGTCGATGCCAAACACCCGGAGCTACGTTAACCAGGGCGGTCTCTCTCGTACCGCCATCTTCAACCAAGTCGATGCGAGTCTCGCTCGCCTCGAAACAACCTACCTCGACGTCCTCATGATTCACGCCCCCGATCCCACCACTCCCTTCGAAGAGACGATGAGAGCACTCCACGATCTAGTCGCACTGGGCAGAGTACGCTATCTGGGGGCGTCCAATCTCGCTGCGTGGCAGCTCGCAGAGATGAATCATGTCGCGGAAATGAAGGGTTGGACGCAGTTCGCCTGCATGGAGGTCGAGCACTCTCTGTTGGATCGCACCGCGGTGAGCTCCCTCCCCCCTGCCTTCACTCACGATACTCCCGTTAACTTGATCCATTCCAGGAACCCGAGATTTTCGCATATTGCGAATACAAAGGCATTGGCGTTATTGCCTACCGCCCCCTCGCACAGGGCCATCTAGCGCGCCCCCTGGGGACGCAGAGCCTGCGCACTCAGAACGCCGGCGCATTCGGCAAGACTCTGAAAGATTCGGACAAGAAAATAATTGAGCGCGTTCAGGAGCTGGCGGGGAAGACTCAGTTGCAGATGAGCCAGGTCGCGCTCGCGTGGTCGGGCTCAAAGGTGACGAGCCCTATCGTTGGTGTGAATGCGGTAAGCATATGTTTTCATTTTTACCTTCGCGGTTCTGAGACTGAGCCTGAACAATAGCCTGAGCGAGTCCGGGATGCCATCGTGGGAGACAAACTTCTTTCGCGCGAGGACATTGCGTTTCTGGAAGAATTGTGAGTGAATCACTTGTTCCCACTTCCGAGTCTTGAACGCTTCGCAGATACGAGTAATCAGCTCATTTGTAAATCATGACTGGGTTCTCTGTCTGCGAATATATTTCTTAACTGAAGAAAACATTTTGGTCAACCTCCGTCGTGATGGTTCCCCGCCCTCGGTGGTCGGTGGTCGGTGTTCGCCCGTGTATCGTGACGTGTCAGTGGACTCGTGATATTTTTCAATACTCGGTGGACCGGTCTGGAAGATGTCCGAGTAGGACCTTTGGCATATCCTTTACTTCCTTGCGCCAGTAAAATTACCACGAAATCCTGTCGGGGTCATCAATCACTACATGCCTGCGCATTGCTAGTTTGCCCACCATGTCGCCTGCCAAAAGTTTCCAACCGTCATTGTCCTGTCCGCAAATAGTGCCGGGAATGCGGGCTCCAAAGGCTCAGGCTTGCCATCCTCCCACTGGACTTTTACCACCTCGGCGCGGGAGAGGCAGAATTGGTAATGCCGGCGCAGCGCGTCGAAGTACACTGACGGACCGTGCGCTGCGACGGTGGTAACGATGCTGGCGAGGTGATTCACAGGCAACAGCCGTGCCATGAAACCCTCGAGCGCGCTGAGGTCGTGGGGGACGGCAGAGGGATATATGTTGAGGGAGAGCTCCACGCTTTTGAGGGCGCGAAAAGTTGGTACTTTGAGGACAAAGGCCGTTGCGAGCGGGCTCGAGGCGCGGGCTGAGCAGAGGTGAGAAGACAGGTGAAGAGTCAGGTAAAAAATCTTACTGGGATTGAGATTCGTCAGTTCGAGTCCGAGATGAGTTACGCAGGAGAGCCAGGAGGTAGGCAGGGCTTCGAACACGCCCGCGTTGACGACTCCGCCGAGGCGGAGGTTCGTGATATGCGCGACGTTGACCGAGTGGAGATTATCCAGGACACCCACGACGAGGGGGCCGTTCCCGGGATCGGCGAAGCTGAAATACAGAGTCAACGTCTGGAGGCGGCTGCCGTGCGGGGGTTCCTCCTTGAGCAGAGGGGACAATGCTCCGTCCTCGTCCGAATCGATGGACATACGCTCTAGTCCGACGTATTTCAGGCATCGCATTCCGCGAAATAAGCGAAAGTCCGACGCAGCGAAGGAAAATCCGTCGAATAGGACATGCGTGAGCGACGACTGCGATTGTCGGAGGGCGGCCGTGAAAGAAACCCTGAAGTTTGAGTCGTTCCTCCTCCATGCTCTCATAGACGTGAGGCCTCTACGAAATGTAGACACCAACACCCTCTGGAGGGAGCGGGTGCGGTCCAGCAGAGTACAGAGTGCCTTGGATTCCAAAAGCCCTTCTAGTCCGTCCTCCATGAGAAGGCGGGCCTCGTCTTGTATTTCCAGTTCACGGATATATTCCGCAAGATACAAAGCCTCGTCCACGTACTTTCCGCATGCGCAGACTTGGAAAGCGGAATCGTCTTGTTTTTCGCCGTGGGTAAAGAGAACCCGGAATCTGTGGAAGAGACGACTCCTGGTGGCCGGTCTCCATGCCTGGCAGACGAAGGTGCACAACTTGAGCGTTGGGATATCGTCGCGTAGATGGCCGAGGATGTGCTCCTGCACTTTCAACAGGAATCGTGGGCGGGTTCATGACGGGAGTGGTCACAGTTTGTTGCCATCAATGTGCGGGATCACACTGAACAACTCAGGCCCCGAGTTTTGCTTCCAAAAAAGACCATGCTGAGTGAGGCAGAACACCCGCGGCCGAAAATGCAATTCCAGTGATAGTATTACTATTACTGTTAGGGAGTGCCAGGAGTGCCGAAATCGGTCACGCGGACACGTGACCGTGTTCGGCCCAGAAACACCTCGGGGCTATGATACATACCATCGCGTCCCACATAATTTGAGACGTGCTTCATACATCTGAGACGTTCCTCCCTCGCGTTCGACGCGCCAACCATTGTTCAACTTTGTAATTTGGAACTCAACATTCTGCTCGGTATTTCCATTGTCTACATACTTTCATTGTTCCCGGGAGGAGTATAAGTACGGGACTGTAGTTGCAAGGAATACACAGCTTTCTACCCCCCATTTTACAATATTGATGAACCGCAGCAGTGATTTGCAGTTCAAAGGATGAAAAGCAAGTTTTCGAACCTCAACTTGAAACCACCACAATCTCAAACCCAAGGCTTTCTGGAATGCGCAAGCCCGTTAGTCGCAACGAATCTCTTTTGCCGCTGTGTGGGCAGCCGTTGACGACGTTTAAATCCTTGAACCTCTTCGCTCAACTAAATTTTGCACACCACTCCGGCTTAATGCTGCCCCCCTCACTCTTTGAATTATACCGCATTGCTCCACCGCCATGAGGACTCGAGCTCCGAAAGTAGCCAGTACTGCAGCGTGGCCCGGGACATTGCCTTCTCATTGTGACTGTTCGCCCATTGTCCTCGACCGCCATCAAAAACGTTGAACCTTTCAAGTCAAAGCAACCGCGATCACGTGTAGACACACCCTTCTCTCAACCACGACCACCATCCTCCCCCGGGTGTAGGAACGCTGGTTGGACTCTGTTTCATCGTTCAGTCAAGCTCTAAGCTTGCTGGAATTCCCACCTTGTTCCCCGATAACGACTGTACGAACCAATCCCACTTTCACCACACCTTTCGGTTGCGCCACCGTGCCACCAGAGTCGTCGTGAAAGTTTGAACCTTGACCCTCCTGTGCTTAACGCGCTGGGAATCATCGTATCGACGACGCTGTAGTCGATCTGTCCACTCACGAAACTGAATTTTAGTAAGTGATTTCGTCGCTCGAGGTTGGGTGGCACTGACCATTATTCGCAGCGATAACATGTCTCAATCCACTCTACGCCATTGCTGGGGTATCACTACCCACACCTGCCACCCAGAATTGACCCACCTCCTCGTACGCGCCACCATCTGCGACCTGGAGGCGTTGGAGAATATTGCGCCAAGGAGCCACACTTACGATACGACGACGACGAGCTCCTACAAGGCCGCCGCCAACAACGAACTGACCGAGTGGGTCGCCCAACAGCTGGGTGCCAACTGGCCTGTCCGCGCCACAAACACGGCGAAGGCTTTTGCCACCACACCGCGTGGCCATGGCCATGGCTTGGACCTCGCGCAAGAGCTCCTCACCCCCCAGGCGCGCGTCGCTCTCGCCACCCTCTCCGGGAACGAAGTGGATTCCGACACCGTCCTCGCCGTCCTCAACATCGGCATCGCCACTCCCGCCACACAGAGTGTCCCCTGGGACACGCTGTTGAGTCCCCAAGCGCAGTTCGGGCTCGAAGCCATCGCACAGGGCGAACGGCGCGCGCCTGAGTCCGCGGACGAGGTGCTCGACATCCTCAACGCCGGCGCCACTCGTGGTGTCGACGAGGATTCCTGGATGGCGGCGCTCCTCAGCGCCGAGGCGCAGGAGGGCCTTGCCGCCCTCGGCGGATTGATCGAGGATTCGGACGCGCTGCTTGAAATTCTCAACGCCGGGGTTGAATCCGCTATTGACGACGACCATGACGAACGGAACTGGGAAGAGGAGGTCCTCACCCCGGAAATGCGCGCTGCGCTAAGCGCGCTCGAGGCGCGGGGTTGCGATACGACGTCCGACGACGTCCTGCTTGCGTTGAACATTGCGGAGGATGCACATCCCGCATTTGGCCGTTGGGGGTACCTCGACGACGAGGTATCCAGCACGGGTGCCGACCAGGGGGATTTCGACGCGGCGGACGACTTTGCGCGCGACACAGCGCGTTGGGAATGCGAACCTCAGCCGGCTATCGAGCCTGAGGAGAACGAAGAGATGGAATGGAAGGACTTTGTTGGCGTCACGTTCGCCGACTTGCTGCAGCGCCGCAATGGCCTGGAAACGGCCCGCCACTTGTTGAGACCGAGTCCCGAGCGCCCCGAGCCACACCAGGCCATCAACCCCGAATTCCTCAAGACGTTTTCGCGACGGTCGCAGAGGTCGGAGCCGTCGCGGTGGAGCGATGATAGCACTACCCTCACGTTCTTTGTGCCGGGTTCGTAGAGGTTCCCGCCCTTGTTTGGTTGGGACGCCCAGGCTGGATCGGAGGGGGAGGGCGACGACGTGGATTTTTATGCTTGATCTTCATGAACAAGCGCAAGTTATTGTAATGTGCCTGGTGTATAATATGTTCCTGTACCTCTGTTGCTGTACCGATTCCTTTTTTTTGGCTCGTCTAGTTTCCGCCTGAGAGTCCCGATTGCAACAGGGCTAAAGAAAGAACCCGGTCAAAGCACAGATGATCCGTTGTGGGTACTTTACGTGTAAAAGGCCGTCGGTTTGCCTCTTGTACCCGAACCACCACATCGCCGCAAAAGCAAGGACGTCGCAGGCAGGCGCGGACAAGAAATTCGAGTGACCGGCGCAGAAAACTTGAAACTGGAAGCCATCGAGAAGCCACGACCTCTTGTTTGGAAGGCGGAGATTAGCCGGCTGACGTCGTCGGTGGACCGCATCTTTTACCGTCGAAGGGCTCGGTGCAGCGGGATCCACTGTCCTGAGCAGGATTATCGTGGGCCTAAAAGCCGATTTGCCTCTTGTTCCTGAACCACGACGTCGCGGAAAAGCAGCAGGTGAACTCCACCAAAAAACGACGGAAATTTGGAACCTTGAAGGCGCCATCCTGCGGACGGAGTCCCGTCCCCTCAGTCGAGGTTAACGCGGTTTTCGGTCTGAAGCAAAGCCGCAAATCAAATCTCACGCCGCGACTGGGTGGAGTCAGCAACATATTCGCCATACGCCATGTAAAGTGATAGTCTCCGTTTCTCTCTCTTGACCACGATGGACACCAAATACGAACTTGAAGGCTCGCTCCCTGGCGGCGCGCCCCCAGCCCGCGCCCGCCGCCTCCGTTGGCCCGCCCTCGCAGCTGGCCTTTCCCTTCTCGCACTTCTCCACTATCTCACCACCTCCGGCCCCAGCTGCCGCCTGCCCGCGTCCCCGCTCGGCTCGTATGCTAAATCTACACACGTCTGCCCCCAAGCCAGTCCGCTTACGCCCGAGAAAAACGGCGCGCTCTGGGAAGACCTCACCGCGCTCCATCGGACCAACGATTTCCTCACGCGCGCAGTCGCGCAGCTAAGCGCGGCGGTGCAGATCCCGACGGAGTCCTTCGACGCGATGCTCCCCGTCGGGGAGGACGACCGCTGGCTCTCCCGCGGCCCGTTTATAGAGCACCTCGCAACTGCGTTCCCGCTTGTGTGAGCAAATAATATCGCGGTGGAGTTAACGCGCATATACTCACGGGTTGGCCAGGCACGAGTCGCTGGAGCTGCAGAAGGTCAACACGTATGGGCTTCTCTACACTTGGCAGGGCTCGGACGCGAGCCTGAAGCCTTTGCTGCTGATGGGGCATTATGGTATGCGATACGAATTGACGCTGGGCAGGTTCTGATTGAGAGGTCCGCAGACGTCGTTCCCGTCGCTCCCCTCAGCGCTGACCAGTGGACGCACCCCGCTTACTCCGGTTATTTCGATGGTGTGTTCTTGTCTTTGTCTTTTTCGTCCTCCTTCTCACGTATGACCAGGTGAAAACGTGTGGGGCAGGGGAAGCACGGATGATAAGGCTGGTGTTATTGGTATACTGTAGGCCGCCCCATTTAGCTGTACCAGCGTCCGTTTAATTGGCGTTCGCAGAACGACGATAGAGGTACTGCTGGAGAAGAAATTCGCGCCGACGCGTACGGTCGTGCTCTCCTTCGGTTTCGACGAGGAGTCCGGTGGATATCACGTATGTCGTCGCATCTACCCCACTATCCTCCATGCTGAACGCTTCCGCAAAGGGCGCAGCCCACCTCGGCCCCGCGCTCCTCGAGCGTTTCGGCCCCGACTCATTCGCTTTGATTGTCGACGAGGGTGGTGCGTACTCCATGCCTCCTTCGCCATCGTGCATTAACGTCGCCGACAGCTGGCTTTGAGGAAGACTTCGGGGCAATTTTCGCGATGCCCGGCGTTGCGGAGAAGGGCCACGCCAACGTCGAGATCGAGATCCAGACGCCTGGTGGGCATTCTAGGTCCGTACCTTTCCCCCAAATATGCGACGACTTCCCATGATTGATTTATGCGGCGCAGCATCCCGCCGGAGCACACGAGCATCGGTATGCTCGCGGCTCTGATCGTGCACTTCGAAAACAACGCCCCCGTCCCCGTCCTCGAGGTCGGCACGACTGCCTTCGAGATGGCGCAGTGCTTGGCGGCGCATGCGCCTGACATGCCCAAACTCCTCAAACGCCTGATCCTGCGTGCGGACAAAAGCCACACTGCGCTTAAGGCTGCCGAGGCACTGTTGCTCAAGGACCCGATGTTCAAGGCGCTTGTGGCGACGACGCAGGCCGTGGATCTGATTAGCGGTGGCGTGAAGAGCAATGCGCTGCCCGAGCAGGCCTCGGTGTGTGCCTCCTCCGACTCAGGGTCTGGAAGAGATACTGACGTGCGCAATCTTCCTAGGCCCTCGTAAACCATCGGATCGCGACGCAGAGGTCCGCGCACCGTTCCTCTCCTTCCTTCCTTCCACCTCTTATACTGACCCACACGCAGCTCGGTCAATGCAACCCTCACGCGCGACGCCGAGCTCGTCAAGGACCTCGCAGCGCGCTTCAATCTTTCCGTGACTGCTTACGGGGAGCTGCTCACCCCCGCCGCGGCCGCCGCCGCCGCGTACGGCTCGCTCTCCCTCAGCTCGCCGCAGATCCTCGAGCCCGCGCCCGTCTCGCCCTCGGACGCACCTGCGTTCGCCCTCCTCGCGGGCAGCATCCGCGCTACGTTCCACAGTGCCCGCAAGGACGTCGCGGGCGCCGAGACGGAGATATTTGTCGCGCCCGGGATGATGACCGGGAATACTGGTACGCAGGCCCCCGATGCAAAGATAATAATGAAAAACTCAAAGCTAACGGTGTGTGGTAGACACGCGCTTCAATTGGGAACTGTCGCGGCACATCTACCGCTACGGCCACGGGGATATGAGGGGCGGGCTGGATGGGATACATACAGTGAACGAGCACATTCCGGCTCACGCGTTTGTTGAGATGATCACGTTCTGGACGACGTTGATACTCAATGCGGACGAGGCGACGAAGCTGTAGAGCGTGGGGGCTGGATTATCGGTGGCGAGTCGGTGGAGGTGCATACTTCCTGCGTTTGTACTCGAAAACTCGGTCGAGCGCATCCAAGCTCGTTACGTAACTCCGAATTCTGTTTTGAGGACGAATAGCACCTTCCTTCCTCCGTCCATGTTCATGTCGTCGACCCGTTGTTCGACCACATTCAAAGCAGGACGGCTTCTGGTTCTCTGCTCCAACAGCGCTCAGCCCTTTGTCGACCTCGCGTTTCTCATCGGTGTCGTGTCGAGTTGTTGAGATCCTCACTTGGGCCTTGTGTCAAATTTATGGTGTGCTTGGGTGCTCAGTCAGCCTGCGGCCTGAGCCTTACCCGTTCCTTCCTCTAAACCGCCCATGGACTCCAAAGGCGACCTTCCCGGCGGCGCACCCCCGCCCCGCACCCGCTACACGCGCTGGCACGCCTTCCTCGCAACAACGCTCACAATATTCGTTTACCTCCTCATCACCTCTCCCGGCTATCCACCTCCCCCAACCCTCCAAGTCCCGCCGCCAGCGTGCCCCCAGGAGTACCCGCTCATCCCCGAGCGCAACGGCGCGCTGTGGGGCGCGCTGGTGGAGTTGTACGCGACGGACGCGTTCGTCGCGCGCGCCGTCGAGCAGCTCAGCAGCGCCGTTCAGATTCCGACGGAGACGTTTGACGAGATGGGCGCGGTTGGTGTTGACGAGCGGTGGCTCAGCCGCGGGCCCTTTGTCGAGCACCTCGCGGCGGCGTTCCCGCTTGTGTGAGTTCCGGCTCGCTGCGCGTTCGTGACTGGCGTGCTCATGGAGAGGACGGTGCAGACACGCGTCCTTGGGACTGCAAAAGGTTAATACCTACGGTCTGCTGTACACCTGGCAGGGATCCGACCCCAGCTTGAAGCCAATACTGCTCATGGGTCATTATGGTACGTGGGCGACCCAGCAGTGTGGCTGACTCTCATTTACGATGTTTCGTCTAGACGTGGTTCCCGTGGCCCCCCTCAGCACCGACCAGTGGACGCACCCGCCGTACTCTGGTCACTTCGATGGTTTGCGCGGTGCTCAGTTATCCGATAGCTTGTCGTTCATCGGCAAACAGGTACATTCATCTGGGGCCGTGGCGCCTCAGACGACAAGAGCAGTGTTATTGGCATCTTGTGAGTATCTTGCCAGCCCCTCGACTGCTCCATCACTCACTCGCTGTAGGACAACCATCGAGGTGCTCCTCAAGAAGAAGTTCGCGCCGACTCGTACGATCGTCCTTTCGTTTGGATTCGACGAAGAGGCCGGCGGATACCATGTACGTCCTTATCTTCTAAGGTATTTCTCGACGCTCATAACGGCGGCAGGGTGCTCAATACCTCGCCGCCGCCCTCCTCGAGCGCTTTGGACCAGACTCGTTCGCCATGATCGTCGACGAAGGCAGTACGTCCCTACTTGCCGCCGCCTTCTTTACCTCCCTCACTCATGAAAATCACGCAGTGGGCTTCCAAGAGAACTACGGCACCATCTTCGCGCTTCCCGACATTGCCGAGAAGGGTCATCTCAACGTGGAACTGGAGCTCAAGACGCCCGGCGGGCACTCCAGGTTTGCCCTCCCTCCTCTATAGCACCATGAAGTGAGCTCATGCTCCGCACAGCGTCCCACCAGCCCACACCAGCATCGGCATGCTCGCCGCCCTCATCGTGCAGCTCGAGCGCCACGCCCCCGTCCCCACGCTCACGCTCGAGTCTCCCGTCCTCGCCATGGCAAAGTGCTTCGCGGTGCACGGCGCCGCGATGCCCCGCAAGCTCAGGGACGCCCTTTTGCGCACAGGGGAGAATCGGGCGGGCCGCAAGGCGCTTAAGACAGCGGAGAAGCTGCTGCTTGAGGACCCGATGCTCAAGGCGCTCATTGGCACGACGCAGGCGGTGGATATGATCACCGGTGGCGTGAAGAGTAATGCGCTACCGGAGCAGGCATGGGTGCGTTGTCGTCGTGACCTGCTTTCTTTTCAAAATGACGAACTAATCTGGGGTAGGCGGTGGTGAACCACCGGATCGCGACCTACAGGTGTGTGTTGTTTCTGGGCGTGGATATCCGTAGTTAATGCGGCCGCACACCCACCCAGCTCGGTGAACGCGACCCTGCAGCACCACCTCGACCTGCTTTCGGACCTCGCCGCGGACTTTAACCTCTCGCTCACGGTCAACGGCGAGCTCCTCACTCCCGTGGCTGACGCGTACGGCTCGCTGTCGTTCACGACACGGCAGGAGCTCGAGCCCGCGCCGGTGACGCCGGCGGACGCGCCGCCCTTCCGCCTCCTCGCGGGCACCATCCGCGCGACGTTCCAGACTGCGCGCCGGGACGTGCGTGAGGGGAGGAAGGATGTGGTTGTGGCGCCTGCGATGGGGCCGGGGAATTCTGGTGCGTACATATGCGGGTGCTTGAACTGAGTAGCAGCAGCAAAACTGATAAGCTTGGTTGCAGACACACGTTTCGTGTGGGCGCTGAGCGAGCATATCCTGCACTACAACCACGATAACATGGTCGACGATGTCGGCGCTGACTTTGGGGGCGTTCATACTGTGAACGAGCATGTGAGGGCGGACGCGTTTTTGGAGATGATTCTCTTCTTTACGACGCTCATCTTGAATGCGGACGAGGCCGTTCTGTGAGGGATGTCGGGGGATATTGGGCGAAGTCCAGACCGCTTCATCTACATCGCGGTTCTTTGAATTGATGGTACATAGCAGTTCTTTTCGTTCGAATTTTCGTTTGAAAATAAACCGACGAATTTGTACTTCGATTTTGGGAGAGATTCAGAACTCGACATAGGCCTACTTGAAATAATGGGCAGGGCGCCAAGGCATAAAAACGTACCATTAGGTTTATAACCACTTTCTCTCTGTCCGCCGTGGTTGTGAGTTCTTGAACCATTGAATCAGTCGGTGAGCGACTTACGGTAGGGAGAGCTTTGGCCGGTGGCTGTGTCCATGTCGTCGACGTTTTCATTGAATCATTCCCGCTCTCGCTGCTCAACAGACTGGCCCATCCATATGTATGCGCCCCAAATCTCACTATCGGCCCTCCTGGAATGCCCACTGTCTGTGCTGATACCCACCCTTCCGCCTGTACGAAGTTCCGTGTGTAAACTGGACTCGAGAGTTGACAAGACTGGACTCGACAACCCGTCGGCACTGGAAGCAATATCGGAAGTTTGGAAGACACAAGGGTCATAGGTTCAGACATTTCACTGTACCTCAGGCTTTTAGCCATTTCCCCAGTGATAAGCGTGGTCGCTTTACAATCTCGCCAGCGCCAACCGATGCATGGACGGTTGTGAGTACGACCGCTCGCCCTCGTAGCGACACTCTATTCACCCGCTTCGCTCAGCCGTTCCAGCTGCAACGCCGTTGTATCTACGAACGTTCTCGAAATTGCGACCGACTAAAAGACAAAGCGAGCAAGGACAAAGCAAGCCATCCCACCGTCGATGACCAATCGATCTGGATACTTCAAGCCGCGCCTCTCACCACCTGCTATCCCGTCTTTTGCCCGCGGAACCTTTATGTGCCTCTCTGCATCTCAATAATTCAGACCACATCTCTCACCGACTGTGTCTCGTTCCGGATCCCTTGTCCGCGGAATCTCTAACCGTGTCTCGTTGGGCGCAAATCGAAATGGCTAGCGACAGCCGCACGCCTGCGTCTTTGAGAGAGATCGAGAATCCATCGTACCCGGCCAGCGTTGGGCGTCCTTTCTCCAGACTGCCGCGGGATCAGCCATCGGCCGGAAACAGCAGTCCGCGCTTTGGTGCCCCCCCATTGTCCTCACCCCGCCATTTAACACGCCATCACGTGGAATTGGTTCCTCCTTCTGCCATCGACTACCACCATTCAGTCCGGCAGTGGAACCTTAACTTGCTTGCGTTTCTACCTCCTGGTACAGCGCCAAGCTCACTGAAGCTCTCCTTCTTCTGTCGACCGCCACACAGCCTCCGGTCGGGGTGCCACTCGAATCGCGTCGCGCTGCAATCCCTGGTCTCCGTTCAACGACATGTCTCTTCTCACCCCATCGTCTCCTTACCTCAGTTGTGAGCCCTTCCTTGCCGTGGACTTGAGATGGCACTGACCGACCATTAGATATAGCAATGCCACCCTTCACCCTTTCCACCGTCGCGTACCTCCACCTCCCTAAAACGAAGGACGACGCGTCCGATTTGACACGCCTTCTCACCGCCCTCCGCCGCTTGAATGTGCAGTCCTGGATCCTGAAGGCCGACATCGCTGACCAGCCTGAGGTCGGTTCCCCCGTCTCGACAATGTCCACGGGGTCGCAACAAGTCCATGCCACCCCGACGGCTCCCCGACCCTTTGCCAGCGCCGAGGCGACCACCACTTCTGCTGCATGTTCGGCGGGCGACGATTCACACCGCATCCTGAACGGGATCCCCATCCCCAACAACAACGCGAGTTTCCGCCCTGTCGCTGCGGCCCCGCGAGAGCCGATGGGTGTTGCGCCGCGCGAACGGAACGCGCGCGGGCTCCTGGACATTCTCGACTCGGGCGTCGCAGAAGTGATCACGCTGCACGAACAACTGAAAAGAGCGTTCGGGATAACGAAACCCCACCCCAGCGACCCCAATGCCATCGTGCAGGAACGGCGAACGTTCTCAGATACAGCCAAGCTACTAGCCCTCCTCAGAAACGGGCGCGAGCGGCGCATCCAGAGCGCAGACGAATGGAAGGTGCCGCCGAGTACGGCTGTCCTGCCAGATATGCCCAAGGGCAACCGCGAGACAGTCCATAGCGCTCGCGACGACGACTGCTGCGCCTCGGGGCTTCCCAGTGTCGAGGCGCGACCCGCTGGATATTGGGACATGCTGAAGATGAAGGCGAAGGCGAAGGCGGCTCGCAACTGGGCAGCACGCGACGGCAAGCAAATCGAGGTTCTGCCTCCCAGCCCGCAGGTCGAGGTTCTGCGTCCTAGCCCGCAGACTGAGGCGGAGTCGCCGCCCAAGAAATATCGCCCGACCTTGGAGGACTTCGATTTCGCGGGATCCATCAAGCTGCATGAGGTGTATTCCCGCAACGAAGCCGTTCCCCCGTCTCCAGTTACCACAGATGGGTCGGACGTGGAGGAGCAGCGCAGTGCCGCGCGTCGTGCGGAGCCTATCTGCTTGTGTGGTTGCATGGGCCTACCGACGACCATCGAGGAACGTGCCTTCGAAGAACGCAGGGCTTACTACGACAGGAAGCAGCAATGCGGGCGGGGACAGTGGTCGAAGGACGCGTCGCCCTCTAGCTCTGTATACATCGAGGTCGGATTTCCGATGATGGAGCTGCCGCCGTTTTCCACGTTTGCGCCGTTCGGGGAAACGAGGGACTGGGTGGAAGACGAATCTGCCTGCTTCCACCTTCCGCAATCCCTTGTCGACGAGCTGGACTTGTAGTCAGTGCTACTTATTGTAACAACGACAATTCACCACAAATGTATCATCATCCTGTACCATTTACTTGTTCTACATGTACTTGTTGTCGGCTTCATGTATCAGTCGCGGGTTCTCTTGAAATTTGAGAACGGCCGCGGCTGGTCCGTGCGCATTCGCTTGGACAAGACCGAGTAGAATATTTATTGGCACGGAGTGCCTTGCTCGACAAACGCGCTGACTTGGAAGCGCCGTCGGTCTCCTTGGGCGGACCTCAAACCGACCGCTTCCCCTCGATTCCCTGGACCCAAACTGAGAAGATAGACAACAGCTGTGTCAAGAACGTCGGGTATGGGATTCCCCCAACTGCGCCGCAGCCGATGACGGGGAGACTTCTCGTATGTCGGGATGCCGTAGGCCTTCTTGCTTTTGACCAACATGGACGCAAAGTGTAAAACTGGGCTTCCTGTACCCGCTGGTGTTGAAACACCCCGCGTCCGACGCGCCCGCTGGCCCACCATCTTTGCAGGCCTGGCCGTGCTCGCTGTCCTCCACTTCTTCGTGTCCCCCTCCAACTACCGGTCTTCCGCCCTTTCTCTGTCCTCCTCAGCTGCTCCGGTCTGCCCTCAGCCAGGTGCTCTCGCGCCTGAGAGGAATGCCGTGCTATGGAACGACCTCACATCGCTGCACGCGACCAACGACTTCCTCACGTACGCGGTCGCCCAATTGGGGGCAGCGGTGCGAATCCCGACTGAATCTTACGACGAGATGGGTCCTGTGGGCGAGGACGACCGCTGGCTCAGCCGGGGTCCGTTCGTGGAGCACCTCGCCACCGCGTTCCCGCTTGTGTGAGTGGCACGCATCGTACAGACACTATCCGCTCATGGATTGAATAGGCACGCGTCGCTGGAGCTCCAGAAGGTCAACACGTTCGGCCTTATCTACGTTTGGCAGGGCTCAGACGCGAGTTTGAAGCCCCTGCTGCTCATGAGCCACTACGGTATGCAAGCCAACAGGCCAAGTATCCGCTCAAACAATGTTCTTACATGTCGTCCCTGTCGCCCCGCTCAGCGCCGACCAATGGACGCACCCGCCCTACTCTGGTCATTTCGATGGTCGGCTTCCTCTATCATCCTCACTCTCTATTATTTACTCTTCGCAGGCGAAAGTGTTTGGGGTCGCGGAAGCTGGGACGACAAGGCAGGCGTTATTGGCAAGCTGTGAGGCGATATATTGTTCTCTGCTCTTCGCCAATCACTGAATGCGCATCCGCCAGTGTAGCCATTGAAGCTCTACTCGAGAAGAAGTTCGAGCCGACCCGTACGGTCGTCTTATCCTTTGGATTCGACGAGGAGACGACCGGAGCCCAGGTGCCTTCGTTGCTCCCAACCTCTTCAAACCCTACTGACCATGAACGCAGGGCGCAGGTCACCTCGCTCCCGCACTCCTCGAGCGCTTCGGCCCCGACTCATTCGCCATGATCGTGGACGAGGGTGGTGGGTTCTCTCGCCGTTTCGTGCGCCAACCCTGCGTATAACTGCCATCCCCAGGGGCTCTCTTGGAGCAATATGGTGGAGTCTTCGCTTTCCCAAGTGTTGCTGAGAAGGGATTCGCCGACGTCAATATCGAGGTGCAGACGCCTGGTGGGCACTCCAGGTGCTACCATTGACACTTTACCTGCTATCGCTGTTAATATCTCCTTCAGCGTCCCGCCCGAGCACACGAGCATCGGCATGCTCGCCGCCATGATCGTACACCTCGAGGAGAACGCGCCGGTGCCCTCCCTCGAGGTCGACACACCGGCCTTCAGGATGCTGCAATGCGTCGCGGCACACGCGCCCGACATCCCTCGGTTGCTCAAATGGGGGATCTTACTCGCCGCGTGGAGCCGCAAGGTGCTCAAGATCGTGGAGGGCATACTGCTGAAGGATCCGGTCTTCCGAGGGCTCGTGGGGACGACGCAAGCGGTGGACGTTGTCAGCGGAGGTGTGAAGAGCAATGCGCTGCCTGAGCAGGCGCGGGTATGTGCCTACTTGAACTCGTGCTGAGCCGAGAGAACCTGCTGAAGCACACGCAGATCATTGTGAACCACCGGATCGCGACGCAGAGGTGAGCATCATCTATCTCACTCGCATGATGCATTATACTGACGCATGCGACGCAGCTCCGTCAACGCGACCCTGGGGCGCGATGCGGAACTCCTCAAGGACCTCGCAGCGCAATTTAATCTCTCTGTTACCGCGTACGGCGAGCGACTCACTCCCGCTGATGCTACCTCGTTCGGCGCGCTCGCCCTCCGCGCCATAAATACGCTTGAACCCTCGCCCATCACACCGGCGGACGCGCCCCCGTACCGCGTCCTGGCGGGGACCATCCGTGCGACGTTTTCCGCTGCGCGCAAGGGCAAGGAGACGCCGGTCATATTCGTCGCGCCTGCGCTGATGCCTGGAAATACTGGTGCGTCCAACACCTTGCTGGGAAGAACGATAATATAATTCACCGCGGCAGACACGTGCTACTACTGGGCACTTTCGCAGCATATCTTCCGGTATGACCACGCAAGCATGATTGGGGACGCTGGTGCGCTGCATACTATTGACGAATGTGAGTCTCGCGCGCTCTTCGTTCCTTTCAATCGCTCAGTACCATGTGTAGATATGCGTGCGGGCGCCTTCATTGAGATGATCACGTTCTTTACGACGCTCATCCTGAACGCGGACGAGGCGGCGCTGTAGTGGTGACCCACTGTTATACCTGTCGACGTGCTCGACGAGCACAGAAATCAGGACGCTCTTTGTGATCTTCGGAACCGCTCATTCCTCCAAACCCTTTCGACAAATTCCAGGGACGCTCCTACCAGCGTGTCGAGGGCCAGTGGCGGCCCACAAAGCATTAGACCCCACTCCCCAAAGCAGTGAGAATCGTAGAGACGCTATACGCGGTTGAGCTCGTTCCTCGTATTGGCACGGTAGTTTACTAGGTTTTCTTGACACCGGTCGTGGATGTTGGAGTCAGTTGCTCTCGGCGTCGCGTTCTTGCTACTTGCATTATCCGCTGCCTTGTTTTTGCAATGTATGAGTTTTCTCGGAGCTTTCGAGACCTTCCGAAGTCCAAATTCGGAAATGTTGTGATCAACCCTCTCCGGAGACCCTCACTATCGACGCCATGAATCCCTCATTGTCGCCTTCCCTTCCGCAGGAGCTTTGGCTTTACATTCATCGAATTGCAACCGCCGAGACATCTCCCATTGTCGCCGCGTATACCGACCGCTATCAGTACGTGGCGGAACCAAATCCGCTCATCGACATGCAAGATTTCTTGCGCGTGCGATAACTGCATAAAAGATTCTACCGCAACGACTGACATGCATTAAGGACGTTTCCTCATTCGCGCTTGTGAGTAGACTCTGGAATAATCTGACAAGTGAAATCTTGTACGAGAATATTCGAGTGGATGGGCGGTTCGAGGCGCTCTACGCTGCGTTGGAGCGCCCTGGTACTGCCCGTCTCGTCCGCAGCGTGCGGCTTTCGCCCACTCGATTCGATCATAACATCGCAATCCTGGCGCTGTGCACCCGCCTCGAGATCGTCGTCCTACCGGACGCACCATCCAAGTCGAGGACGGAGCTGCTTGTCGGCGCTCCCGGTTTGGAGCTCAGTCCGACCGCGATACCAAACCTCGACTCTCTGAAGCACGTCTACTGGACATACTCCGATATGGCGGCCGATCTCCTGCGCAGGCTGATCCCACTCGCACCACATCTGGAATATCTCCTGGTCAAGGCCTCGGCCACGCTGAGAGCAGATGATACCTCCAACTTTCCCGCTCTGCCACCCCTCCAGCGGCTCACCCTCTCCATCCAACACGATCTCGCCACCTCGATCCTCCCCCAGGTCGACGTCAAAAACCTGACGCGACTTCACTGCAACCCGGTGCTATTCATCCTCCCACAGCTCCCGACCTTCCATTCATTACAGACGCTGGAATTTTTTGGCTCGCGTGGCGCCATCCCTTTCGACCGAGTGTTTGCGTGCTGCCCGCGCCTGCAGGAACTGCGCTACGATGCCTGGACTGCCCCCTTCCCCTCGAACGGTGGACACAAGCCCCCTCTGACATGCATCCGATTGCACTCTGCTGTCGCCCTCCGAGAGTGGACAAACATGGACCCAATCCAGGCGCACTTCGAGCTGCTCCTCTCACCCGGATTTCCGCGACTGCAGCGCGTCGTCCTCCATAACAACTGGTATCAGGTCGTCAAGACGCCTTGGTTTGCTACCTTCCGAGATGGTTTGCGGGACCAAGGCTGTAAGCTGGAATTTCCTGAGGGCAATGTGCTTTGAACGCGGGTAATGTCGATAGCTCTCCCTTCCAGTATGCTTCATCTGTTGATTCGGTTTCGGTGGGCTAGTGAGTGGATAAAGGGAAGTAGAGGGTATGCACTAGGCCATCTAGTCTTGTTGTGTGTATTTCCGCATATCCTCATGGATATTTGTGACTGCGATTGCCTTGGGATCCTGACAGATTCCACATTCAATTCCTACAATATCTCGATCTCAACGGCATCTCATTCTCATGACGCGACGTCTCACAGCTTCGTCTCATCGCTCTTTCTGCGACCTTGTGTGGATTTATGTCTTACCTCTTCCTCCTCACCTCTATTCGCTTTTCTAGACATATTACTGGAAGAATTTAAGACTGTAGTCTGAGAGGGATATACGGCTCTGATTTAGACCGTTTAGGTAGACTTGAGCTGCGTCGAAGCGCACCGCAAAGGCATCAATCTTGGGACGGAATTGGCAGGAGCAGCACCATATTGGGAGTTTATGTAATGCACCGCATTATGTACGCAGATTTCATTTCTTTTTTTCCCCCTTTTCTCGTTTGCCGCAACTCCCTTGTCTTCCAACCCTCGTTTTTCAAACCACAGCGAATATCGGCAGACCCCTCCTCCGGGCTCTTTCTCGTTCCCGAATCACGCGAGATGGTCGTCGGTTGAGGGTCGGAAAAACCCAACGAATGCTCGTCAAGATTTACCCATATCTCTGCCAGTATCTTTCAGCCCTGGCTTCCTATCACCTACCCACTGTTGCCTTCAGTCGCTTTGCAAAGGCCGCGGCTTTGGCGCGCCTCCCTCTTTTTTACCCGGCCTGGCAACCTTCCTCTTTAAAATTCCGCTCATCAGCACCGGGAGTCCGTGACCGCATGTTCAAGCTTAAGCTTTCTCCACAGCGATATCACGATAGTCTGCTCAGCTGGACGGGACACTTGACTTTTTTCCGCTCGTGTGCTCTGTCCCATGCACATTCTTTTTCTCGTCGCTTTACACTGAAACATTCGCATAACTGGCTGTTCCTTCAGAATCGTTGACTGGCTGGTTGAAACGCGTCAAAATATCTGCTGAGCTTGGTTGAACCTCCTTCAAACGCGTCGCCTATCGGCTCGATACCCTTCCTGGCAATCACCTCACTAGCTCCACCGCATACAAAAAAAATTGCGAACCAAGTCAGGCGGGCAGCACCATGGTTATAATCGCGATTGCGCGCACCGTATAACACACATCACCACGGAGATGGTGTCTGGTGAGCAGCTCATGACCTAGGGCCCGCTGGGCGTCCACAGCTGATCTGCCATTGTGATCTAGGCACCCGTCACCTGCGATAAGACGCGGCGACGTATAAAGCCTAGCTCAGTGGTAGCGATTCCTTTTCCTTCTCCCCACCCTTCCCCTCGCCTACGTAACTTGCGCCGCCCGCCGCGGTGCGCCTTCACTTCTCGTCGCGGACGCAGTCGAGTCGGCGACGAGGGCCACTCTGCTGCCGCTTCAAACCACCGATCACAGCGTTGCACATCCTGACGGTCAACCCGGCCCAGACGGCTTGAGGCAATCTCACCCGGCCGAGCCTGCTTCCCAACCAACCAGCGGCGGCGCATCCTCTTTCCTGCCATGGCGGGCGGTTAATTCGTTCATGCGAGCGGTGTCTGGGGTCTGGACATTCGCCGACGCGCGGGTGATGGTCGTCGTTACGGGTGCCGTGGGGTATGGAAGTTGCGGGGTGAATAAGGGATGGATGGGGAATCGGGAATGGTTTTGTCGGTGCGTCTCTGATCTTCCGGGTGCAGTCCCCGCCCTCCGCCCTCCGCCTCCCGGATCTCTCCATCCTTGCCGCGTCTTCTACCCTTGTTTTTTTGTTGGCAGTCTGTTATTTGTCGGTACAACCCGCTGCACTCGCTAGATCCTGCCGGCTACGTCAAGAAATGTGTTGCTTTGCCTGTCGGTAGCCCCATTCAGCACCCAGATCTGCGTCCATCAGACGTCGGAGATATGATACGGTATTCCCTGCCTCCCCAAAGTGGCCGTTCATTCCATCGATTGGATCCTTCCGCCGAGAACGGTCTGTCGAAATGCCGGTTTTGCGAGGGGTTCACATTGGTGCGTCGAACTGTTGAATATTGCGCTGTCAGGTGTATTAACCTCACGTTCAGCGGACCCTAATTTGGCTCACAAACATCCACGGCGCGACTTCTCTGCTCAGTTTTTCTGCGGTGGACATTCTCTCGGTCTCGGTAAGCATCACACTCGGTCCCGCATTTCTGCATCCACTCCCACTCCACCCCATGAACGCCACCATCAACGCAAGCCGCCTTGCGCACCCCCTTACACCGCGCGCACCTTCCCCTCCGACCTCCCGCTCTTTTTTGCGAATTTGACTGATGCAGGTCAAGGTGAACCCTGACCCCTTACCCCGCATTCCCCACCCGGCACCCCGCCGGCAATATTCCCTCGCGACGTCACGCCTCCGATCTCGTCCATACAGGTCCATACTCTCCCGCCGCGGCACTTTGCGCTCGCATCGGATTGGGAACCTCGACACGGCTAAACGGCACCCAACCGAACAAATCGTTGACAAACTCACCTCGACACTACAAAGTCTCGACAGATCTTCTTCAATCTGATTGAGATTGCATTAAACGCTGGATGCTATTGGCCGTCCGTCGCGATTGGGATTGGGATTGGGTTGCGGCGCACATGGCGCGTTTGCTGCGGCGGACCGCGCATGTGTTTGCGGGTCGGAGTTGTCGGGCAGCGCTGGCGCACTTCCGAAATATCCGGGAGAGTTGTGCGGAGGCAAGAGCTGTATTCAGTCTTGGTGCGTCGACCGACTCCAAGTTCGACGACCTTCTGTGGTGCCTGAGTGCGGGTGAGGGCATGTGTTAATCGCCGGCCTTGGGTGCCTGTGTGCGTATTCTTGTTCAAGTTCCGATTCGACGACGCCTACCATCGGTTTTCTAACGGATATGCGGCTCAACTTACAGACATAATGCCGTTGGGCGGTGGGGCCAGCATATGATACCGCGCCCACACCGGCTTCTGCCGCGTCTCGGCGTACCTTCGTCCGCAACATTATGCGCTGCAGCAATTCTCGACATCTCGAGTAGGATCCACTTTGACACTACCGGACGCAACGTACCCGGAACCTCTGCCCTTCCACCGAGGATTTAACTAAACTTGTCTTGTCTTGTCTTCGCGCTTCCTTGGCCTTCGCGGGTTGACTGGCGACGATTGCTGGCTGATCTTGATTTCACTTTCCACTTGAACATATGGACGCCCACATCTTGACTACGTTGCTCTCTCGCACGGCATCCGTGGCTCTCGGTAACCTCGCTGGTTTCGGTTGTTGTTCAACTCTCCACCGGTCTTGGCTCGACTCTCGGGGTCTCTCCGCCACAAATGTCCCCTTGGTTCTTCGGGCGTCTTGCTCCGGTTCAACCTTTCAACAGGGCACTAAACATGCTTCGATTGACTCCGTCCAGGTTCTTCGTTCGGTCGTTCGGCCGCGCCAGTTCAGCTTGGTACTCGGCTAGCAACTCCGTAGCACCCAAACCTTGTACTCGACCCATATCCGTATCGAATTGTGTTGAACTAACCGCACAGAATTGTATTGCACTAGCAACACATACGCAAACTCACTCACTCACTCCAAGGTCCGCAACTCCGTAGCACGACGCCAGCACATCCTTTCCTCTGCTCTGGTTTCATTCATCCATTCATCCTTTCTAAACGCCACCGGGGCTCCCTCTCCCTCCCCCCATTCCGCTCCGCCCGCACCCATTTTTACCCCCCTCGTCTCTTCGGCGATCCAGGGCCCTAAATTACCTACTAAACCTAAATGAAACTGAAAACTCGAAGAAGTCCAGCGCATACGCCGACTTAGCGCCGCCGGACCCGGTCGGTTTCTCCCAATTTTATCCGCGAGGCGATTTGGTGGGTTGTGTTTCCCATGTCTGTCTGTGTGTTTTCGCATGTCTGCGTGGAATTAGGCAGCGACGAACGATGTACGACGTCATAAGTACAGAGCCAAGGACGCGGGCTCGGGTTCGGTTCTGTTGGCACCCGGGGGATGGGCGACGATTTCCTAAGTAAGGTCCTTCCTTGGTTGTTCAGTGATAATCATGAGAGGTGTTTGTTTACTGGAGGAAGGCGCGCTAGGGAAGAAAGATAACAGTCGACGTCATTGTTGAGGAAGTAAGTGTTTTTCGAATCGCAACCAATTTTTCTGTTTCGAGGCTGCCATGAGTGATAAATGAACGAGAATCGAACTTGAACATCCGAGGGGACTCGGAAGCCTACGTGCATGGGAAACTGGACGGGAGGACTTCGGGGATGGGTGTGTTCAACTTCAACCCGCATTTTAACACGGGGTTTGGCTGGTTTAATCACTGCGCAGATCCACTTGAGCAGCAGCTTACAGGTCCCGCCGAGGAGATAGATGCTCCTGCGGTACCACAGCTCTAATAATCATGCACAGACGCCCTTTGACCGAGACGACCTTCTTATGGGACGGCTCAACCATCGCAGCAGCGTACATGCGCAAGTGGAGCCTGCCTTATTCGGTTTCCTCTGAACCTGTCTCTGTCTCTCACAGCCGGCGAACCCAGAGAAACCATCCACAGCGTCTCACGGACTGTAGTCGCCGTATGAGTGTCCATGCGGTTTAACTTACATAAATTTCGGCGACTTTCAAGATCGCGGTCGTAATCCCACATGCATGCACGCGCTCGAAGATAAGTGTGTAAGTTGTAAGTTCCGACTGAATACATATGTACAACCAAGCATGCTGCTGCTGCAGCCTCAACATCACTGTCATTGGAATTTGGATGCGGACGCCGGCGCCACCATGCCTCTCTATTAAAGTAAGTAGTGTCGCGAGACGGTGGCGGCGGCTGAAGCTGAGTCGGAAGCAAAACGGGGAATCAAGTGTTGGTTCAAAGTTTAAAATCCCACGGTTGAACCATGCGAACGCCACCAGCCCCGCTCGTTATTGCAGCCACCCTAGTTTTTGCGAGGACGGTGACGGTGGTGGCTGAGTCGGAAGCAAAAAGGGTGTGGTTGAAATTGTTGGCTTTGGCAAAATCCCACGGTTGAACTGTCACGCCACGCCGTCTCCGAGTCCCCTAGAGCCGCCCGCGCTTCACACACGACCATGGCCAGCAAATCGTCTGTACCTACCGCATTCATACGGTACAGGGCTGGCATACAGTAAGTAGTAAGTAAAGATAGATATACTAATCAATGAACTCGGCCTACCGGGTGCGGTCTCCAATTTAGCACAACACCTCATTCAATTCATGCACGATACTTACGTCTACATACATGCATGCAGAGTAAGATGCCATCCGTTCATTAGTTCCGAGTCGGCCGGCACTCGAGCTGATACTTGCTTGGGCCCACAAATTGGGGAGGAAAGATAATTGCCCCTGGACGGATGGATTCAGAGCGCGCTGGTAAAGCTTGGATAGACGAGTAAACCCCGCCTCCCCCGGATGATAGCCGCAGTATAACCGGCAAGTCAACCCACACAACGATCTCCGGCCGTCTATCTCCCCCCGCCACCGTCACGCCAAGTGTATGTGTAGATTCAGATTCCAGAATTATCAGTTCCGTAAACGTTAGTTGGGATTCCTTCCGTTTTCCGTAAACGTCGCCAATGTTCCGTGAGTTTCGTAAACCCTCGTCGTAAACCGGAAGTAAGTAAGTGCAGGCAGACAGGCGTATGTCAACGGCGATAGATAAATTCGGTTCGGAGGGTGGGAGGAGGGTTGAGAGGATGACGTCGTGATGCGGGGGTGCGCGGGAGGTATACTGTGTGGTGGTTAAAATAGGTTAACGCTGGGATAGGTTGGAATTGGCATGACATGGAAGATCGTAGTTCTTCGGCGGTGAAGCTGGTTCAACTCTGGAGGAAACTAATTCGGGAGTATGTGCTTGCTGCTAGCTGGCAATTTCCTTGAGTTCCAGCTCGTTTGCGGGGCAAGTGTAAGTGTAAATAGTAACGGTGGGCGAGTCAGTAGGTCTGAATCCGAGCTAGCTCGCAGCGCACAAGATCTGGAGACGAAACCATGGGCGGGTACTTGCCCGTTATTTCGTTGAACGCAAATTCGGTCGGGTGAGGTCTAGGATCAGCGGTCAAGTGGTCTCTGGGCTGGCAGGGTAGTTCTTCGCCCCAAATGATCTCGCTAATCCGAGTTCAACACGTTTGATCGCGGATTCCCACGGTTCGATTTCCCTTGATGTACCGAGTTCAACCGCAGGAGCGGGTTTGCATGATCAGATACGAGCGCCATATTTAGGTACGCTCGTCCGACTGATTCATTATACATATACATACATAAGTACATTCACTCAAGGGCTCTCTTCATCTAAACCAAACCACCGGTCCCAACCTGCTCTAACTCTCCGCTCGTTGAAATATCGTACGCTCCTCCTACGTATGACCCGGTGCACTGATGCTCCCACATGTTATGGAAGTGCTGTTCGAGGTCAAGACGTTCAACACAATCTGTACGGCGCGTCGACGTCGGTTGGGTTGAACTTGATCGCTGCGGTGGCCCGCCGGAAGTATTTACAACGAACCAGTCAGCCTTTCTGTCGGAGAAAGTAGAGTCTATGGGGGGCGGAGGAGGAGGACGGGGAGGAGGAGGGTAGAGTAACGGCGATTTTAGGAGGCTCCATTGGTCTTGGTCAGGACTACCGGCACCATTCATCGGGACCTTGCGGCGCTGAAGATTCCAACAGCTCATGCGCCCCCGCGTGTCGATCGATCGATTATTGAACTGCGTATATGCGCGGTCCAGAGAAGTGGATCTAAGCGGGATCAGTGCCGTCTGTCTCGCAAGACATGGTCAGCGTGAAGAAACAAATTGCTGTGATTTCAACCAGCGAAATTCCTTTCTTTGGGGCTCCTCCCCCACCAGTTCGTAACTTGAAATGTGACGAGCCAGATCCTATGTTTGCAGGGCAAGCGCCCGCGCCGATTCAACGGTTGGTGCCATTATTCGAACTTGGAAACACGCAGTCAGTCCTGCGTTCCTCGCCAAAACTAAAGATGTCTTCGAACAAGTCGGAGAGGAGGGAACCATAACTCGGTCATGGTGCTTTTTCTTTCTTTCAACATCGTGGTGTCCAAAGCGGAGTGGGAGGTGTGAATGACTATCGGAGTTGGAGTCTGTCCAACAAATGCCCGTGGGCGATGCTTGGGCGATGCTGATTCGAAGCTGTGGAAACTTGCATTACTTGGAGCGATTCCTGTACGGTGTACCTGTTACCACGCGGGATTCGATGCACAGTCAGCCATCCATCACCTCAATCGTCGGTCTCTTTCGGACTTGCATCCGAGTTCAAAATTTGAGTATGAACCGGCCGCCATGCAACCGGGCTGATTCACGGATGAAACGAGGTGCGGATTTAATTGTGGAAATTCCCGTTTCGCAGGTTTGTTATCCCCGCACCGGAGTAGGTCCTTCCCAGATACAGTATCCACCTTTTCCCGAATCGGTACATCCCGGTTGCGCATAAAAGATACGAAGGCGGTCGTACGAGGCTGGTTAAGGCCGAGTTAAAGGATACGAGTATTTTTCCACGCGCGGCCGACACAACAACAAAAGAAAAGGATCCGCGGTTAGTTTGGATCACAGAGCCAGGACAGGGGCACACCCCGCAAAACGTGGGCGATCAAGCGGGGTTCGTGATGGGGTCCTTGTGGAACCGCGCTGACGTGAAGCTATTTACGGGTATTTGCGCTGAGATCGATCAGAGATTTATGCCCGAAGGGGAAACTGGGGTAGCGGGCCGAGTGCCGGGGGTAAAGAGTGCGACTCGATACCGAAAATCGGAATTTGCCCCAACCAACTGAACACTGCGTCAACGCACAACTCGGAGAATAAAGAAGGGACAGGATGACAACTTTCGCGCAATACAAGCCCCACCACCGCCAGGAGGGCTTCCATCTCCCGTCCCCGCCCCCCGCAGCAAACACGCCCCCGCCAAACCACCACGACGGCAGCAACATCTTTGGCAGTATGGGACACAGCAGCAACAATGCATTCAATGCGGGCGACTTTAACGATGACTTGGCCAACCTGATTGGGGGGCAGAGCAACGAGCGGAGCACGCAGAGTCCCGTGGGGTACGGCGATGGCTCCTCGTCGTCGAGCAACGGCGACGGGGGCGGGTACAGGAACACCCACAATATATTCGACATCAGCGCGCCCCACTCGGCGCAGCACCACCACCACGGCTCCGCATCATCCACATCCTCGTCCTTCCCCGCGCACTTCTCCCTCCCCTCGTCCTCCACCCCCTCGAACGCCAACCACGGCAATGGGGGCGGGGGCAGCCCCGGCGCGAACGGGGACGCGCCCCAGCCGACGCCGCAGTACCACTTCAACTCGACGCTCCCCGCGCTCAACAGCAGCATGCGGTACGACCCGCACCCGCCGCCGTCGTCTGCCGGGAGCGGGTACGGGAACAGCATGGCGAGCCCGTCGAGCTTCCGCAGCCCCAGCCCGCACACGAGCAGGAGCCGCAGCAGAAGTCGGCCCCCGAGCTCGCATTTGGCGCAGCAGCGTGAGTCGCGAGTCGCGTGGGCGCTAAGTGAAATCAAGGCTGATTCGGGTTGCAGCGACGCCGGCGGGTGGCCCGACGCGCACGACGCGCGCGAGGAGGAATGGGTCGTTGAGTAGTACCAGCCCGCCTCCGCGCCCTGTCCCACAAGCGATCGTCATTCCGGGAAGCCATGGTGCGTTGGAGTTTCGTTTTCACCCCCCTTGCCTTGCACCTTTTCCTACTCTGGCGCCGCACTTTTACTCTACTCTACCCCTCCTGCTTTCTTTTTTTTCCCGGCGGGCGGGAGACTTACCCGACCCCGCTTACGGCTGGGGCTAGACTACCCCGCACTTTCCCCGCTCTTCCTTCCAATTCAAGTCGAGTCAATTCAATCTCTTCGCCTACCAACCTACCTACCACACTCTTCCTTCCTTCCTTCCTTCCTTCCTTCTCGCTTTCCTTTTCCCTTCCTTCTCGCGTACCTTGCACTCGTCATTTGTTTCCGTGTCTTTCGTTCTGCTTTTGCTTCTGGGGGTCAACGTCAACACGACGCGTCCCATCTTCGGGACTCGGGACGCGGGACTCGGGTCTCGGACGCGACGCGCGCTGTCGACGTCCGTCCGTCGACGAGCTGTCTCTGTCCCGGCCCTCGGCTTCTTCTTTACCTTACGCACCGCACCTTCTTCTTGATTTGTAATACCATTTATTCGCTTCCCCTCCCCTTCCTTCCTTCTGTCTCTCCTTCCTTCCCCTTCCTCGAACGAGCGCGACCAATGCTCGACGACGCCGATCTCGCCTCCTCCCTCTTCGCGTCCCCCTCCCCCCTCCTGGCGAACGAGGCTTCCGCCTCCGATGTGAACAACGACGAATCGCTGCTGACGCCCGACCTTGATGATCTTACAGGCACGCCCAACGGCGGACACCGCGGCTCGCCGTACGCGCACCAGCAGGGGTGGTTCGGGAATGGGTGCGTTGCTCTCCTCTTTCCCTTCCTTCCCTCAACACCCATTGTGTACACACCAACTAACACTCTGTTATAACAGCAACGACTACCCCGGCCACCCCCACGCAACCCCCGACTCCCTCCCCTCCCTCACCTCCCTCCCCTCCCTCCCCTCCCTGCACTCCCTCCACTCCCCGCACTCGCTCCACTCGCCGCACCAGCACTTCATGCATGGACACGGGGGCAACGGCAGCATGGGCGGCATGGGCGGCCTGCAGCTGCACACCTCGCACGCGCACGCGGCGGCGATGCAGGCGAATAACGCGATGCACGCCATGCATGGGCATGGGGGTGGTGGGGGGAGCCCGCATTTGGGGTCGCATGGGGGGATTTATGGGTCGAATATGAGCGGTGGTGGGGGAGGGGGGTATGGGAGTCCGGTTGAGGCGAAGTTTGGGGGGATGGGGTTGGGGGGGATGGGGATTGGTGAGTGCCTCTACCTTTTTTCTATAATATAGCTGAGCTGGGACTGACGCGCAACGTTTTGCAGTCCCCGGGCTCCCCGCGTCCCTCGGGTCCACGAACGGTGGCGGATCGCTCATCGAGCGCGGGGGGATCGAGCGCGCCAACTCCAACGGGCATTCGAATGGGAGTGGTGGGAATGGGGGGAGCGGGAATGGGAGTGGGGCGGGGGAGGGGAAGGCTGGTATGTTCCGTCTCTCTTACCTTCCTCTCTATCCGCATGCATTCCTTCCTACCCCCAAAAGAAAAAAGAATTGACCGCTAATGATAATTTGACACCCACAGAATCCAAAGCCTCCCTCCTCGCGCACGAGAAGCGCCGCCGGCGGCGCGAGAGCCACAACGCGGTCGAGCGGCGGAGACGGGACAATATCAATGAGAAGATTAGCGAGCTGGCGACGCTGATTCCGGAGTGTCTTTTGGAGGGGGGAGGTGAGTTGTCTTTCTTTTACCTTCTTTCTTGTTTTCCGCTTCGGCGGTTAGTTCTACCGAGGCGCGGGCGAGGGAGAAAGCGGAGACGCGCACCTTCGTCTTGTCTTTCCTTTCTCTTTTTCTATTCTGTCTCCTCCGAATATACGTGGCTGACGACGACTCTCCTTGCAGCCCAAAACGGCGCGCAAGGCCAGTCCCCGGGGTCGCCTGACGACGCACTGCTCTCGCCTACCAACGGGGGCGCGGGGGCGGGCGATTGGCCGCTTGTTTTGCCTGGTGAGTTTTTTTTCTTTCGTTTTTGGTCTTGTCGTGTTGCTGGGGTCGGGTTGGGAGTGTGGACGAACGACGTACCTCTGCGTCCTCATCTCGCTCGTATCCACCCCTCGCTCTCCCCGAACGCGGCCCGCGCTCGTACCCGAACGCGAGTTTTAGCTAACACACTTCATTATCCAGGCGCGAAGAAGGAAGCAGACGACGACGGCAAAGACGGCAAGGAGGGCGCGGTGGTCAAGGCGAACAAGGGGATGATCCTGCGGAAGAGCGTCGAGTATATAAGGTCGGTGTTCCTCCGAGATTCATTCGTTATCTTGCACCATACCACGCCAATTTTCGATCACGCTCAATGCCTCCGCGATCACGCGTATCCGCACCCCACCATGCGCGTCGACTCGTGCGCAGGCGAACGGTGTCTTGACGCCGCCCTTGTCCCTTGTGACGGGCGCGTGCGTCGGCGCACGATCACGCGGGGGTCACGGATTTGTGCTTGTGGGGCGCGCGGTCGGGCTCCGATGTTTTGCCGGGTGTTTTTTTGCGCTGCATCCTCCTTCCTCCTGACCACGCACACGGAACGAAACAGAACAACTGACTGACCACCCGCACCGCACAGATACCTGCAACAGCTCGTCTCGGCGCAGGGCGCGCGCAACCGCGAGCTCGAGGAGCAGCTCAAGGGCTTCCGCGGGTCGTCCGGCAGCGCGTCGCCGCCCTCGGGCGCGGCGGGTGGCGGCGCGAACGGGATGGACGGCGGGGATGGGGACGAGTTTGGGATGGGGGGTGCGGGGAGCGGGTGGGGGCATGTGGGGATGCTGGCGCCGATGCCGGAGGGGGAGGAGGGGCTGGGGGAGTTGGGCGCTATGGGGATGGGCGTGGGCATGAGCATGGGGATGGAGGTTGATGGGGAGGGGAGCGGGGAGCGGGGACGGGAGGCGCAGGCGCCGGGGGATGAGCTGAAGCGGGGACGGAGGGCGAAGCGGGCTGCGGGCAATGGGAGTGGGAGCCCGGAGAAGGTCGTGGGGGTGAAGGTGGCGAGCAAGGGGCGGAAGGCGGCGGCGAAGAAGGTGCTGCAGGAGGTGGACGAGGATGAGGATGAGGGGAGCGAGCTGAGCGAGGATGGGATGGATGTTTGAGTGCGTGTGTTCACTCACACACGCGCTTCCGACAGCTGCCGTGGAGGAGGACGATGCAGATGACGATGACCCGACGACGACGATACCCGACCCGACCGTTACCCACGCGCCGCGCTATTCGTGTGTGCGCGTCGCCCTCCTTCCTCGACTCTTCGCTATCAACTACTCACTCCTTCACGACTCCGCCACGACCCCACCTTAATGTCGCGCCCGCACTCTCCTTCGCCTTGGTCCCTCGCTCTCACCGCCGTCCACCCTCTTGGCCTAACGCCAATCCCCCCGCCCCCTTGCTTCTTCTTGGTCCCAAAATCCTCGCCGCGCCTAATGAAATGTATACGATACTCCTATGATCCACCACCGCTTGTATCTATCTCTGTCCCTCCCTCCCCTACTTACCTATCTGCCCTCGGTCTCTCTTGTCTGCTTATGTGTGCCGCCTAGCTGTAGTATAACCAACCGTTTTGCTGTGTATGATAATTTGTCGATTTTCTTTCTTTCTTCCGGTTTCCAGTACTTACTCTTCGTTCACTGCTTGGTGTATATTTACTTGGTCGGTCTCGCTGTACATACGCGTACTACAGTAATGATAGTAATTCTGGGTGAACTTGAGTGTTCATCGAGGGCCGGAGATTGATATTTCGTCCTCTCGGGCAATCTTTGGGGTGGGAGTAACGTATGCAGACACGCAAGACAGACGGCATGCGGTATGTAGTAAGTCTAGAAACTTGCAGTAATGTTCGGCGTATGCTCGAGCTCCACAGTGAACAACTGGTGGCGCTCGTCAGCTCGCACGCGCATTAATCGCGGGAAAACCCCCTGTATAATCCAGGATGAGTAAGAAACCGGAAGGGGAGATTGTCAACCGGAATGCACATGGAAAGGTCTGGGGAATCCCGAGAAACAATGAATTAGAGCGTATTATCGATGAGACCGACGAGTCCGAATCGCGCATCAGCGCCTAACAGGAGATGGAAGCCCGCGCACCATGTGCATGGGCGCAACAACAACAACAGCCTCGGAGGCGGGGCATCAGAAATCTACGCGTCGGGGTGATGCCATATTTTGTGGTTCTCGCGGATTAATTGCGCCGCCTAGACTCACTACCTCTTTGGAATTTCCCGCCTGGGATCGCGCCGCGCTGGCGAGCCGTTTTCGCGCGCTCAGGGAATAAGGTTTGCCTGCAGTCGCGTCGGATCATGGCCTGGCGCGCAAGAGCAAGTTCGTTTACGTCGACGCGTCCGGAGGTCGGGGCGAACGATCCTGCGGCCGCAAATAAACACCAAGGGCGCTTACTGGCGCGCGGGTGGCCGGGGTACTGGGCAAGCAAAGATGGAAGGTGTCGAGAGAACGCGGCAGCCCGGTGGGGATACACTGTAAACAGATTTGGACTAGTGCGGGGAAACAGAGTTTTGAAGGCTGGGAACTTTTTGGCGGCGTCGTCCTCCTCGTAGGCCCGATTTGGGCCACCAGGTGACATCGATAGGCGTTTTTCCTCGATTGGGTGGGTACCTGGAGGTGTCTGTTTTGTTTTTCGACTAGTACGCCGGAGATAGGCGCTTTTGTTCCTGGCGAGAATCTAATCATCGTTGATAAATGAACGTGGGGATGGGGAGACAGACGCGGGGGGTAACGCGCCTCGCGTGGGGTTGTTTCCGAGAATATGCCATGGCCCTCAGAATCGCGCTCCTGGTTGGGAAATGTCGGTTTGGACGCGTTCGCCAATAGGAAACGAGAGCGAGTCCCTTCCGAGAGGTAAAAACAGCAAGGGAGGTTTAGAGTTGGGTATTTCCATACTTGGCGTGACACCTTCGACTTGCCAGTTTGGCACGAACACACGGCCCGGGTCCGCCAACCGCGAAAAGCTGCCTTGTTTCCCGACGCGGGAAGGAAATTAGGCGTGCGCCAGGTTATTGAGTTCGAGTTACTGTTGATGAACGGCCTAACAAAAATCTCAACCTCGTGATCCTCATCGAAGCCCCAAGCTGTACACAATGCGGGGAATCAGGAAGCGTCGAAAGCTCACAATAACATGCGACTTCGGAGGAAAAGAAACGAAACAGACCCGGATAACCCAGATATGCCTCCGCGGACTCGAAGCAACCACGTATTCGTGGACCCAGTGACGGATCTGCGGGACTCCCTAGGAAGGACTCCAGACAGAGCGAAATCGAAACATCCGGCTAAGAGGGCAGCACTTTCCCCGGAGGAAGTGCGGATAATTCCATGAAATTCGGGACCGAAATACAAGCGGGTGCGGGCAGTAACCTTATGCGCGCTAACACGGACCTAGGAACGCAAGTTGGGTATGTCCGGCGAATATGCATTATGCTTACCATAGACCGATTGGTTCTCTCTCATACGTGCTTCTTCTCTTCTGTTCCAAGATCCGGAGCGGTGGTGGACTCAATCGAGACGATGACCGTGCGGGGCGCGCCGGGGAGGAGCGCCGCCTCCGCCGTATTCCACCCCGCGGCCCGCATCCCCTGCATAAACTGCGCGAACACGGCCTCCACGCGGCCGTGCGCCGCCAGCACGAGCTCCGCCGGCGTCGCGTGCAGCGGCTGCGCGGAAGACGCCGCGCGCTGCTGCAGGACGCGCATGCGCCCCACTTCCGCCGCGTGGGCCCAGGCTTTGAGCTGGTCTGCGGGGGTGTGGCCTTCCTTGAGGCAGATGTGGAGGTGGATCGGTGTGCTGATGTGCAGCTCGTCTTGCTCCCGCTCCCGGCGGGGTGTGGCACTGAGACAGGCGCGGTCGAACCACAGCACGTAACGCTCATCCTGCATCTGCGCGAGGAGCGCGCCGGGGATGGTGTTCGCGCCGGGGCGCAGGACGGCGGTGAGCGACGAGCCGATGGTGCAGCGCCCCGCGACGCTGTTGGTGCGCAGCTCGCGGAGGACGCCCGGGCGCGCGAAGATGCGCTCGAGGGCGGATACCTCGGCTGGGGTCGGGATTTTGGTCTGCGCGGTCTCGCGGTAGATGTCCCACGCGATGGACATGCGCTGGCGGTTGAGCGTGCGGAGGACGACGCCCCGGATGCCGATGAAGTTCAGTAAGAGGTGGAGACCGACTAGGCTGAAGAGGACGGTGTATGTGGACCAGGGCGTGGTGAGGTATGGGACGATTAGACTGCCCGCCTTGAGGCGTGTTAAATTCCAACCAATAATTATTTAATCAGAGTTGAATAGACTGACCAGCATACCCAGAAGTGCGAGGACGGTTTCCTTACTGCTGTCCTTGGCATTGAGGTCGCCGATGTCACCCGCACCGCTGGTTGGTGTTGCGAAGTGTATGGCCAGCGCCGCTTTCGATCCGCCGGCGGCGATACCGCACAACGCGCGCAATACGCCGCTCGTGCACAAGGCGGCGACGCGAAGCACAGGAAAGCGTGAGCTCAACAACGGCGACAGAGTATCGAGAACAATCGCGGCGTCGTTGGATACGTCTGCCAACAGGCGAAATCTCTTTGCTTCCGGCGATAGCGAGGGACCGAGAATATACGCGGCGCAGATAGCTGTGGTTTATGAGGATGCCACACCAGACTGAATGAACGAGAAAATGAGATATACTTGTTATGCGGCTGAAAAAGTCTTGCAGAACGGTCAAGAGTAGTGCATTGGTTGCAGAGGCGTGTGCGTTGCCGACACCGAAGCCTTGAGTGTGTTCAGGGTATGACATTAGGAAAAGCAAATGGGAAATAGCCCTACCTTCGAGCAGAGCTCTGGACGATAGCAGACCTGCAAGTGAGCTACAGAACGCTTGCAGTGCGTTGAAAAATTGATAACTACGGCTCTTCTAAACTCGAGTGGAATTTTCACCTATACCTTACACGCACCGAAGATAGTCTGGCAACAGTGTCATTGAGGATCTAGACGCGGTAATTCGAACCTCCAGTGAACGCACCTGGGGAAACACTTGCAGGATAGCCTGCTGGGAGGAAGACCTTTCCGGCGAATTCCAGTGCTCGTAGATGAAAGGGACCCCTGGCAATAGTCGTGCTTCTCAGCTGCAGAACACGGGGTAAATATCCAATCCAGCCAGCGTCAATTCTTGGCTGAACCTCGCCCCCATGCTCACTGCTGCGCGCACGGCCGCCTTCTTCCCGCTCGATTATTCTGAACCCGGTAGCCATTGTGGAAGCTGTGTTGGATTCGAATGTTCAACGGGCCCGGCTGAGTTGAACTTGGTTGAACCGTGTTCTGCACGATGTGGAAGCGGAAGCAAAGGCGAGTCGATGGCTTGTGCTTGACCGCGTGAGACATCGCAGATCACCGGAACCGGCATTCCGTAACTCGTTCTCATTGCTCACAACCTCAGACTAGAAACAGCCTGAAACTTGAAGCAGAATGGCGGTACGTTTGCGGCATTTCACGACCCCTTGAGCCCGTTTCTTTTGACAGACAAAGGCGGCCTTCAGTCATTAACCATTTAATTATCATCATGGCGACACAACATCCGTGATGGATCTGACCGACAGAAAGATTGCAAGGAACTGCAATCATAAGCAATTTGGCCTACATGCTTGCAGTGGTACTCCAGCTCCAGCCAGATAGCCTTTGGGATCCTGCGTATAAGTCGAACGAAAAAATAACCTTGGCTCCTGCCTCCAGGAAGTCTCTGAACGTTCTCAACACAAGGACCAAAAGGCCGCCTAGCGGTCACGGTTACCCCAAGTGATGTCGGCGTATCACACGGTTGCTATATATGTGTTGCCCCGCGAGACACCAGGGATTGGCTCTTTCTTCCCTCCCACTCCTTTGTTTTGACCTTTCGCGAGCGTACCTGGTGTACGGTGGCTCTTGAACCGAGTCCGCGAGTGCCTTTATAATGTCGTTCCCAGACGCAGGCGTGCCTGCAATTTTTTCGCGTATGTCGACTCCATGTGCTTGGTACTTGTTCCTCATCCTACTTTGCAGGGGATGACCAGGATGCCCAGCCGGGTCCCGCGCGGACCACCCTCATCAACCTCTTCCTGGCCCTCCAGATGCTCGGTCTCATCGGGAGCTGCGCGCTGGTCCTGACCACGACCTTATCGCGCCGCGCCCCGCGTAATGCGACATGGCAGAACTTCTTCACGTCCTGGATCATCTCGACGGTGTCCTACGCCCTACTCCTGTTCGGCGGGCAGCTGGTCCCAGCACAGACTGGCAAAGATCCCATGTTCGGCGTGTGCTTGGCGCAAGCAGGGCTCGTCTACGTGCGACATCCGCCCATCTATCCGTCTACTGTGTGCTAACGCGTGCGTCCTTCAGGGTATCCCCTCCCTCACCGCGGCGACCACATTCGGCTTGATTGCGCAGGTAATGCTTACAGCTGCCTCGACCCGCTGTCCGCACATATCTGATGCCATATGATAGATTTGGTTCAGTGTGCAGAAGCTCCTCGCTCACCAGGTCAAGAATGAGCGTCTGTGGACGATTGGGGTACGCCTAGCCGCAGTGTCGCATTTTTACTTCCACCCACTGACCCCATTGAAAGCTCTTGATCTTGCCCTACGTGATCCTGTTCTCCATGGTCATCGCGTCCTGGGCGGTACGCATACACCACGTCCTTCTCCGAACACGCCGTCTGACCACTCATCCATCGTAGACCGGTATCCGCAACCCGCAAATCGTCCAAATAATCGGAAGTGGGATGTATTGCCATATCGTACGCGCGGTCTTCCTCAGAACCCCATATCGTCCATTGACTGACCCACCCCTCCTTCCACAGGGCAACAGCGGCATATTGTACGACCAGCAATATTATCCCGCCGCCACATCCTCATCTCATCTATCCCATTTCACAGGGGCAGGGTCTCGGCGATCCTCGTCGCAGTCACCATGATACCGACGGTGGTGCTCGAGGGTACGTCCTTCCCTCTGTGCTCCACACACCAGTTTGCTTACCGGCATTGGCACCCGATAGTCCTAATCTGCATCGCCCTCCGCCGCAACTGGGAGACCTTCAAACGCATGAAGCACTCCCTGGCGATCATCCTCCGCGTCGTGATCTTCACCGTCTTCGGCGTCCTGGCCATTTCGTGCGTGGGCCCTTCCTTCCCTTCCTTCCTTCCTTCCTTCTATATTTCCTTCTTCCTCGATTAACGGATGTATATACAACAGCTTGAGCGGGATATTCGTCTTCTCCAACAACCACGGCGCGGCCTTGAACGTCGTGTTCGCGACCAGTGCGTCTCCCCCCTCCCTCTTGCCTGCGTCTGTCTAATAACTGATTTGACCTAGTGCCCGTCACCGCCGTCATCGTCTTCTCCACCCAAAAGGTTCTTCATTCATTCCCTCCCCTTACTGCAGACAGAATTGACGCTCACCAAATCCCCTCGTAGGACATCCTCTCCGTGTGGATGTTCTGGAATCGGAAGCCGACGACGACGTCGAGCACGACGGAGGCTGACGACGACTTCCTCGACATGCGCTCGGGGTCGCGCTCGCGGGGGAAGGACCTCGAGAAGAGCCTCCCGGGCGTGCCCTCCGCGCGTTCGTCTGTCGCCGATGTTTAAGTCTAGCAAGCTGCCTTTATTGGAGTGCTGCTGTCTATGTCTGTAAGGGTTAAGAACGGCCTGGATCTATTCTGTATTTCGGTATCTCAGCGGGATGTCAATGTCACTCGGTCATGTTCCTACGTTGTATCTATATTATTATTTTGTATGTATAAGTACTAAGTTATGGGTAGCTATAGCTAAACGATGGAGTGGTTAAGAGTCCGTCCGTTTGTGCAGAAGAGACTTGAGGAACGTCGGTGGAGGTTGGTTGGTATCACTGTAAAGGATGATGGAGGAGGAGGAGGAGAGCGGGCACGGCGAGCGGGCACGGCGAGCTCGTTTGTTCTTCGATTTCATTAAGCTCCGATCGGGCTTTTCCCCCGACGCAAAGGACAGAATGGAATTGTGCCCAAAAATCGAGATGAGGAAGCCTGATGCCCTGAAGTGCAACGATCCCGCAGCCTGTTCAATGAGAGAGCACAGAAGACCCAACGTGCAGAGGACGCGGGCGTTGGGCACCCAGCGCCGAACGCGGGTCGTGCTAGGGCGTCGTCTATCCCATGATATTGTATTTTGAGTTACAGCCCCCTCGCTGTATTGCTACTCGACGCCCTGCTCTATCCGACACCCTCTCGCAAGTAACTCCGCCGCCCCAGACCAGGCAGGCGTCGGGAGCGGGTGCGGCCCCCACCCAGGCCCATCCAGCACCACCCGCTCCAGCGCCCCAAACGCAGGCCCGAGGAGCAGCGCGGCCTGCGCCTCCGCCCGCGTCGGGAGTGGCCGCTGGCGGAGAAGCAGCCGCACGCAGACGAGCGCGGGCGCAGTCTGCTTCTCCTCCGGGGGGATGAACCGAGTCCGGCAGTCGTATCGCAGCTCACGCAGGGCGGGACAGCGCGCGAGGATGGCGGGGAAGGGCAGTTCCACGGAGTCGACGAGCGCGAGCACCTCGAGCGCCGGGAGGATGGGAAAGGCTTCCCAGGCGAGGTGCGCGGGGTCGATGGTGAGGCGCGTGAGGCGGCCGAGGTCGGTCCGCAGGATGGCGCGCACGCATTCCGTGTTCAGCTGGACGAGCACGAGTGATCTGAGGCGGGGGAGGTCCGGGAATATAGGCTGTGTGGCGGGGTCTAAGCCGATTGTCGAGGAGCTGGAGAGGGAGATGTGCGTCAAGTTCGGCGCGGCGAAGAGCACGCTCTGGAGGAGGGCAGAGGACCAGGCGGACGCGATCCAGTGGACGCGTTTGAGAGATTCAAGAGGGGGCAGCTGGACGGTAGCTGGACTGTACAAGCGCTCCGTGCGAGGAAACTCGGGCTGCACGAGAACCTCGACTTCCGTGCAACGTCGCAGAACGTCGGTATTGCGGTCGAAGCGCGTCGTGGAGAGACGGATACTTCGTACCAGACGCGCTACATTTGGGTGCTCGAGACCGCCTGAGAGGGAGGGCCACTGCTTGTTACCATTGAGCCAAACGTTCTCGTACAAAAGCTCAAGTCCAAGGTCGCTCCATCGCCTGCAAACCCACCTCAGCGAACATGCTGCCTGAGGCCCGAGAGGAATGAGCCGAGAGAACGCGACCGAGACTCAAGGTTAATACACACCTTCAAGAAACGCTGAAGCTCGCGGTCATTCACTGGGTCATCTGGTTTCGCGCCATTCCTAATAATTATATCGTCGCTCGCGTCGATTTTGGCCAGGGGCGATAATTCCGACAGGGCCAGACGATGGATGTAGAGCCACAGTTCTGGCGGGAGAGACGGCATCGGGACGCGTCTGCGGGACATTGTGAACGCGTTGGGTTGCTGCACGATGAATTTGGGAGAGAGCAAGCGCTCGGCAACGTACACAAGTACCCAGCCGTCGGTGATGGCGGCGACAGCAGCCGGCATAATTTTTCTCAGCAAGGCTTCAGTCAGACCCTTATATGCACTGCGCCGCAAGTTGGCGACGTGTATCGTCGTGTAGAAATATACAGAAAGCAAAATGTACGTGTCGCCACGACCTCAATGACCGCGATCGAGTCATTTCTTTCGACAAGCGGAGCGCGGTGTCGCAAAATGAATTCACCGTAGACGGACGTGTCGCGATGCGCAGCGGCGTCGAGTCAAGTTCATGAATGGAAAAGATTTTGCAATTTGTGACCGGAACATTTTGCAATATTAATCTGGGCACAGCCCAGATACAGTGAGCTGCAGGGCTTCGAGCTCTGTCCGACAAACGGCCACGCACGACCAAGGACGAAAGACGGAAGGCATGGGATGTAACTTGATTATTCGGTATATTGAATAAACCTACAATACCGCCTCGTCCGCGTTCAGGATGAGTGTCGTAAAGAACGTGATCATCTCAACGAAGGCGCCCGCGCGCATATCTACAGATGGTCGTGAGCGATTGACGGAGGAACGAAGAGCACGCGATGCTCACGTTCGTCAATAGTATGCACCACACCAGCGTCCCCAATCATGCTCGAGTGGTCATACCGGAAGATATGCTTCGAAAGTGCCCAGTAGTAGCGCGTGTCTGCCGCAGTGAATTATGTTATCGTTCTTCCCAGCAAAGTGTTGGACGCACCAGTATTTCCAGCCATCAGCGCAGGCGCGACGAATATGACCGGCGTCTCCTCGCCCTTGCGCGCAGCGGAAAACGTCGCACGGATGGTCCCCGCCAGGACGCGGTACGGTGGCGCCTCCGCTGGTGTGATAGGCGAAGGTTCGAGTAGATCTAGCGCGCGAAGGGCGAGTGCGCCCGACGACGCGGCGTCAGCGGGGGTGAGCTGCTCGCCGTATGCGGTGATTGAGAGGTTAAATTGCGCTGCGAGGTCTTTGAGGAGTTCCGCATCCCGCGCCAGGGTCGCGTTGACGGAGCTGCGTCGCATGCGTCAGCATAATGCATCATGTGAGTGAGATAGATAATGCACCTCTGCGTCGCGATCCGGTGGTTCACAATGATCTGCGTGCGCTTCAGTAAGTTCTCCTTGTCGCGAATTCGAGCAGATACGCACCCGGGCCTGCTCAGGCAGCGCATTGCTCTTCACACCTCCGCCCACAACGTCCACCGCTTGCGTCGTCCCCACGAGCCCTCGAATGACCGGATCCTTCAGTAGTATCCCCTCCACGATCTTGAGCACCTTGCGGCTCCACCCGGCGAGCAAGATCCCCCACTTGAGCAACCGAGGGATGTCGGGCGCGTGTGCCGCGACGCACTGCAGCATCCTGAAGGCGGGTGTGTCGACCTCGAGGGAGGGCACGGGGGCGTTCTCCTCAAGGTGCACGATCATAGCGGCGAGCATGCCGATGCTCGTGTGTTCGGGCGGGACACTGGAGGGAGATGTGAGTATCAAGAGCAGGTGAAGTGCCAATGGGTTGCACCTGGAGTGCCCGCCAGGCGTTTGTACCTCGATATTGACGTCGGCGAATCCCTTCTCCGCTACGCTGGGGAAAGCGAAGATTCCGCCATATTGCTCCAAGAGGGCACCTGTGGATGGCAGTTATACGCGGGGTTGGCGCACGAAACGGCGAGAGGACGCACCACCCTCGTCCACGATCATGGCGAATGAGTCGGGGCCGAAACGCTCAAGAAGTGCGGGAGCGAGGTGACCTGCGCCCTGCGTTCATTGTCAGTAGGATTTGAAGGGGTTAGGAACAACGAAGGTACCTGGGCTCCGCTCGTCTCCTCGTCGAATCCAAAGGAGAGGACAACCGTACGGGTCGGCTCGAACTTCTTCTCGAGTAGAGCTTCGATGGCTACACTGGCGGATGCGCATTCAGTGATTGGGGAAGAGCAGAGAACAATATATCGCCTCACAGCTTGCCAATAACGCCTGCCTTGTCGTCCCAACTTCCGCGACCCCAAACACTTTCGCCTGCGAAGAGTGAATCATAGGGAGTGAGAATGATAGAGGAAGCCGACCATCGAAATGACCAGAGTAGGGCGGGTGCGTCCATTGGTCGGCGCTGAGCGGGGCGACAGGTACGACATCTAGTAGCAAGAACATCGTTTGAGGGATACTTGGCCGGCTGACTTGCATACCGTAGTGGCTCATGAGCAGCAGGGGCTTCAGACTCGCGTTCGAGCCCTGCCAAACGTAGATAAGGCCGTACGTGTTGACCTTCTGGAGCTCCAGCGACGCGTGCCTATTGAATATATGAGCGGATGGTGTCTGTACGATGCGCGCCACTCACACAAGCGGGAACGCGGTGGCGAGGTGCTCCACGAACGGACCCCGGCTGAGCCAGCGGTCGTCCTCGCCTACAGGACCCATCTCGTCGTACGATTCAGTCGGGATTCGCACCGCCGCGCCTAATTGGGCGACCGCGTACGTGAGGAAGTCGTTCGTCGCGTGCAGCGATGTGAGGTCGTTCCAGAGTGCGCCATTCCTCTCAGGCGCGAGAGCACTTGGCTGGGGGCAGACCGGAGTAGTCGAGGAGGCCAGATAAGGGGCGGAAGAACGGTGATAGAAGGGGGACACGAAGTGGAGGAGAGCGAGTAAGGCCACGCCTGCGACGATGGTGGGCCAGCGGGCGCGTCGGACGCGGAGCGTTTGGACACCAGCGGGGACAGGAAGGCCAGTTTTGCACTTTGCGTCCATGTTGGTCAAAAGCAAGACGGCCTACGGCATTCCGACATACGAGAAGTCTCCCAGTCATCGGCTGCGGCGCAGTTGGGCGAATCCCATACCCGACGTTGTTGACAGCGTTGCTGTCTATCTTCTCAGTTTGGATCCAGGGAATCGAAGGGAAGGGGTCGGTTTGGGGTCCGCCCAAGGAGACAGACGGCGCTTCCAAGTCAGCGCGTTTGTCGAGCAAGGCACTCCTTGCCAATAGATATTCTACTCGGTCTTGTCCAAGCATTGTCTATAGGGGGTATAGGTACGGTCCACCCTCCAAGGAGACCTTAAAGGTCGAGGTGGTGGCAGAGGAAGAGAAGCGAATGCGCGCACGGACCAACCGCGGCCGTTTGATCGCCTTTACTTGACTGGCGTTTTTCTCTTTCTAATCTCAAAGGACCCCAGTCTGAACGCTACTGACACAGAGACTGGCACGTCAAGTCCACAACAAGTAAATGATACACGATGATGATACATTTGGGAAATTGTCCTTGTTACAGTCAGTACTCGCACTGAGCTACTAAATGTCGACCTCCAGCTCGTCGACAAGGCATTGCGGAAGGTGGAAGTAGGCAGATTCGTTTTCCACCCAGTCCCCCGTTTCCCCGCCGAACGGCGCAACTGTGGTGAACGGCCCCAGCTCCCTCATCGGGAATCCGACCTCGATGTATCCAGAGCTAGAGGGCGGCGACTCGTCCTCCGACGACTCTCCCCGTCCGCACTGCTGCTTCTTGTAGTAAGCTCTGAGTGCTTCGAGGTCGCGTTCGCGTTCCTCAATAGTCGGTAGGTCCATGCAACCGCACAAGCACATAGGCTCCGCTCGATGCGCCTCGTAACCGGCCGCACTGAGCTGCTGCTCCGCCTCCGACCCAGCTGTGGTGGCCGGAGATCGTAGAGTGTCTTCGTTGCGGAAATATACCTCGTTCATCTTGATGGATCCCGCGAAATAGCAGTCCGCCACGGTCGGGCGATATGGGTCGCACAATTCGGTCTGCTGGCTGGGAGGCAGGACCTCGACCTGCTTGCCGGCGCGGGCTGCCCTGTTACGAGCCGTCTTCGCCTTCGCATTCATCATCAGCACGTCCCAATATCCAGTGGGTCGCGTCCCGGCGCTGGGGAGCCCTGACGCGCAGGAGTCGCCGTCGCGGGTGGCATGGACTATTTCGCGCCCGGTGTTGAGCATGTCAAGCAGCACATTCGTGCTCGACGCCGGCGTCAATGCGCTCTGGATGCGCTGCTCGCCCCCGTCGGCGGGGATGTCAAGCGGCTTGGCCTTGCGCTCAACCAGCGGAATCGCGATGGGGACGCCCGAGTCGAGCTCGGCCAACCTGCGCTGCTCGAGCAGCGCAATCACGTCCGCGACGCCCGAGTGGAGGATTTCCAGGAGCCCGCGCGCATGCGCACCCGGCTGCTGTCGTGCAGCGAGAGGGCGGAGAATGTCATCGAGGATGGGGATGGTGATCCCGTTCAGGGTGCGGTGAGGGCCGTCGCCCGCCGAATCTTCGCTGCATGCGGAAAGGGAGGTCGCCTCAGCGCTGAGCGGCGTCGCGGTGGGGACAGCAAGTCCATGCCACCCCATGGACATGGTCGGGACGAGCGGGGAAGTGACGGTCTGCACCTCCAAACGACGGAGGGTAGTGAGAAGGCATGTCAAATCGGACGCGTCGTCCTGCGCCTCAGGGAGGTGGAGGTACGCGACGGTGGAAAACGTGGAGGGTGGCATTGCTGCGTCTATTGGTTGGTTAGTGCCATCGCAAGCCAGCGCGAAAAAGGAAGGACTCACTGAGGTAAGGAGAAGATTGGGTGAGAGGAGGAGACACGTCGTCGAACGGAAAGGTGAGGGATTGCAGAGCGACGCGACTCGAATGACACCACAACCGAAAGTTGTCTGGTCCTCGACAGAATAAGAAAAGAGCTTCAGTAGGCTTGGCGCTTTACCCGGAGGTAGAAAAGCAAAGAAGCCAAAGTTTCCACAGCCGGACTGGATGGTGGTAGTCGATGGCAGGAGGAGGAACCAACTCCACGTGATGGCGCGTTAAATGGCGAAGGGAGGACAATGGGGACGGCACCAAAGCGCTGACTGTTTCGGGCGATGGCCCCCGCAGCGCTGTTCCCCAGGAGGCAGCTCGTTTGAAGAACACGCTTGCTTCAGTCGACAGTCAATGACCTTCGTCCTGGAAGGATTGAGCGTTCACCATGCCCAAGCAGCGCTGGAATTTGCGTGTAGCTACACATTTGAAGGTTCCGCGGGGGAGAGAATCAGACATTAGTTATTGGTTAGAGATGTGCTTTGACTTGATTATCGAGATGCATCGACAGTGACAGAGAGCTTGGCTTGCTTTGTACTTTAGTCGAGGAGTAACGAGAGTCTCCACAGATGAGACAGTGCCGCACCCCGCGCGTCATTCTTCATGCTGGTCCACATCGCCGTGGTCATTTTGGGGGTCTTGTCCTTACACACCTTCGTCATCGCCGTCGCGGGCGCGGGCGGACGTGCGTGTGTCGTCGTAGGCTACCCAGGTGCGGATAGTTTCGCGGGCGATTCGGCCGCTCTATCAGGACCAGAGACGAGCGCATCCACGCGCAAGCCAGGAGCTTGTATGGACATGAATTTTCATATCGTGATTCAGGGGAGCATAGTGATGCAGCTAGAACGGACTAAGCAAAGCGAGTAAATACGGTGTCGCTACGAGGACTGCTCGCACTCACAATCGCTGAGCTGACGAGAATCGAGATCGTGCTTCCATGATAAGTATGTATGTTGCGCCAAAACGACCACGTCACTGGGGAACAGCGACAAGTAGGCGGAGGGCAATAATTCTGCGTTCAGGCCCGGCGTTTGGGCGAGTCTTTGTGTCTTCTTATTGTCTCCAATAATGCCTGTGCCCGCCTTGACTGTCGAAATCGCAAAGTTCCACCAAACTTCATCCAGCCGGAGGAAGGGAGTCAGCAGAGCGGGCGCAAGGAGGGCGATAGTAAGATGCGGAGTGGATGTGGCCCAGAAACTACGAGAAGAGCGGTCAAAGCTTGAGAGGGAGCTCGATATACACTGTACAGCCACCCGTCAAAGTCTTCCTCCCGAACCAGCGCTTTGATTCGATGAGCGCCGCTCACCGACTCATGTCTCAAGAACTTAAAACCACGACGGACAGAGAAAAGGTTTACAACACTAAATAGTACATTTCCTGGCTCCTCATCGTCGTCCTATAATTTATTTCCTTCCACCTCCAGATTATTTGGAAAACAAGACCGATGTCGACTCGATCTCGTTCTCGCGACGGCGGACGTACTGGCGGTTCAGAATGTCCCCCAAAATCCTACGGGATTTGTCGTTCTCGCTCCGCGTCGGCGAATGTGGATCGGTGTAGGCAGGATCCAATGCGGGCAGCTGCAGCCGACTCAGAGGTCGGGTGGTCTCCTCATTGGCTGGGGGCCGGGTGAATACCGGAGGCCTCACGGGAAGCCGTGCTCCAGCTTCCTCGACCCGCGGCCCACGAGCGGGAGCATGGGCAAAAATCCAGGGGTGCCACCCCGCCTTGATCTCGACGCTCCTGATGACCCTCGATACCTCATCATCGAGGGAGGGGCTGGGCAGCTCGACAGCGGTACCCAGACCGTGTGTCGGTGGGTATTCGCTCCCAGACTCGCGAGTCGGACGTGCGAGGGAGGCCGTGACAGAAATGTGCAGTCCTGTATGCGCGGGGTGGGACGCCCGGCTTGGATTCAAAACCCCAAGCAGGGCGAAGTGCGCCGGCGTCGGCGCCTGGGGCTGCTCATTGCGGGTGGTGGCGTGAAGCAGCTCCGCGGTCTCGCATACGGCCTTGTTGAGCCGCAAGCGGCCGAGTACCGCGGCGTCGTATTCCGCCGCAGCCCCGTCAAAGAGGGTCGGTTTCGACGACTCGGAGCTCGAGTTGTTCTTGGGGCGACCGTCGCGGATGGCCTGGATGGTGCTCTCGAGGGAGATGTAGTTGTTGTCTGACGCGTCTGGGTCGCTGACGAGTGGCGGAGCGGTTTCAAGCTTCTGCGGTGGCATGGCGTCTGGAGATTCCGGACGACGTGCTTGTGCGGTGGCAATGGGGGCGGGGTCTCTGTAAACGTATGTGGAGATGAACGCAAGGTTAACAGGGTGCGTATGTCCAGTGCTTTACTTGTCCTATCGAGGGGCGCTCTGACTGTCCTGTCTTCCAGCGCAGTGGCACGGCACTTATTCCTTCAAAATTAGGAGTAACGGACGAAATGGATACTAAGATTTGCACTCAATGGAAATTGTTCAGGCCGTTGGTGGTGGTGGTGGTGGTGGTGTGGAGGAAGAAGCTGAAACGCGTCTTTGATCCGCTCACGTGGTCGCGCTTTGGCCTGAACACAACATCGACAAAGGAGGCTGTGAGCATAATGGCAAGCTGGCCTAACGGAAATCAAGTAGGAGGGATTGTAAGTCTAATTCGATTCTGTCTGCACGTTTCCTCATTTATTCAGACAGCACTATATCCAAGTTCTGCAACGAATATAATGTATGAGGTGTCGTGTCTTGTAAGTCAGTCCACTCCCGCCTCCACCCTTGCGGCACGTAGATTACTTCCCTGCGGTGACTACGTTTTCGTTGCTTCGGGTTCGGAACAGCCTCTTCTGTAGGAATATCCTCCGGGATATCTGGGTCCGGCTCCCATCGGTACGTCGGGAAACCCCGTCGCGCTAGCTCGGCTTCCATGCTCTGCAAATCAAGATCGGTCGGAACGTTTAGTGGGACGAGGCGGTATGGCTCGGGCGGCGGCAAAAAGGCAGCCGCGGATGGTGTGTCGCAACGGGTAATCGGTGTATATGGCAGCGCCGTGTACGGTGGTGGGCCGTCAGCGTGCCTCGCGGACTGTGCGAGAGGGGATCCGCAGTGAGGTGCAGTTGCTGATGGAGGTCTCTGGACGAGACGACGTTCCTGAGCACCGTCAGATGCTTCAATCAGAAGAAGTTGTCTTGCCCAGTAAACGGGGAAATATTGCGTTATTGTTGGCCATATAGCGCAGAGAGCCGGAGGCCTCACTTCAAGTAAGTTGGATTACATTCCGGCCTATTGGTACTTATGCAAACGCACCGTCAGATGCTTCAATCAGAAGAGGAGGTTGTCCTGCCCAGTAAAGGGGGAAATATTGTGGGGGATGCATCGTTGGCCACAGAGCGCAGGAAGCCGGGCTCAAGGTAAGTAGTTCGTATTCCGGCCTATTGGTACTTATACAAACACCTGTGCAGTTTTGCCACAAAAGATCCGCATACTGAACCCGGGCTGCCCGGGTTCAGCATTTCACACTTGGACCGACATCTCAAGCTTTGGTTGGTTGCGTTTTACTCCGTGCAATACAAGTGTCAATGCTCTTTTATTGTTCCGAAACGTAGGTAGTTTATATCGCGGAGGGCTTTTTTCCATCTCCTTCCCGGGTCCGACGAGCCCTCAGGCTGCGCTCCTGCCTCACTCGCACTCACCCTTCGTTGTGGTTCAAGTTTTACGAGCACAGGGCGACGACGCATGGCGAGCTGTCGTTCCAGTGGTTGGCGCCCTGTCGCGGCGGGGTCGGTTAAGTTTCGGCGCTGCTCCGCTCTTGTGACGCGCGGAGGAAGGGGTTTGCTGGATTCCAACGACCCACGCGTAGCTGACGGTGGAATGGAAGGAGGTCGCAAAATCTCCTCGGTCGCATCCACAAATGTAGATGTAGGAGTGTGAGAGCTCGAAGCAGGCAAAAATGAGACTGGAGGAGGCTGTGGAAGCTTTTCCGTGGCCTCAACGAATGGAATTCGAGGCGTGGATAATACAGGTGATTGAAGTTTTACGAGCCCAGGATCTGGGCTCGTAGGGCGGCTACGCATGGCGAGCCGTTCGATAGTGAACTGATCCAGTGGTTGTGGGGAACTCGAAGCTGCTGCCGCGCCAGGGTCGGTTAAATTTCGGTGCTGCGCTGCTCTTATGGGCCGCGGAGGAAGGGGTTCAATGGATTCCCACGACCGACGCGGGCTCGATATAGCTGACGCTGAAATGGGAGGAGGTCGTGAAATCCCCTCTGTCGCATCCACAAATGTAGATGAAGCGGACGAAAATGTAACTGGAGGAGACTGTGAAAGCTTTTCCGTGGCGTCAAGGAATGGAATTCGAGGCGTGGATAATAATAAATGTGGTGGAGTCGAAACTGTCGGAGGACCTGGAGTCGTACCGCGACGACGCATGGCGAGCCGTTCTATAATGGATTGTTCCAGTGGTTGTGGGGAACTGGAAGATGCTGCCGCGCCAGGGTCGGTTAAGTTTCGGCGCTGCTCTGCTCTTTTGGGGCGCGGAGGAAGGGGTTGAATGGGTTCCAACGACCGATGCGAGCTCGAGGGAGGCGACGGTGGAATATTAGGAAGAGGTCGTGAAAGCTTCTCTGTTGCCTCCACAGGTGGGGTAGTGTGAGGGCTCGAGGCGGGCGGTGGTCCACTCGGGGGAGGCGACGGTGGAATATCAGGAAGAGGCCGTGAAAGCTTCTCTGTGGCCTTCACAAGTGTAGGGCTCGAGGCGGGCGGTGGTCCACTCGGGGGAGACTGTGAAAGCTTCTCCGTCGCCTCAACGAATGTAACGCGAGGCGTGGATAATAAAGGCGATTGCCCCTCGGCCACAGAATACCCCCACTCGTTGCGATTGGGATCCGGGAGAAGGAAGAACGCAGAGACATCTTTTGCGTAGTATCTTGCTGTGCGTCGCATTTCGAGGTTAGTTATACCCGTTCTGCGACGTTTGGAGGTGAAAGTCAGGCTGACCCCAAGCATGACGCGATACAAAGGCGTCGATGAGTGGTCAGTACCGTATATATATCATAGCTGTGTACGCATACGGTTGGCCACAAAAGTTCCGACCCGCAACACCGGCCCGTTGACACCAGCTCCGCCGTTCATGATCCTACACAGAACGACTAGTGATAAGGCGGATGTACAACATCTGGAGCTCACTTGCACGTCGACACTTGTCGTGGAGAGAGAGGAGCCAAAATCGTACCAGGGTTGAAAAAGTATCACCGCCACTGATCGGCGTTCTCGGCCGAAAATTCAACCCTAAGTTCAAACTACTATGTACAAGATGCTTCGAACGCACTTCAAATGGATTTCGATGATTTACCACTACTGGACAGCAGTGCATAATGTGTAGGCCACCAAAGCGCCGTCAAGTGGGCCTCGAGGTTCGCTCAAATCAAACCACCAAAGCGCCGCCATTGTTCCTCCGTTCCCTTTTTCGGATTTCATGCCATTGGCCACCACCGCAAAGTATTAAAAGCCCTCAGACTAAGGGCTACCACCACCGCCTTCCCCACCCCCCTTCAAATTCGAACCCACCCACCCAACAATACTTACGATGCAGAGTATCCTCCGAACCCCCACCGCCGCGCCGTCCCCGTCGCCTCCCGGCTCCCCACGCGTCGCATTCCACACCGACCGCGCGCCAAAGCCGGTTTCGAAGATGGAGCTCTGGGAGTGGAGCGTGTTCAAGGTACATCCCCCCCCCCCCAATTTCATTTGCCACACGCTGAATTAGACCTCACCTCTTCGTCCCAGCGCCCCCGCCAGATCGAGCGCAAAACACCGCTGGCCGCTCTTTTGTTCGGCACCAGCACCAGCGCGATATCGGCGGCAGCCGAGACTGGCGAGTCCAAGGGAGGTTGGGGATACTTCACCCGCAAGTACGCTTATATATCTTCAACTTTCCTCTCGATCGCTCAATGTTGACGACGCCTTGCTCCTCCAGCGTCGTTGCCACCAAACCCCAGCTCCCATTCACCATCCCCTCGAGCCGCCCTCGAAAAGTCCACAAGGAACGCTCGATCGGCGAGCCCCAATCTCTGAAGCGGATTGAGCCCAAATTCCAAGAACACACCTATGCGACGACCGCCTCGCTCACCAGACGTCGCGCCAACACCTACAACAAAAACGAGGCGTGGCCCCTCGTGAAGGCTCAAGAGGAACGGCGGCGCGTTATTCGCAGGACCACAGCGATACGGTTTGATTAACGATTAACACACATACAATACAAAACGATACGATACGAATGTAACACCACGACGACGACGACGGTTTCAGAGCAGGACGAAAGCTACCCTGATATACGAATTCTTCTCGGTCAGGAAATTCGTCCGCAATATGAATGAAGGAAAAACACGAACCTGGCGTACTCACTCCCACACATTAAACCCAGGCTTCAACAACAACTCGTCGTCTTCTTCATCTTCATCTTCCTCCATCACGACGTCCCTCGTCACCGCCTTCCCCAAGTTGCCCTTGTTCTTGAAGTGCAGCACCGGCGACGGCAACAGCCCCTTGCCCAACGTATCCAGCTCGTCCGAACGGTCGGGGGAGCCACCCATGTCGGCGTCGGCGTCGACATCTCTGTGCTTCCCGGGCGCGGGGCGTTTGCGCGAAACGACGGGCGACGGCGGCGCAGCGACGACCCACCCATCCGCACACCACCCATTCAGCTCCTCCTCCTCGTTGACCTCACCGACGACGTCGTTGAAACTGCTGCGGGGCGCGGGCGCGGGCGGCCCGATGACGGTTCCGCTGCGCGTGCGTCTCGGTGGGGCGAAGCTGCTGCCACTGGCGGTCTTGAAGTTGAAGTCGGACGCGCGGATCGTGCCGCGGCGGTCCCTGCCCTTCGGCTTCGTCTGCTCGTCCTGCTCACGCCGCTCCTGGTCATCGGTGGCGGAATCGAGGGAACGGGTACGCGCATTGAGGAAGCGATGCTTGGTAGCTGTGGATGAAATTGAAGGAAGGTATCAGACGCCGCGAAACCGCAGGTAAAAAGAGTGGGGGGAAAGGAATCAATTAATTACCGAGTGCCAATCCGTCGAACATATGTTTCAAGTCACCTTCGCCGCCGACATTGGGTTCATCGGCAGTCTCCTCACCGACGCGGTCTTCATCGTCACGAGAAGCGGCCACGGGCGCCCCGAAGTTGGGCGGCAGCCCGAGACCCAAAGAAATTTCGTCGTACATGTCGACATCCGGTGTGGGAGACTGAGTATGTGCGCCTTCCTGCGGAGGGCGTCTCCATTCCTGCGAGGCTGGGGGAGAGATTAGGCTGTCGCTGAGCCAGGGGCTGCGTTCGCGCATCGGTAAGACCTTCATTCCGGCAGCAGCAGGCGAGATATCGACGTCCATAACGTGCTGGGTGATAGTGAGATCTGGCTCCTCGAGTCCTTCGTCGTCGTCGTCGTCAGCGAGCGCAGAGCCGAGGGCATATGCACGCTGTTTCTTGGTCGCGGGGGTCGAAACGCCTTGTACTTCGTCGAAGAATTGAGACTCGGTATCACCGTAGTCGCCGTAGACCGAAAGGGAAGAGGGTGGGCGGTTGAAATCGATGTCATTTGTGGCGGAGGGAAGGAAGAACGGGCTGGCGATCCCGGAGTGGAAGTTGAAGTCGAAGCTACCGGGAACGGTGTCTTTGGGAAGCCAATTATTAGGTCGCGGCGGGCTGGGCGCAGACGGGCGACGAGCGCGAAGAGGAGAGTGAGCATGCGTAGGAGAATTGGTGGTGCTGGCGCTTTGCGGGATATTAGGGTTATAATTGGTGTCGGAGAGGGTACGTTTAAATAGTTTCTGCGTAGAGTGTTGTGTAGAGGCGGGCGAAAGACGAGTTTGTTGGGATTTCTGAGGGGAGGAAGCTGCAGAGCCGGGACGGCTGTTGAACGGACTAGCGAGGGATTTGCTCTTCTTTTGCGCGCGGAGGGAAGCGTTCTCTTTAAGGTTGCGAGAGCCAGTGCGGGAAACGATGCGACGTGAAACGGGAAGGGGAGAAAATTGGTCTGGATGCACGGGGAGGCCGCGGGACGAGTTTAGTCTGAATTTTTGCTCCTCCGTAAGTATAGAAGGGTGAGGGGTTTCGTACTGAATCGGAGACCCTGCTGGAGTGACTCCAGAGGGTTTGAACTTCTTGGACGAAACGACTTCTGGATTAGAAGCGCGACGTGCGCGCTTGAGTAGTCGGCGAGACAATTCGGCATGCGAGGTGTAGTGGTCGGAGTCGTCGGGTTGCGGGAGTGGGGAGGAGGCAGATATATCCATAACGGGTCGTACTCTGTTGCGTTTATGGGCGTAGGTGACTTGTTTTCGCGAACCTGCCCGTGAGGCCATGACGCGTGGTAGAAAAGAGAGAAAACCGTGCTAGAAGGAACTGGAGAGGGCAGTCAGCGCGGGAGGACAATGGAGGACGGTAGAGACGCGTACCTTGTCCGAAATCCAAGAAGAGAAATGCGGGATGGGGGCAGGAAGAAGGAAAGAGGAAAGCGAGTCTTGGGCGCCTATTTGCGCTGGCAATTACATGCCATCATTTGATGCCGGGAATTGCCGACGAGCAAGGTCTTGCTCAACTCTTGAACCCAAACCACCACAACCATCATGGCGATTGCTTCACGGTTCAGCTTTCCTCGAACCGTCCCCTCCCCTTTTGTGGGACCGAGTCTTCTTCAAGTCCTGCAGATTGCCATCATCCTCGCCCGCAGCTGAACCTCGCCGCTGCCAGCAGCCAGTGAGCTTTTGTCCTCCATGTCATTACTGGATGGGATGCGCCAAGTTCAATATCTCTTTTCGCCATCCGGCGACCGACGCTGTCATCGACACATCCATTCTTCCAATTCTCTCTTCGAATTTTCTTGTCTGCTGATGTGTCCGCGTGATGAACTCCAACGTTCAGAAGACCACGAGAAGACCCGTCGGCCTCCCGTGTTTCTATAAAATCTAGTCGGTTTTCATCCCGCACTCAAGGCTGAACCATGTCGAAATTGCTCCTCCTGGCTGCGCTCGCATTCACCGCGGTGGCTGGACAACAGCCGTCCGTTACGATAAAAAATGGCACTGTTCGGTGCGTTCGTTCCCTTCGCCTCTAGGACGTAGATCCTCACTTGTTCTTTCTATAGCGGCGTCGCTCTCCCTCAGTTCAACCAGACCCTCTTCCTCGGCATACCTTATGCTCAGCCCCCAGTTGGAGACCTTCGCTTGAGGCCACCGCGATCAATGTATATTCAACTTCGACTCCAAGATACACAGGCTGACTGAGATACGACGTCACTAGTAACTCGTCCTTCGGCGTACTCGACGCGACCGCCTACGGACCTCACTGTTGGTCCCGATTTACCACCGGCTTTGTACGCAACCCTGTCTCAATTTCTTATAATGACCACCCACCTTTAGGACGACAACTCTGGGTTCAACAACTCGGAGGACTGTCTGACTCTCAACGTGATTCGCCCTGCCGGAGCCTCGCCAAAGTCACTCGTGCCCGTCGTCGTTTGGAGTGAGTTCAATTTTACTTTTGTTTGAAATTGCTGGAATTTATGCTGCTCAGTTCACGGCGGGGGTCTGGTTAGCTTCTTCCGCTCGCATAATCGTGTTACATGGCATCTCACTCCAATATCTTCAGACCACCGGTGGAAGTGTGCGCCCGCCGATTGCAAGTCATGGAATTGTCGCTCACGTTGAACTTCACTCAGGCCGATTTCCGGTATAACGGCTCTTGGATAGTCGAGGCCTCCATCGCGAACGGCAAACCCATTGTCTTTGTCTCCATCAAGTGCGCTTGCTTCCCTTAATTACCTTTCAAACCTCCCGGTTGGCACTGAATAATTTCAACGCCCAGCTATCGACTTGCGTCTCTCGGCTTCCTCGCTGGCAAGGCACTGGAAAGTGAGGGTTCCCTGAACCTGGGCGTTCGCGATCAGCGACTAGCGCTTCATTGGGTTCAAGAGAATATATCGCTGTTCGGAGGCGATCCAAAGTGCGTAGTGTCATCGGGGGAAAGCCGATACTTGATGCCCATGCAGGAGGGTGACCATCCAGGGCGAAAGGTACGGTTTCAATATCTCCTGTCGATCCGTTTAGTTCCTAAACGTTCACTTCCAGTGTAACTACTCGCATGTTTCTCCGACATCATCCGAGTGCTGACTCGGATCGAACTCCCAGGCCGGAGCCACGAGCGTTCACACCCAGACCATCGCATACGCCGGGCGGGACGACAAATTATTCAACCAGGTCATCGCCGAGAGTGGTACGAACGGCGGCAACTTCAGCCTCGCTGACTCGACATCCCTGCAAGCAAACTACGATGCGCTGTTGGCCAACACCACCTGTGCATCGACGGTGAACTCCTCGTCGGAGGCTCAGTTGAGCTGTATCAGGGCTCTCCCCATCGACGAATTCCGCCGGAACTCCATCGGCGACACAGACATCGTTTTCGATGGCGATTTCATTAACGTTCCCGGCACGTTCGAAGCATACAGGACCGGGAAGTGGGTGAAGGTCGCCTTTATTGTACGCCTATATATCCCTACTATGGCCCATGGCGTCGACTCAAATTCGCTGATGCAGGTTGGGAGTAACACAGACGAAGGACGGTCTTTTGCGCCAAGCGGAGCGAACACCACAGCAGATGTTGTCGCCCAATTAGCGGGAACCATCCCACCGCAGTTCATCAACAGAATTCTCCAGCTCTACCCCCGACGTCCCGTCGTTGGGATGTCCGTTCAATACCGGGGATTTCCAGCTTGGACCGGAAAGCGGGACTCCTGGGGCTCAAAACAAACGCGTCGCTGCGATAGTCGGGGATGAGGGTATGGCTGCGTACGTGATCACTCCTGTCTGAGGTTCGCGTTAATATGATGAGCAACTAAATCGGCGCAACCGCAGTGGACCTCGTTGGCTTGCCCAAGAGGTTTCCTCGCAAGTCCCGCTCTACAAATATAGGTTCAACCACAAGCCTTACTCTGTCACCTTTTCGAGTCTGGACTACATTGGGCACTTCCTTGAGGTGGGTTTTTCACTGCACTTCTCGGATTTCAACCCAACAACCTCCGCGGTCAACATCAGGTTTCCTATGTTTTCAACTTGCAGAATAACGAGTGAGTTTAATTGAGGTTCGATTTTTCATGTAACGTCAATGAACTGGTGTGTCACTGTTAGCACGGCGTTCTGGCTAACGAACCACTTCACTGCGACCTACCTCGGGCCAACCGCGCCAATTGAGGACCGCTTCCTCGGGGTGTACATGTCCCGCGCTTGGGCCAGCTTCATCGCCACGGGCGATCCGAACAACGCGAACGGTGAGCTGTGGCCGATATATTGTATATTGCGAGGCTATAGGTTTAATACCCATTCAGTGCCCTCCAAGATCCCTTGGCCGAAATACTCAGATGGCCAGGAGAATATGGTTTGGCAGACGCAGGGTTCTGCTACAGAGAAGGATGTGAGTGAACATTTTTTATTGACTGTGCAGGAACCGTTTTCTTATACGCGGCGGCGCAGGACTACCGCCAGGAAGGGATGCAATTCATCATCGATAACGTTTTCTTCTAGTTGTACATATGTAACTGCCGTTGGGACAAATTTATACCTCTCATCGTCGTGCAGTTCTTGGTGATTCACCAGCCAAATGAAAAAACATCGATAATTGTGGCGACTCGTGAAAGTTCTTCGTGCAGCGCTTTTGAAGACTGCTGGATTAATCCGTATCAGTCGACTTTAAAGGTCGCAGGTCACTGTGAAGACGCTCACCGGTGCGTTCAGCCGTGGATTGAATCGGTGGGCGCTAGTTGCCGTCGAGGGTGGAAGGATTCGATGGCCGACCAGTTGCATGTTCCTCCGACCAAATTTTATCCGGTGAGCCATATTCGTTCCTCGCCCACTCCTCCTCCGTCAGGAAAAGACCATCTTGCATATAAGTGGCGGGCTGCCGAGGTGAACTTTGGGTGTATTCGGGATGTTCAACCTCGAACTGCGCCATCTTTTCAACGCGCTGCAGTACATCATACTGCCACGCGATCCAAGTTGAATGGATACACCGGAAATCAGGGTTTTCGGGAAACTCCTCATCATCCTGGTTGTATATATCCGCCCGGAGGTCGTACACCCTGCCCCGCAAGCTAGGGCGCTCGTCCAGAATGAGCCATACCCAGGAATCATCGTTGAGCTGCCACGTCAGCAGCCCTGGTACGTCCTCGTCCAACAAGTCGGCTTCTTCGTCACCATCCCCACGCTGGGTAACCTGGACGGTGTGAACCACGGGAGGGATGCGTCCAAGCAAGTTGGAACCCGAGATGCGTTCGATGTGGTCTGCTTCGCCCCGGCAGTAGGCAGACGGCAAGCCAGGCCAAGCGCATCCGACTACCGCTCTGGCTGGCCACTCGAGAATCCAGAGCCGGAATTCGCGGGGAACATAGTTGTGCTGGTCCAAGAGGGCGTCGATATATGCTTCTCGGTCGAAGGAATGGAGATTTGCGAGCACCCAAGGACGTGTGCGCGTGAAGGCCGGTGATTCTATCGTCCGCAGATACAGGTCGAGGAGACTCCGTCGCACAGGATCGAGCTCTGCGAGCAAGACTAGTGCTCGCCAGAATGTGTCGACTCCTCGAGCCGAAATTAAGGCCTTCAGGGGGAGGTAAGGGAAGACCTGAAGAAGGAGTTCGTTGGGAAGAGAGTGTGTCGACATTGCTGGAGAACAGACGACGGGAAAGAGGTGCTTATGTGCGTGGAGGTGGATCGGGTTTACCGAATGCGGAACAAAGTCAGAAGTGATTCCCGAAGGCAGTGCCATCCAGAAACGTGCACTTCCAACTTGGTTCCTACTTCGAGATTCCCCGGGCTGTATTTAACTCTCGGTGCTGACTGTCACTGCCGTGGATGGTCCTTGACAACATTGTACTATCCTTGTTCTGCCCTTGTGATCAAGCGAGCCCTGTGGTTTGCCGTCTGCTCGGCGGCGTTTTCCAAGCCTCAGTCGTCTGATGCTAGGCGGCCATTCCTTCGTCTTCCCTTGTTCTTCTCTGTGCCCTTATCCGCGAACAGTATCGCCGACGAGCCTGGACGAGTGCTCTTTGTCCTTTCAACGCACGGTTGCATCCTAAAAACAAGGAAAGCAGAACTCTACCTGTCAACGACCGCGTACTCCTCGGACGGTGTTCTCAGCCAATACATTCCCCTTGTTCTGAATCTTCTAACTCAAGCTCGACGGCACTGTATAAAAAGTTGCACTTCCGCCTCTGTTCATACATCCCCTCACTCCCAATTCGACTTTACCTCGCAGGGCGAGATTGAAGATACAACCAATCCTTTCTACGCTCACTCTCCTTCAACGATGAACCATAACCATGGCCAAACCCACTGGAGATGTCGGTGTTGAAATTGATAGTTACGCATGTTTGCTGATATTGCTTCGTCCACCAGCTCTGGACCCCCGCCGTCAACCACAAAACCTCGACGGGATTGTCGCACAGTGGGGACACCAGGTCCCTCCAGGTCCAGATAGGGACTTGCGAAGAACCGTAGCATACGGCCTTCAGCATCAATACGACGCTAATCCCTGGGAACGTGTCAAGGAGATGGCGGAGGGTTTCAACCTCGCCTACCCGAACGGTCATCCTCCAGAGGTGGTCGGCGTCGCTTATGATGAGGACTCATATCATGCGACATATGGGTCATCCCTGCCGAAAATCCCCCATGCGCCACGGGAGGCCATTCGCGTCAACCGCCTCCAGGCGTTTGGCCAGCCACCCTCCATGACAGCGAACCTCCCCCTTCCCAGGAACCCCACCGGGGGCTGCTGTGAATATGTGATGCTCAAGCCCCATCTCAAGGACAATCTCGGACATCTACGGACCATCCATTCAGTCTCTGTCCGCGCCAAAGTACGTGCCGAGTTCAAACCTCTGGCATTTTGCGACAATTGCAAACTTTTGGCAACTCGGGCCGCGGAAAAGTATTACGGATTGAGGATCGTAGATGATGCAACGGGGGATGTGTACCAGTCTACTAAGACGGTGCGTTCCCAACTCGAGGGCGAGCACCGAATTGATAAATCTCAAATTCAGGCCGCGGCGTATCAGGCCCTTGAAATGCAGCGCGCCCAAGCGCATTTTGCATCGCCGGCTGCCAGTGCTGTGAGTTCTTTTGATCATACGAACGAACAGCTACCAATACATCATTTATTTTCCAGGCCCCGAGGCCTGTTGCTGGACACAGGGCGCAGATGCTTCCCCACGGATGGGTTCGTGATGTAGAATCAAACTGTTCTTCCGACTACTTATCTTCCCATATTGCAGGCTATGCCGAACCCACACAATGACACGAGGGCTGATCTATTATCGCGCAGACCTTGGTAAAGATACCACCAGGTCTGCTTGTTCCTGATAGGAACCGCTCGCTGCAGTAATAATAAATATCATCTCCTAGGGACGATGACCTGTCATACAGATCACAGTATCTACTCATTTACTTAGCGTATTTCCAGCATTAATCTTACTCTTTCCCCTCCAAACAACGCCGGATCCACTATGCACAAACCCTGTTACGAATGCGGCGCGTTTTGCTGTGCACATCACGTGGCCGCGTTGCTGAGTCAGATTCCGGCTATCCGTTCTGCCGAGTTTCTCCACCCGCCTCCAACCGCTTTACCACGTCCTCCGGTTTTTCTCTCTTGGCCTTTGTTCCAGATGAATGTATCGACCACGGGCTGTCCAATGCCGACCCGGTCCTGCATTTGGGCCCTGTTAAACCGTCTACCCGTGAATCCGCTTGCTCCGCACTGGCAGTCCGCAGTGCCGCACTGCCCGCGCCCGGCGCTTCTTTTTTGACCCGCCCCACGGTGACGCTGAGAGCATTGGAGATCGGGCCCGGGCCTCGGCGGCCGAATTATAAAGCTGGGATTTGGACGCCTCCGAGTCCCGTCCCGTCCCCACAATGACCAACTGACTGGCCCACTAGAGCGTATTTGCTGCGCTGTTTCCGCGAGTTTTTTTTCAGTGAAACTGGCTCCAGGTTTTGCGAACACTTGAGCCCCACTCAGCTCCACAGCTCAAGTTTTTTGAGAATGTTCCGCTTTTGGACGTGAAGTGTGCCGCTGAGGCGGCGTTCCTGTCTCCCTCTACGAAGCGCGAGAAGTTCGCACTTCAATTTCGGTTCGAGGTCCGAGTTCTTGGGTTCAATCCCTCAAGTAAGCACTCTATAGTTTGTTATACATATCTTTTTCAATCATCTTCAGGTACTTATGTCCATTCTTATTGAGAAGTAGTACTGTAATTATTGAATCAATGGAGTATAGACAGACTCTAATAGTAAATGAACTTGGGTGTTGGGTGTCGTCCACACGCGACCACCTGATATTCCGATCAATCAACCTCACGTACCACTATTTTCCGTACAACACAACGGGGAGTCTTGTTCATGGCTAAACCTCGTGTCAGCAAGCAGAGGCTATACCAAGCTTGTTTCATCCAAGGACCTGTGGATCGCACACATAACACCATGGAATAATTCAAGCGGCATCGGAGACCATCAATATTGTGTTGCCGGCATGCAAATCGAGCTCCTAGCAAACCTCAAGTCCTGTGCTTGAATGACCTGTTCAGCAAGTAAGGATAAACTCAGGTTATCTCACAAGCTGGCTGCTTTAATTTGGCTGGCTCTATCACCACAAAACTGGGAAGAACAGTCGGCAGCCCAACACTGAAACACAAAGGCTCCATGTGCAGAATGTGGGAACGTGTTTCAGTGGAGCTACAAATACGGGGAAAAGACGCAATGTAGCCTTGTCTTCCTTCCATGGCGTCCGTTCCCCTTCCCCAGAATCTTGTCCCCTGTGGTGGACTCGACAATGACCAAAACGGATGTCAAAGTGTTTATCCGTACTCGAACTCAGCTCGTGTCCTCTGCCTCAAATGCCAGAAGCTCGCCCAGGCCGATCTGTCCGAGGTCGACAGGGCCAAGATTGAGGTACCCTCCAAACTCTTTAAACATCTCAGTTCTAATACCTAGCAGGCCTATCGATCCTGCTCGAAATGTGGTGTCTCTGGTACACATGTAGCAGATCCCTGTGGCAGCTGCAAGCTTCGAGGTCGGTATCTCTGCTCTATTGCTTTCCTTCTTTTTGTCTGAATTGGTTTATTACAGCTGCACGAGAGGAAGGGTTAACTGATCCTGAGGCAGAGCAGCGGCGTATCCAACGGGCTGACCGTGCCCAGGGAATGTTTAACGCCGGAACCAAGCCCCTCGTCGACGTCACCAACCACAAAGTCGGACCTACCACATCAGCACAAGAGTTGACCGAGATTCGGGGTGCCACCAAGGCCTCCAGGTGGACGATAATCTACCAAGTCTCTTTCTTTACCTCTGTTTCTGCTCCTGCTTATTCAAAAATTTGAAGGTCCGTGTCGATAGCAAAATAGACAACACATACGGCAACCAGACCTACTCTGCAGAGGCTGAGGAACCGCTTAGTCGTCCGTTTTCCTCCCTCTTGTTAATTACTGTTAAATTGTCATTCAGTTGTTCTCAACGGCATCCTCGAGCAAGTAAATCTGAGGTGGACCAAGACCGATGGCCATTTCATTGCCTTGACTGCGTGCGTTCATCTCTTTGTCCTATTGAGTGTTGTTTCTAATGTGCTGTGAATACTTAGTAAATTTTGTGAACTTGCGTTCAAGAATAATTATCGCATCCCCCTCGAGGCCGCGACACTGACTGTTCGAGGTATTTTCTTATTATGCGCAAACGGTTTTTGATTCTGATTCGTACCTGCAGGGCTGTACATGTACTACGCTGGCAGAAACGAACGAGTTTTGGCTTTGGGAAAGGACACCAATACCCGAACTAGGGGTCTAGCTAAAGGGACGTTCATGGAGATGGAGATTATCATTTCCAAGGTCGATGTAAGTCCCCATATCCTTGGCCCAAGCAAATATTAACTCTGCCAAGTATCTCAAAAGTGTTCGCTCCATGATCCCTCCGGACGAATCGGATTCCGACTCCGAGCAAGTCCCCTCTAAGCGTAAGAGCAAGGGCAATGGCGATCAAGTGGCTAAGAGGTCCAAACAAGGTGTGTCTGTATTTCTGTCGCAATTGCCACTATACTTACATGCCTTCATAGCGGTGGTTCTGACCAGCCGGTTTGCCCCGCAATCAGCATTTTCTATTGCCGTTCCTGAAGACTTCATTCGCTACACTGTAATGGAGTGCGTTATTGATTCTGCTACTGGTGCGGCAACCCTGGACCATTCGGGTGGGGTCAAATCTGGAAAAATGGAGATCAAAACACTCGCTGGAATACGTGCAGCCGATCTCGGAAAATCCAAGGATGTTTACAAGGTGCGTTCAGTCGCTGTGGAGATTGGTGCCTTTATTCAGATCCATCTAGGTTAATTTCCTTGGAGAGCCAGGACCCTGGGTTGCGAAGAAATTCTTCGACGTTGGTCAAGGGTCTGGCAAGGGCCTTGAGTCAAACGAGCTCAATTTGTGCCATGACCTCGTAAGCCAAAAGCGTCTTGCCACCTTCCGTGATCTGTTTATGCAGTCCGCACGCGAAAATGCTGCTGAAGTTGCCGGTAAGATTGAGCTTTTTATATATTTCTCTACTAATGATTTTTCCTATAGAATTCACCGTGTCGCCTGCCCATATGATAGTTGTGCAGTCGCGCTCTGGCACCGACGTCAACGAGGCATATCTTGTTGAGCCTCTTCGTACTAGCACTGTTGTCGAGAAATTCAGTGGCACGATTGGCGGCTCGGATGGCATTCCCAACAAACTTTCTTCGACAATGGCAGCATTCGCGCATTTCATCCTAGAATCAACAGCGTGTCGTATGGCGTTCACCGATCTTCAAGGTAAGAGTTATCCAAACTCATTCGCACTCATCTAACCTTGTATTCAGGCTCTTTTCATTATCCTCACGTCGGTGCTGCCCAGGAGCTTGTCCTTTTTGATCCTATGACACATTCTCTGACCGGGTTAGTAGTATATGCTCAATATTCTGAATTCTAAAACTGACAAGTGCGAAAGGAATACCGGGGTCGGCGACCACGGTCCAGCTGGAATTGAAGACACTATCCAAACTCACAAGTGCTCCTTCATGTGTGGGACCATGAAACTCGCTAGCGTTGCCTCTCTGAAGGCGACCTTTGACGTTGAGAAGGGCAAGCTCGATGATATGGAGCAAAGCGACGCAGAGCTCGAGGAGGAGAGAAGCAGATCGGGCTTTGTCCTTAATTCCTCAGTTGCCACTGTTGCCACCGCTAGCGAGTAGTTTTCTAGACGTTTACATCTGTACTTCTTGTGTTTCGTACTCGAAAATCGAATGTGCTGAATGTGCCGCTTTTTTGATCTTGGAAGCGCCGTTGCCTCTAACCGTCATGCCAAACCCGGGTGGAGCGAATGGCCGTGAGGCCAAGCTCTGTATGCTCTTTCTCGAGACCTGCCTGCCTCTGCTCATTTACAACAACAAGACCCTCCGGACGATGTCCTAGTGAAAGCTTTCCAGGGATATGCTCGTGAGAACAGTGGTGCGGGATTGACTCAGAGCCAACAGTCGGAACGTCTTTTGTCGGAATTTGGGCTCGATATCAAGTCAGTGTTGTGTCGTGTCGATAGGCTCTATGAAACTGACCTATCACCAGAAAAACCGCACTTAACAAGCTTCGAAAGGGACTCAATATTCCCTCCGTCCGAAAAGCTGCAAAATCTCTACATCCTACTGAGATAGCCCAACATGTTATAGATATCAAACAGAATGACGCTCTAGGTCTTTGGGGAGTAAATCAGGTCAAAGGTCGTCTTGCGATGGAAGATGTCCTCGTTCCAAGGTGCGTATCCGATAGCTCTGGATAGCTCTGAGCTCGCTTACTGACAAACTATCTCTTGAAGGGATGCCGTGCGTGAGGCACTTCATGCTAACTACGACTTGGAATTCGACAACCGGTTCGTTGGCAAGAAGAAGAGACAGAAGCATCGCACACCATTGAATGCATTTGGCCCTTGGCACCAAGAGCACTGTGACGGACACGAAAAACTTGGGGAGCAAGCCTTGGACATCGGCAAAGGCATCTCTCTCCCCATCTACGGATCCAAGGACCAATACTCCGCCTGGCTTCATGCACTTGTCCTCATGCCCAATGTGCGTACGAAGAACGCCATCGCACACTATTATCTAGACCTTGTGGAAGCCCGCAATTGTGAGTCTCTATCAAATGTAGTCTCACACGATATACTCAATGATTTACAGACCGAATATCTCTTCAATTAACGACCGACATGGGAAGTGAAGTTGGAGACATGCTCAATATCCATGAGCGCCTTAGGTATTTGCCCTACCTTCAAGTTGTTTTAGTCGTTTCTAACCATGTTCCAGGGCACATGCAGCTCCCGATTTTGTGCCTCCTGCCTTCCCGTTCTCTGTAACACTGTCCAGTACAGATAATACACCAATCGAGTCGTTCTGGCGTTGGCTGAGAGAAGGCGAGGGTATGTCTCTTCGTTACACCCTCGAAACGGGAGCCGCCATGGGCAGTTTCCTACCGAGCGACACCTTACATGTGTGAGTCTTTATCCCTGCCAGTCGCCTGCTTTAATCGTACAATGTCACTCACAGGCAAACCTTCTACTGGATTTGGGTTCCTTTCATTCAGTATCGACTCGACATGTTCCGCGAGTACTGGAACAACCACCGGATTCAGCGTTCCAAGCTCAAGAAGAATCCATCGGGCCACTCACCCAAAACCATGATGCTGAACCCGAAGGCAGGCAGAATAACCGCCAGAGATTGCTCGATCAGTGTCTGCCCTCAGTTGCACAATGATTTGCGCGAAATCTACGGAGGGGTTAATGCTCGGGAGAATGCATACAGATTCGTGTCTCAAGAGTTTCAGTCAGCGGCTGACGACGTATATTGGCAGATGGGTCGCCCAGAGATTACACTGGACTCTATATGGTCTATCTTTTCAGAAGTCGCTGGTCGTTTAGAGGCTATGGGTGTGGAATAGATAATATTGTTATGCTATTGCTACTTGCATACTTTGAGCGTCCACCTCGAGTCCACCTCGATGAGAGCGGTCGTGACTCCAACTCCGTATCGACGCTGCATAGCGGTGGGGGCGTACTATAGATGGGGGGATGAGTTGAGCTAGAATTGAGTGAGGGAAGTGCGCACCAAGTTGGGTGAATTCCCGAATCTTCCGACGTCGCCAGCGCAACGCGCAGCCGCAGCGACTCCGTATCGACGCTATATGGCGATGGGGGGTGTCCTATAGATGGGGAGGATGGGTTGGTTGAAGGGATTTGAGCAAGAATTGAGTGGGGGAGGTGCGTACTAAAATGGCTGAATTCCCCCAACTTCCGATGTCGGCGGCGCAACGCGCAGCCGCGGCGACTCCGTATCGACGCTATACAGTGATGGGGGGTGTCCTATAGATGGGGAGGATGGGTTGGTTGAAGGGATTTGAGCAATAATTGGGTGGCAGAGGTGCGCACCAAATTGGGTGAATTCCCCCAACTTCCGATGTCGGCCGTGCAACGCGCAGCCGCGGCGACTCCGTATCGACGCTATACAGCGATGGGGGGTGTCCTATAGATGGGGGGGATGGGTTGGTTGAAGGGATTTGAGCAATAATTGGGTAGGGAAGGTGCGTACTAAAATGGCTGAATTCCCCCAACTTCCGACGTCGGCGGCGCAACGCGCAGCCGCGGCGACTCCGTATCGACGCTATATAGCGGTGGGGGACGTCCTATAGATCGTGTGGATGGGTTGGTTTGAGAGATTTGAGCAAGAATTGGGTGGGGAAGGTGCGCACCAAATTGGGTGAATTCTCAAAACTTCCGACGTCGACGGCGCAACGCGCAGCCGCGGCGACTCGGTATCGACGCCGTATAGCGATGGGGGACGTCCTATAGATGGTGTGGATGGGTTGGTTGAAGGGATTTGAGCAAGAATTGACTAGGAAAGGTGCGTAGTAAAATGGCTGAATTCCCCAAACTTCCGACGTCGCCGGCGCAACGCGCAGCCACGGCGACTCCGTATCGAGGCTATATAGCGATGGGGGGCGTCCTATAGATGGGGGGGATGGGTTGGTTGAAGGGATTTGAGGGGGAAATGAGTGAGAAAGGTCAATGAGGAGAAAGGAGGAGAAAGGCACACCAAGTCACAGTCTGTGACACCTGAACTGTTGGTTCCAACCGTCATCTGGCGAGGAGGATTTGCGGGGCACGGTGTGTCTGCCATCCTAGATTTCGAAATCCGAGAATTATAGAGACAATACAAGACATCTGGAATTTATTTACATTTTTTTCAAGACTCCCCCTTCTGCAGGCAAGGCTTGAACATGTACCGATTTCACACCGGATGGTGTGGCTGTGCTAATTAGCGATCGGACCACCTTCATCTCTCCACTCGTCTCACTGCCAGCCGGGGCTGTTATGCCTGAAGGAAACGAAATTAGTATCTTGTTGAAGTTTCTGCTGGCCTTCCTCTCCTGGATGGAGGAGCAGCCCACTCCGAAACCTCGCCTACAGGTTCTGGGGATCTGGACGGACATACGAAACATGGAGCTTCCCGAGATGAGAGTGCGAGAGGAAGTCATCCTTGCATATGCAAATACCTGCCAGTTAGATATGTTGGCCGATGGGACTCATATTCCGTGGGCTATCAGACTGGGACAACTAGCAGCGGCAATTCCAGACACTCATGGACTGCTGATTTACGATGTAAGTTCTGGCAGTGCCTATTTAGCAAAGAGAGAGCTGACCCTTGTCAGGTATGGGACAAACTCCCTCCTCCTTTTCAGTCCCAGATCTCAAGGCAGTACGACGACTGGAATCTGTTTGTCGAAGCTATCTGCTCGCTCTCTGCCTTCGACAAAAAAAAACCTGCAATTTGTGCGCGTCTCACCTATGTCTCACCTTTAGCTCAATGTTATGTAGTGCCTCAACGCTGGTCCAAAAAATCTAGACCAGGCATGGAGGGCGTCAAATTCAACCGACCATCTCAGTGCAAACTGGCGGTGGCCTTGAACAGATACTGTCCGGTGACCTGGCGCGGGAGGAATCCTGACTCCAGATTACCATCGTCAGAGACTGCGACTGCCAGGGCGAGTACTGCGAGTGCGAGTCGCGTTGGTTCAGGTCGCGGTACTGCGAGTAGCGGTTCAAGTGCAAGCCGCGGGAGTTCAAGACCGAATCGCGGCGACGCTTCGAATCGCGGCGCTTCAAATGCGAGCCGAGGATGTTTGCCGGTTTGTCTTGTACATTGCAATCGAAGCGCCAACCGAAGTGACATCATCTCAGAATTCTGTGTTACAGACCTCTCTGGACGGATTTATTACCGGTGGAACTTCACCGAAATTGGCCAAGTTCGGAGTGCCCGAGGTTCTTCTCAATGATATCGATACATCTCGATATCTATGGCCGTCGGCCTTGTTTCCCATCCTCAATGACGAGAGTGTGAGTAATGCCTGAGAATGTGTGTTGAAACTGATTTAAATGTTACAGTGCAAACCGATTGATGCTATGAAGAAGACAGGGATGGAATGGGTTGGCCTTGAGTACGATCCGCGGGATATTATTCTGGATTTGAAAACGTGCTATCTTGAGGTAAGTGAAAGTGAAGGCGAACAAACAATGCATCAACTCGTTCAACGAAATCTCTTTGACAGGTTGAACTTCTCCTCCATTGCACCCCCCAAATTTTCACAGTTAGGCAGTGGTTGGGAGTTGCTCGGACACCTGATTTCGTATGTAACTTGAATAATTTAGTTCGTTTTGTTTACTGACACAACATCGTGTAGAAAAGAGGCTTTAAAATTGTATTAGCCATCGAGTTCAATACCCATGTTTTAGCTTTCCTCTCAAAAGACAACAATGCACGAGTACGTGTCAACTGGATGTTCGAATTTGAATCGTAAAATGTTCAACTTACGAGAACTTGAAACAGGTCTACTGGCTATCCAAGAACGACATGGAGGCTACAAGAGCAGGCCGCGTTCCCGGTACAATTACCACGATAACAACCTCACAATGTGTTGACCTTTCCATCTAGATATTGTACACGACTTTTGGGGATGGTCCGAATTTACTGCAAGACATTTGCAAGGACGTGGTTCGAAAGATGACAAGAAATCGGCTGGTAGCGTATTGAGTGAGGCCGGAAATCAGCCTGGGCGAGGCACTGGTCGTTACCTGCGAGACGAAATCCTGAATCTGGCCGGTAAGCCTCATGCGTTCTCGACTGTTTTGGTTCCGAAATCGCAACTTCCTAACAGGAGTTCCGCCCGAAACTATGTGGGGTCAAATCAGGCGAGATCCGGAGAGGCTAGCACAGATCTACACCGCTATGAGATTTGTTCGGATGCGTCAAGCTCTGCAGCCAAGGTAAGTGTTGAACCTGTTGATCGCAAATACTAACTCACCCGTGTCGTACTAGAAAATATCTAGCATGAAGTGGAACTCTGCTCAAACCGATGGCAGTTTTCTGCTAATAAGAACCACGGAAGATACTGTTCGGTGCGCAAACTGTAGACTTGAATGACCAATCGTTACTAACAAGTTAGATTTGCGAGAGAATTGACTGTCCACGGAAAACTGGAGTCGAGAACCAGCTCGAGGCGAAAGCAACTCATTGACACATACAATGTATCTTCTGTCTTGAGGTCTTGTTGGGCGCTAATCCATGAAACACAGGCACTGAGTGACCAGACATATCAAGACGCATCTAGCGATAATTTCTTTGTGAGCAATACCAAAGCGAACATGCCGCCAAAAGCATTGTTCTTTGATCCCGGTGAGGTTGCACAAGCGATTCTTGTGTTTGATGGACTTGGCCCGCTGCTGTTCCGAGATTGGGAGGCTGTTCTGCGTGTCCACGGACAGGCTGCAGTCACCGACGACATTCGTTCATTTTATAATCACCTTCCCGACTCACTGACTCGTTTGGAACGGTTGAGCCTGAAACCCTTACCCCAACTCACGAGTGAGGAACGGGACGAGCTGATCTCTCTTCGGGGAAGTTCAGTCAATCCGTTGGTGCGGTATCTGCGAGGAACACAACTGGGGCCTATTGGTAAGTAATTCAGACAGACTTTATCTCTGTTCTCTTTCGTTGATCTCCATTTCATGCAGGGTCAAATCCCCCTCTGAGCCTGGTCAAAGATCTTGACCGACGTCCGATGCGAACCTATCTTTATAGGGACCGCGAGGACAAGGCTGTGTGGTCTTTGACCAGGGCGCCGTTCAGTACCACTCACCCCAACCCTGACTACAGTCCTCCCAATGCGGTGGTGTTCACTGTTGCATCCGAAGACGACCGGCGAAAAGATACCGTTCAGTATATCCAGCAACATGAGAAGAATGAGTCGGTTGGGCCTTTAGCGTTCTGTGGACATGCAATCCTTATCAATGTGAATCATAATTCGAGGTATGTGTTTGTCGGTGCTCTATTGAAGGATGTTTATGTTGCGTTTCAAGCTTTGTCGCACCGTGCCTGTGGCATCCCGATCTTTCGGAGGCTCACCAGAAACTCCTGTCCCGTGCGAGAGATGCACATCGAAATCCGAATGTTGGAATGCGGAAAGGCACCGCTGCAGAACTCAAGGCACAGCAGACACGCCGCACCACTGCACGTAAAGAGCTGAGGAGGGAATTGGAGCGGGAGCCTACGGAAGCAGAGATTGTGGTGCGAGCTCGTACGAACAAGGCAACGACTGATGCGAAGAAGAAGAAAGTGAAGCAGAAGGTTAAAGTGCAGCCAGGTCTTCGAGTGAAGAGCGAACGCCTCCAGAATCAACGGCTCAAGACATCGGTGCCAGTTGAGATGGATGTGGACGACAATATGGACGTTGAGATGGCGGCAATTAGTTCGGTGGACTTGATGATAATTGATACCTAGGACACACTAGCAAGTAGTTCTGAGATGTAACTGTATGCTTTCACATCCAAATGTACTGTGACTACTACTTAAAAGATGGTTTGTTGAGGTTCGAACCCAAGATCTTGCGACTTCAACCGAAATCGAAGTGCGAACTTCCCGCGCTTCGTACTCCCTCTGTTAGCGTAGGGAGGAGGATGGTAGATTATTTTTTTTTACGACCCAAGGCATATCAGAGAGGCGGCGGGACGTCGTTTTTGCTCTCGTGGGGATGACGTCGGAGCTCCACGACACCTCTTGAGGCTGCATCAATTCTGCGAGACACGCTAATCATTTTTTGAGATCTCACAGAATCCGCTCAAAAAAGGCCAGCAAATACACGCTACTCACTGCTTTCATTACTTCGTATAAGTACGACTCCCGGTCGCTCCCCTCTCCTCGAATATCACTACCTACCTTGCGCCATGACGAACTGCAGCATCTGCCTGGAGGCCTTCACTTCGCCGGTGTCTCTGCCTTGTGGTGAGTGCTCTACGGTCCGAGAGTCCTAGATCTGGTTGACTCAGTTCCTCACTCTTAGGACATGTGTTCTGTCGTTGACTCAGTTCCTCACTCTTAGGACATGTGTTCTGTCGCGAATGCATTCGCCGCACCGTAGACGCCGTCAAGTCCCGGACCGCGACGACGCACTTGTCAGGTTGGAAGTAACACAGACGAAGGACGGTCGTTCGCGCCCAGCGGAGCCAACACCACCGCAGATGTTGTTGCCCAATTGGCTGGAACCATCCCACCGCAGTTCATCAACAGAATCCTCCAGCTCTACCCCGACGTCCCGTCGTTGGGATGTCCCTTCAATACCGGAGATTTCCAGCTTGGACCGGAAAGTGGGACTCCGGGGGCTCAAAACAAACGCGTCGCTGCGATAGTCGGGGACGAGGGTATGGCTGCGTACGTGATTTCTGTCTGAGGTTCCGGTTGATATGATGATCAACTAATTTGGCGCAACCACAGTGGACCTCGTTGGCTTGCCCAGTCAAACAAATGCGATCCAACAAAGGAGAATCTGCAAGTGGGATAGCTCTGCTGAAGAAGCACCATCGACTCAGCCCGAGTGGGTTGACTCTCTCCCTGGATGGTCCCCGAAATCTCTGCTCGTGTACTGGAAAGTAGCAACAGCGATTGGGCTGCTGGGCATGCGGAACAAGATAATCCTTTTTACCCCGGTGGCAGTAACAAGAAATATTTGCTGGAGAGCCAAAAGCTTGAGGAGGAAATAATATAAATGAACCGTGGGAACCCTGCGGAAAATGCCGAAATGCACAGCGCAAACAAACACGGACCGACCGCGCCCACCAACCCACCCAAACGAGTCCGAGATATGACCCAGAAGCGGACGGTTCTCATCACCGGTTGCAGCAGTGGAGGCATTGGGTCTGCGCTGGCGAAAGAGTTCCATTCTCGAGGTCAGACTCTCGCTGCATGACATCAGGTTCTTACCTACTTCCAGGCTTTCGTGTCTTTGCGACCTCCCGTCGCTTAGAGTCCATGAAAGACCTCTCTGTGCTTGGAATTGAGACGCTGCCACTGGATGTAACCGACGTCGGCGCAATCCGTAAAACGAGGGACGAAATTGCTGGCCGAACCGGAGGAAAACTCGATATTCTCGTGAATAACGCGTGAGTCCTGGAGCCTTTTTTCCTCCTGCACGTCTTAAAAATTGTGCAGGGGCCAGGGCAAGTAACATCCTCATCACCAGTCCTCTCAGCGTCTCACACTGCGGCTTGACAGCGTACCCGGTCGCCGCCACGGACATGGACATGTCCGCTGTCCGCGCGCTCTTCGAACTCAACGTCTTCGCCCCAATGGTCATGGTTCAGGAGTTTATACAACTCCTCATTTCCTCAGGAAAGGGCTGCATCATCAATACCGGAAGTATTTCTGGGATTATGCCCGTCCCATTCAGTGCGGCCTACAATACGAGCAAGGCTGCACTTCATTCGTTGGGAAACACTCTGCGAGTTGAACTGGCCCCATTCAAGTGAGCGTCATTGTTTATTCGGAACGACGAGTTAACGGTGCTTGTGCATAGTATCAAAGTCGTGAATGTGAGGCTCCCGCTGTCGCTATTGGTTGACTTTCAATTCACGCTGAGGCGGCGCGGTCAAAAGCAACATCGTCAAGCCACACACCATCCCAGACAACTCCCTCTATAAAGGAATGGAGGAAGTCTATCAAGCGAAGCGCGTGAATCGATCCCAGAGTATGAATGACTGAGGTTTACCTCCAGCTCAGAAACTGATATTCCGTTGCAGCGAATGCTACGCCTACCGACGACTACGCGCGAACCGTCGTCGCAGAGGCAATGCGAGCTAACCCTCGTGCGTGGGTCTGGGCGGGCAGCCAGTCCTCACTGTGCTGGTTCATTGACACTTTCTTACCACGAGCAGTCTTTGTCAGTGCCTCATAATCTGTCGTCTGGAATGATACTGAACTTGAAGCAAGGATTGGTTGATGTCGAAAATGTTCGGGTTCACGAAATTCGCTGTGAAAGTTCGGAATGCCAAGGATAAAAAAGCATTTAGTCTGTAACTTGTTATGGTTGAATTTTGGGCCGAAAACACGGATCGGTGGCGGTTCGTGTTCAACAAAAGCCCTTGAAATGGCGGTACGACAAACTCTAGTCAAACACGGTCTACGGAATGGGCTATGCGTGCCTAAGCACTTTTGAGATGGCTGGGAAGTAACAATGACGAAAAGATACCCGCGACAACAATGCCGAGGAGTATAATGTACACCATGTACCCGCCGGCGAGGTTGAGTTCAAGCGAGACGGCGAAAAGCGCCGAGGCGATGAAAGGAGCCAGAGCACGCAGCACAGTAGACACCATCTGTGCGATGGAGTTGGTGGACGAGAGGGCCGCTGGCCGGGGACTGCTGTTGACGATGTATGATTGGACCGCCGCTGGAAAGATTTTCGGACAAAGTCAGTGAGGATCAACGAGTCTATAGAATCGGGACGGGACGTACAATATGCCATTCCCAGCGCAAGGTTGGAGAATAGCTGAATAACGATGATGGTCCACACGATGCTGTCCACTCGCCCCGCGCGTTGCGCGAAGAAGCTTAAGAGGGGGTACGCGCCGATACAAATCCCCGTGTTCGCGAATGCGAAGACGTAGACAGTGCGCGCGCCAAACCATCTAATGGCACGCGCGGAGACGAAGAGCTGCACTAGGGTGTTGAGCACGCCCCAAACACCACGCGTGACGCCGATCTGGTACGGGTTTAATCCGAGCCCGCCGTTCGGGATACTCGTGGAGTACATCAACGGGAATAACACTGAACACTTGTCAGTTCGACGTCTCAGGGAAGAGCGGTACAGGCAAGTCACCTTGATATGCGGTTTGGGCGAAGCAGAAAAAGCCATAGTTGACCAGGGGAATAACCAAGCGCGGAACAAGGAGCTCGCGCATTGTGGGCAACTCCTCCTCGTCGAATACATCAGACTGGTCATGGGGACCAGTCTCACCCGCGTCAGCTCCGGCGATGGCGCCGTACGTGGTCGTTTCCTCCGTCAGCAAAGCGGTGGTCAAACCAGGATCCGCAGACGCAGCAAGCCTGAGCTTCTCTCTCTCCCGGCGCGCCAGGATTACCGGCGAGGACTACGTGGGGCATGAATATCGAGAGTGTAAGTGGTGTCAAATTACGCGCCTCTTTAAGACCCACAAGCCCAAGGAAGAAAAATAACAGCGAGAGCAATCCGACAGCGGCGCACGGTAAGAGGTAAGGGTGATCCCGTAGAGTCTGGAGTTTCCCAAAGCTGTCTGGCCATCGTTCTTCCGGATTGGAGAGAAGGCCGCCAATAATGGGCCTGGCAAATGAGACGCTTCATTAAGGTGGTTGAAAAGACGTAATCTCAATACTTACCCCAGCGTGGAACCGGAGCTCCATCCTATCGGGATGAGAGCCATGGCTTGGGCAAGGTTCGATGAGTCTGATACCTTTGTCGGACGCATCTATTATCAGCATTGCCAACTCAAGACCAAGGCCCTACTCACCTCTGCCATCACGGTCTTAACGACACCTGGTGCGAGGGGAGATCAGATAACTAAGCCAGTTGCTGCTGTATCGAGCCGGTTACCGATGTTTCCATTGAACACTCCCTGTGCCGCGCGCCAGAACAAGAGTGAGCTGAAGGTCTTGGACCACCCGAATCCAAGCAGAGAGAAAGACAAGCCGAGAGGCCCGAGCAGCAGGATGGGCCGGCGCCCAAAGCGGTCCGACGCACGTCCCCAGGAGTACACCGACAAGAATTCAGCCACGAAAAAAACGGATTCCTGCCGATCCAAAATATCGATATGACTCGGTCGCGACGATGAACATGGGGGGCACGAACCAAGACCCCTGCCCAGTACCCCGTCCTGCGCTCGTCTCCACCGGTTATACCTGTATCGCGTACAAACTGCGGTACGAAGGGGAAGATGACGGTTCTGCCAGTCGCGCGGGTTAGAGGTCACGGCGCGCGTTGAAAATCTACCACGCACGCAGAAAGAGCCTCTGCAGCCTGGATGAGAACCGCAATCGTTAGCTGTAGCTTGGGAAGGGGGGTTGTAGCCTCGGCCATGAACGCGTGTGTGGTGGTGGAAAGAGAGATGGCGTGGTAAAATTTAATCAAACCCGTTCTCAAATTAAGACCCCGACAAGCGTGACTCACGCGTTCGATGAGTCAAGAAATACATGTACCTCCCCAGTCAAAATTTTGTCAAAGAGCCTTGTCGCAGCCCAGCATCTGATGTCGAGGGCGCCGAGGCCATCGACCGAGCCGTCCTGCCTCTTTGAAATTTATTCCAACATCGCGACTGATAATCATACTTGTTCCAGGATCCAAAACATTCAACTTTTGAAGCCGCCAGCATGAAGATTTCAGCCTCACCATGCCACCGACGATCGGAAATGAACTGGGCACTGAAGATCATCTAGAAGGGGTTCCCATCGGTAATCTTCCACCTTGAAAACACTACTGCTAATCTAGGTAAACCGTAAGCTGTCGGTAACTTCTTCGGATCGAGTTCCTTCCATTCGATCCTAGAGCCCTGGGGTGCGTTGAGATTGCCATGTGCTCCATCTGGCCCTCAGCCCATTCAATTGAGGAAGAGGTCATCCCAGGGCACTTAAAAGTTGTATCACCGTTTCGGCGTATTCTCGTGCGCATGGCAAGGGTGTTCGGTTTGCGAAGCTCGTGGCGTCCAACAATTGCGACCTTCCGTTTCCGAAGCCAAAACTCAGAGCCACCCGAGGCGACTTGACTTGACGCAACTTTGGTCCAAGTCGAGATTTCCCACGGTTCAAAATACGCTTAACGCCCGTAGAAGCGCTTCCTGTGGCCTGGTGAAGCGTCGGGAAAAATACTTTGACTTCCTGCTTGACTTTGGCTTCCAGAACCCTGAAGTCAATATCAAACCCGTTCTCAGTCCAAACAAATACGCGCTGGCCTCTGGGAGTAGGGAGAGGGACGGCAACATCTATGATGTGCCGCTCCAGGCTCACGATAAGGCGTATTCTTCTTTTTCGACCCTCACTAACGCCCATCTGCGGACACAACCGTGACAACGCGTCCCGTCACATGGTCGCGTCGCTGATTCAGACTCCGATGCCGAGCATCCGCGTGCTGAATCATGATGTGGCTCAGTGGCTGATCACAAATCCGATTACCCGTTCTCCCGGCTTGCCTTCCGCCAAGTTGAATGAAACTATCCGCCAGCTTTCCGCATATGTACTTACGACGAACACTCCGGCTGACCGAGCTAACACAGTAGCACCGTTTGAGGCCGCTGGGACTTACCAAGCATACCGGAAGCTTCGAGTCGAATCTGGTGTCCGTGTACCCGGCGTAAGCGGTACGCGCCCGTCGCGCGACGGAGAGGGTGATTTTTCAGACCGGGCCCGAGCCGCTGCTGCCGCTTTATAAAGCTGGACCGTTTGAGGTCTGCGAGTCCCGTCCGTTATGGCTACCGGCACTTCCTGGCACTGCTACTGCTGACTCCTCCTAACTGGACTGCTTTCATATAAGTACGACCGCCGGTCCAGTGGTGGTTGAACCCTTCCACCATGACGAACTGCAGCATCTGTTTTGAACCTTTTACATCCCCGGTGTCTTTACCTTGCGGTGAGTTTGCATTCATCTTTCAGGCTACGTGGTTGACTTACATGTATTTTCTAAGGCCACGTATTCTGCCAAGAATGTATTCGCCGCACAGTAGACGCTGTCAAATCCAATAGCATGAACCACTTTTGCCCAACCTGCCGAGAATCATACAGTATCTGTGCGCCATCCTCCAACGTTATCTGCGACCGCTAATGTCTCAACGTTTTACCAGTAACTCTCGACCTGAAGCTCGTCCCGCCCTACCTCCGTCCCCACAATCACCCGCCTCTCCGAAAAGTCTTCATCGATAATGACACTTCGGCACCATCGAGCTCCGGCTCCACAGCACCAGGACCAAGCACACCCGTTTCCGCAGCCCTCGGGCGCGCATCAGCCGAAGCGAACGCCCTGCGCCAGCACTGCGCAACATGGCGCCAACGCGCCGAATCCCACGCGATGGGCAACGCGGCCCTGCTCGTCCTCGCGCGCGCCGCCAAGGACTGCGCTTTGCGCATGCGCGCCGAACGCGATGCCGAGCGGTCGCAGTGTGTTCTCCTCAAGCGGAAGCTCGCGGAACTCATGTACGTCCATTCCCTCGCCTTTTGCTTACCTTGCGTCTTACACATGCTCACAACGCTTATAATGGCAGGCCCGAGTCCGAACTGCTCGAATCGGATTCAGACCCATCAACCACGGCCACGGGCATGCAGCCCGAGCCCCAGGGAGGAAGAGGCCGCGTAGTCCCTCGCGCAGGCCTCCCCGTCTTCCTCGCGCAGCTGCACTGTAAGCCGGCGGAACGGTTCTACGACAACCCCGCGGATATGACGACCAGTCGGCTGGGACCGCCGTTGAAGCGGCGGAAGGAGAATCCTCCGGTGTTGGCTCTTCCCGATTCTCCCTCAACGAAGGCTGGTCCTCGCGCAGACCCCGCGTGTGACTCCATTTTCGTCAGATCCGCACCTGACTCTGGTGTTCCTAGTGCGCAATAACAGGAACAGTGGAGTCGCCGTACGGACTTTTCTTGGACTGGCTGTTGGGGCTCGTTGTATTTTGTTGGGAGGAACTTGGACCTTGGTTGCATGGTTGTCTGTCATTCATTACTACTCTCATTTCTCGCGGAAAATCATTCTGTTATATTGGTACACGAAATAGAACATTGCCGAAAAGGCTGAAGCGATAGACATGGAGTAAGTAACCTGTAGCCGGAGAATCGTGCGTCGGGTGCCGCATCACTGGCCACCCGCTCCATTGTAGTATGTGCCGTAGCCTTGAGGGCCGACAGGGCCACGCGGAAAAGGATTCATATTGTATCTAAAAATCCAAGATTACTTGACAAAACGAAAAAGAGGGGGAGGGATAAACTCACTGAATAGCAGGCTGGACGGGCGGCTGGGGTGGGACGAAGCTACCTTGCTGCATCGGCCTATGCACCGTACCAACTGAGCATATGTAGGTGGAATACATTTGAACCACTCACGAGTACCGGGGGCTGTTCGAGTGCGCGACAGGCCTGGACGAGAAAGTTAGGGTGCTGAATGAAGGCGAAGATGGCGACTCGACGGCTGGCCGCTGCTATCGCTTTGGAACGAGAACAAAGAAGGCGGGCGACTGTAGGGGTTGCTCGGGATATTGCCAGAACCCTGCGCCTGGGTACCAGGGGATGTCCCGTAGATGCTAATGGGGGCCGATGCACGACTTCATTCGAAGGGAATTTAATTCAAGAGCTGGAGGAAGGAACTATGCGCGTACGGAAAGTTGCGGGACAGGGTCTCCCGCTGGAGCGCAAGCGCCTCGGACTTGGCCTACGTTGGGAACGGTCGGTGCGAGTGAGTACGGTACATTAAGGAACATACCTGATATTTATTCCACGCCGCTTCAAGTGTCCGACCAGCTACCTTGGCCGCGACATGGCCATTCATCAAGGTGTAGAAAACCTTCAACACGCTGCCCGATGAGTGCATCGAGTCCAAAACCCTGGGCGCTGGCGTTACTGAAGGGAGGGAGAATGTCGTACTTGTTGAGGCTGTCCTCGATCTCCCTCTTGAGCTCGGGATCCCGCTCTCCCTGGATCGCTCGGATGTAGTCGTTGACTTGCTTTTTCAACGCTTCATGCTCAGCAGTGGTCACTTGGATGTACGGCGACTGTGATGAAATAATTAGTAGCTCCTGGGTTATGCCGCATGCGGAGAAGGGATTGTACGCACTTGCATCGTGAGTTGGGCGAAATTCAAAGATTCAAAGAATATTTGACGGAAGGCTGGACTCGGAGGGGAATCGGGGAAGTCTCTGGGGAAACAGGCCTTTTTTATACATTCTGAAAGCACTGTGGGTCTAAAGGGGAGCTAAGGGGAGTCAGTAGATAAAATCTACGTGGGAGTTGGCGATCGAGGGAGCGGCACTGAACAGCAGACCGCTGGATGGGGATGAGATCACGGAATCAGTTCCAACCTTTAGACGCCCACGAACCTTGACTCCAACCCTGATGAACGACCAGAAGCTCTCGCCCGATACCGAAAACCCACTGCTGCTTATTGTTGAAAGATTCTGGGCTTCCATTCAGCCGTTCCTCCTCACCCAGGGCTATCAGTTACGACCGCGCTACCGTCCAGATTGGGTGCCGTCCTGGACTGTGAAGAAAAATCGCCACCAACAGTATGAAGACGCCTTAACAATCATCTTTGTGAACAGCCTTGCAAACTGTCTGCCTGAATCTCTGATAGACCTCCGTTTTTAGATTTCGGTCCTTGACGCCACGCGGATTTCTGACGGTAAAAAAGTCATTCTCAAACGCATTGAGACCAACGGAGACGAGATGGCAATAATGAAGCACCTCAACACTCCATCTATGCGCTCAGACCCGAGGAATCGAACAATACCGCTCTTGGAGGTCATTCCACTGCCTGACGGTCCTTGGTCGCTGTTGGTCATGCCGTATTGCCGCGAATTCAACTACCCGCCGTTTCATTGCCGCAATGAATTTGTCGCAGCCATGTCGCAATTCCTAGAGGTAGGAGCCCTCTTTTTGAAGGGCGCAATTCATTCGAATACTATTTAGGGTCTACAATTCATGCACGAACAAAACATCGTCCACTTGTAGGTGATCTTTCCGTCCTTGCCCCGATTCTAAGATAAAACTTGCTAGTGATATAGCTCCTCAGAACATGATGATGGACGAGTCGCGAGTGGTTCCCCAGGGATCCCACTTCTGCAATCCCCGCACTCACACCGGTATCTGGGGCCTGTTCTCCTGGAACGATCGATGCACCGTCCCGCCTGTCGACTATTATTACATCGACTTCGGCCTGTCCTCGTTCTATCCAGACGGGCAGGACACCGCCCGACGCCTGGGTACCCTCAGAACCTTCCCCACCATCCCGGAACTGTCCGCAACCGTGCCTTACAACCCTTTCAAAGTGGATATATTCCAACTCGGCTTGACGATGCACAAATTAATCGATGTATGTGCTTTCCCCCCTCTTTTGCGCCGATGCTGTTAACGAGTCTCAGGCGTATCCGTCCCTGGAGGACTTTCGGCCCGTCGCTGAGGGCATGACCGCGACCAACCCAAGCGATCGACCCGTTCCTGCGGATGCGCTGGCGCATTTGCGGCGCATCGCGGAGACGATAGCGCCATCCACGTTGAGCGAACAGATATGGGAGAAGGATACTGGTCTATGGAAGAAGGCGACGCGCGCGATACTCGGTGGTTATAGTTCTGATTATTGATGCGAATGTTGTTTTGCGATTTGAGGACACCCGTTTCCTTTGCAGCGGTGAGAGGTCCCTACGCCTCAGCCGGCTCCGAATATGATGAAGCGTTCTCTGAAGCTGTGGAAACGCCCACAAGACGGACAGCATCATGATGAACTGCCTGAGGGGCAATGCACGGTAACCGGGTGTACTGACCCCATCGTGGAGAAGGAACGAAGGTGGCCCGATTGAGCTGAGCGAACTCAACTCTCAATGATTATCTGCGCTGCGTGTTTTTAGCGCCCTCGTTTCCTATATCAGCGTGTGAAGTATTCAAGCCAGCAGGGTGACTCGATTTTGGGTCTGGGCGCTCTCCCAAATAAATCCGCGCAAAGAGGGGAATTCATCGAAGTCTGGCCTCCATCCTTAGACTGAAGATTCAACGTACGGACCTTATACATACACAGGCTGAGAGGCACTGTGCGAACTCGTCGTTGCGCGGAAATTATGAGGGATCCATTTGTTAGGAAACGACTCTATATAATAACATGAGTTTGTCTTTCATTACACCCACTCGGGGTACGACATACATAGATTGAACTGATTGGAATTCTTTTGAACCGTGCGAGCAAACTTTCGTCCGAGATTTTGGACCCCTGTGGCATAAGGGGAGCACAGTGGATGGAGGTTTTGGAGATGATACCGTGACAGATGGAATGAACTTGGCCTGCGACCCGGCCTTATTCTGAATCGTCGTGGGTTTCCGACTAGTAGCGAGAGGTTGAGCGATATCGTGGAGTAAGCGTGAGATTTTTTCATAGTCTAGTAAGACGTATTGCGATACATTCACTGGCGGGCCTAGTCCAAAAGGGCCACGGTTGTCTCGAAATTTTGAGCCGAACCCTTGGTCCACAAAGACAGTCCAATGTGTCCGAGTCGCGCGACTCGAGAAGGAGAGCGAAATGAATCAAAATATGGCCCTGCGTCCGCGTCCTTCTGTCCTTTGCGGAGAGGGACCTAGGCAAGTTGAAAGTAAGGAATTAAAGGCAGAAGAAAATAGAATCGTGCAAGTCTGCGGCGCAGGATCTATGTGGAACGCAAGTATGAGGGTGCTCTGTGCCGACTTACTTCCTTACTTGCCGTTGTGTGAACAGGAAATTCAAAAGCCAGGCGCCAGAGTACCGTCGTCGAGAAAGGGTTGAACAACGACGGAGTGATTGGCGCGCCAATCAATAGAAAATTGCGCCGACAACTGGGATGAGGACTCCCTGTATCAACGCGAGCCTGAGATTTCTCGGCATTGCTGTTATGCAGGAGCTAGGAACGGACTGGTCCCAAGAGCCATAGGAAGAGCCACCAAGCCATTCGTTGGAGAGATAGTCAAGGGAGAAAGCCAATTTTGTCAATGCCAGGCCATAAAGGGCCATATTGCACGAGGGGTTGCTGATTCGAGTAATAAGAGGTGCGCTGGGTCGCCAGGAGATAGCAGGGGCGCGGACGAGGGGCGGACTGCGCATGTCGCTGTACAGTGTACGTGGCAGATAGAAGATCTTGGAACAAATTGCGGACAAAAGAGGAGTAGCCGGGGTGAGTCAGCTTATGCCGCAGAGCTTGCGCGGCGAGTTGCCAGCCCAGCTTTGTAAGCATCCGCATCGAGCGCCACAGTAAACAAAGCCATTTCCTTCTTTCACACCACAACATCCACCGCACCAGAATGCAGGTAGACAGCCCAATGAGCCAGCAGCCGCTCTTCGCGTCTGGTCCAGGGTCGGGCTACACCGACTACCAGGACCTCGACAATATATTCCACACAGAGCTCTTCTCCCTCCCCTCCTCCTCATCCTCCTCCTCCGCATCCCCCTCGTCCCACTCCCATGACTCGCATTCACAGTCCTCTGGGAGCCGCGACAGCACACCCCACCTCCTCACTCCGCCACAGGCAGCCCCCATGCACAGCTTCCCCGACATCCGCGACGGCAGCCCCACCCCCTCCTTCTTTAACTTCCTCGACGAGGACGTGAAGAGCCTCGACCCCCTCGCCATGCTCTCTAGTGCGCCGTACGACTTTTTCGGCGCATCCTTTGTCGGTAGCGGTGCTGGCGCCCTCAACGCCATGGGCATGGATCTGGGCGGCCCCAGCGAGAGCGCGATGAGCGCGATGCTGGGCATCGACCCGCAGCTCGTCGGCTCACCGGCTGCGCAGACCTACCCCGAGTTCGAGTCATCACCCTCCAACTCCACCTCATCCCCGCACTCGGACTCGGCCTCGAGCGGCGGCGCCAATGCGACCTCGCCCGAGGACAGCAGCAGCGTCATCGCGCCCGTCAAGGTTGGCGGCCACGGCAAGGCCCGCAAGGGCACCGTCGTCTCTGGCGGCATCAAGAAATCGTCGGCGTCTACGTCCCACACGATTACCTCCGCCACTGCCGCCAAGGAGAACACGGCCTCGAACCTCTTTATGCCGTCGACGACCTTCAAGCCCCGCGGGAACAAGGGCGGTGCAGATGATGACGAGGACGACGACGACCTCCCTGCCGACTGGCGCCCGCCCCCGGAGGTGTTCCAGAAGATGAGCAGCAAGGAGAAGCGGCAGCTGCGGAATAAGATTAGTGCCCGCAATTTCAGGGTCCGGAGAAAAGGTTAGTGTTTCTTTGTCTATCTTTTTTTTCACCCCCTTCGTTTTTTTTTCATCCACTTTTACAATCGATGCTGCTGGCATACTCGCCCCATTCCCAATCTTCCTTCCTTCCTTCCTTCTCCCCTTCGTTTTTTTTCGCTTTTTCCCCCCTTCCTCTTTCTGTTCGCTCCCCCCGCATCAAATCGAATTGATACTTACTAACGCTTTCTTCCCCTTCCAGAATACATATCCACCCTCGAAGACAACATCGCCGAGCGCGACCGCCTCCTCTCCGCCATCCGCTCCGAGCTCGGGTCGACGCAATCCGAGAACCTCGCGCTGCGGCAGGAGATCGCAGCACTCAAGCGCACCCTCCTCGAGGGCCGCGGCCCCGCGCCCGTCCTCCCCCCGCCCGCGCCGCTCTCCCCCTCCATCCCATCCCTGTCGTCGCCTGCCCTCTCGAGTGCATCAGCTTCATCATCAAGTGCACCGGCGAAGGAGAGCCTCCCCGCGGCGCACACGCTCAAGGACGTCGGGTCGTCGAGCACAGCGCGCTTCTGGGGCGGCGCGCACGGGCATGGGCTGGGTATGGGCGGGTACACGAGCGTGCACACCGCGCGCATCATCCCCGACCTCCTCGGCGCGAGCCCGTTCGCGGCCAGTCCGTTTGCGGTCGGCGAGATCGAGGTTCGTTCCTGCCTGCCTCCCTCCCTCAGTGCGGAGCATATAACTGATTACTTTATGAATTTGATCTAGAATGCTACCGCGAGCGTACAACAGCCGCCGCAGCAGCAGGAGAACCTAAACCCGCTGCTGAACGGGCCACCGACGGTGACGGAGGTGGTGCGCATGGGACTTGGGCTCGGCGCGGGGACCGGGGCGCCTGGGGAGAAGGAGGCGTTTGGGGACGCGACGCCGTTTACGGTGCGCAGTTTGGATGCGTAAGTTTCAATCTTTCTTTGTTGTTCTCCAACATAAGTGCTAACGCGATTGTTTTGTTTCAGGTACCGGATGCACCTCTGGGGCCGTATGGCGGCGCAATACAAGCACAACAAGGACCACGCCTCGTCGTCTTCCTCCAGCTCCAGCTCCTCGAGCTCAGGCTCGATGTCGCCCCCGATGGCGAGCGGGAACGCCAACCCCTTCGCGGCGCACACGAACGGGACGGCGTCGCCGTTCAGCAACGGGTCGCCGCATGGGACCTCAAATTCGTTCGCGCCGTCGCCGTTCTTCAACCCCAGCGCCGCCAACGCACACGCCCACACCAGCAACAACAGCAGCAGCAGCAGCGCGAGCAACACCAACAGCGGGGGCTTCAGCAACAACTCGCCGTTTGCGCTGTCGGGTCTGGCAGGGGGGCTGCGGCCGAAGTACTTCGCGAGTCCGTTGGCTGGGCCGTTTTATGCCAAGTCTTCTTCTTCCAGCTCGTCTTCGTCTTCCTCGTCCTCGTCCTCCTCATACAACAACGGGAGTGCAAGTGGCAGCGGGGGAGACAAGCCGACGCCGTCCTCGCTGGCCGCGTCGCTCGCGGGGCTGTCGCTCTCGGGCAAGGGCGCGGCGCATGCCGTGCGGCAGCGCGAGAGCGAGCGGCAACGGGAGAGCGCGAGGGAGAGGGAGAGGGAGAGCGCGAGGGAGAGGGAGACGGCGATGTATGCTGCGCTGGCGAGCCAGACGCTGCTCCGCCGCCTTGGGGGCGCGTTTTGGGAGGCGTTTTCGGGCGCGGAGCCCTCCTCGTCCTCTTCGTCGTCTTCATCAACAAATGGGAAGGGGACGACGGCGCAGCAGCAGGCGATGCGCGGGTGGGACGCGGAGAAGGTGAGGAAGGTGTTGGAGGGACGGGCGGTTGTGAGGGTTGTGGATGTGGACCCGCCGGTGACGAGGAGTGCGCCGGCGAGTCCGAGGATTGGGGCGAGTGTGCCGCCGCAGCAGGAGAAGAAGGGGTGTGAGGGGGGAGGGGGAGGGGGCAAGTGTGCGAAGGCGATTGGGCAGGCGTTGGAGGAGTCGATGAGGAGTTTGAGTTTGGGGAAGAAGTAGAGGGTTCTACTCTTCCCTCGACACCTCGACCCGGACGGCGAGGACGAAGACCCCACGACGACGACGACGACGATCCAATCCACACCACAACCAGCGCACCATATTTTCTATTTTTTTTTCGGCATTCATCATCATCATCTCATCTCGACCTTACGATAACACTCTCCTTGAAATCTCTGTTTCTCTCAACCATCTCGACCCCCATCCACCTCCCCCTCGAAATCTGTTTTCCCCTCCTCCTCGGCCTCTCGACCGACCTTCGGGCTCGACATCCGACGCCGGTTCCCCGACCGACGCCACGTAATCCTGCTTACGCCCGCTGCCGAGCGCGCGCGTAAGCGTGATTATGTGCGCGGACGCCGTTTTGCCGGTTTGCCGTTCGTGCACGGACCCTCCACCACCATTTCTCGTTGTTATTGCAGCGAACACCACACCCACCCCCACTCCATCCATCCATCTCGTTTGCTGATACTTAGTTGTGATAGTTGAACCTGAACGTAACCTGTGTACATATAGTAGAAAAAGCGTACTTATAGTTTGGATACATAGTAATTGAATCCTGGTTTTTATCTTACTTGGCTGGCTATGTTCTACTGAGGCAACGGAGATGAAAAGCTGAAGTTGCGGCGCGTGTCTTCAGCCGGAGAACGGGAACGGGGACCTGCAGGTAGACTCAAGATAGCCGTTGCGAGCGGGGCACGTTGGAACGGGGTGGTGAGTTCGATTCGAGTGAACGTGTTTCAGTTGGTTACAGTGTAAGCTCAAGAGGAGATAGCGCTGAGGCTCCGCCGGCCTCGCGCCAGACGCATTTTGCCATAGCGATCTGGTTGCGGCGGTAATCCTCACTTACACTGGCAATCTAGGTTTGGAAAATGAACTCAACAAGTACTGCATAGTGAAAGCACCAACGTGTTGCACAATTGTTTCCCCTCTTGCACGACTGGGAAGCTCAAGTTCACACGGTTCAAAAAGTTCCAACTCACTGGCAGTTCAGTTTGGTTTATTCTGTTGTAACAGGACTCAGACTAACTAACGGTGAGAAAGAGAAACGCGCGATCCCTGTCTGTCATTTCGCCCAAGGAACGAACGAGAGCCTGGTCGAACCTGGATGGAACCAAAACAACAGAGTCGCACCGTCCACGTCCGGTGCTCGGATATGGCAGAAGGGGTTTTCCCCGACCTGAAATGGGAGATTTGCAGCAGTAGTCCCAACCCCAATATATTCCACGAGTGACAGACAACCATGCAGCAAAATCTAAATACAACAGAATCAAGGAGCCCAGCAAAAAAATAACCCAACAAGAACGATACGGCGCCAGCTCGTGTTATTGCGCAGTAGGAGGAGGAGCGAGAAAGTCGAACGTAGATTTAACGAAGATGGAGTCGCAAGCGGAGTCAGTAGTAGCCTTCGTCGGGAGCGGCGCGTCGGGAACTTGGGCAAGATCGCGGTTCGGACACCGCCGCTTTAACGGAGGACCCAACCGGCTGCGCGTCAGATCGGCGGGGTTGTCGTAGAACCGTTCTGCTGGCTTGCAGTGCATCTGCGCGAGGAAGACGGGGAGACCTGCGCCACCGGGAGGAGGGGCGACGCGGCCGCGGTCGCAGCCTCCCCGGGGCTCGGTGGCCGTGGCCGTATCCGGATCGAGCAGTTCAGACTCGGGCCTGTAGTAGCGGCGTTGTGAGCATGTGGAAGACGCGAGGTAAGTAAAGAAGGGACGTACATGAGTTCCGCGAGCTTCCGCTTGAGGAGCACGCACTGCGAGCGCTCGGCGTCGCGTTCGGCGCGCATGCGTAACGCACAGTCCTTGGCGGCCCGCGAGAGGGCGAGGAGCGCCGCGTTGCCCATGGCGTGCGATTCGGCGCGGTGGCGCCAGGTCGCGCAGTGTTGGCGCAGGGCGTGCGCTTCGGCTAGTGCGCGCCCGAGGTCAGCGGCGGAGCCCTGGACCGGTGCTGGTGTAGGTGCTGGTGCCGCCGGTGTGGAGCTGGAGCTCGAAGGTGCCGAGGCGTCATTGTTGTCAATGAAGAGTTTTCGGATGGGCGGCTGGATGTGGGGACGCAGGTAGGGCGGGACGAGCTTGGGGTCGAGAGTCACTGGGAAGTGGTGAACATTATTAGCGTTGAGTCAGAAGCCTTGTACATAGGAGAGACGCACCGATGCTGTATGATTTCCGGCATGTTGGGCAAAAGTGAGTCGTCGTCTTGGTCCGGGACTTCAAGACGGCGTCCACGGTGCGGCGAATGCATTCGCGACAGAACACATGTCCTAAGAGTGAGGAACTGAGTCAACCAGATCTAGGACTCTCGGACCGTAGAGCACTCACCACAAGGCAGAGACACCGGCGAAGTAAGGGCGTCCAGGCAGATGCTGCAGTTCGTCATGGCGCAAGGTAGGTAGTGATATTCGAGGAGAGGGGACCGAGCGACCGGTCGTTCTTATACGAAGTAATGAAAGCAGTGAGTGGGCCAGTCAGTTGGTCATTGTGGGGACGGGACGGGACTCGGAGGCGTCCAAATCCCAGCTTTATAATTCGGCCGCCGAGGCCCGGGCCCGATCTCCAATGCTCTCATCGTCACCGTGGGGCGGGTCAAAAAAGAAGCGCCGGGCGCGGGCAGTGCGGCACTGCGGAGTCCCGGACTGCCAGTGCGGAGCAAGCGGATTCACGGGTAGACGGTTTAACAGGGCCCAAATGCAGGACCGGGTCGGCGTTGGACAGCCCGTGGTCGATACATTCACTTGGAACAAAAGCCAAGAAAGAAAAACCGGAGGACGTGGTAAAGCGGTTGGAGGTGCAATGGAGGGTGGAGAACTCGGAAGAAATGGATAGCCGGAATCTGACTCAGCAACGCGGACACGTGATGTGCACAGCAAAAACGCGCCGCGTTCGTCCAGTTTAATCATTCCGACTCCAACGGTTCCGTGGTCCTGTCGGCTCTTGTGGCTGTTGTCTAATGTCTAAAAATTCCACAATGGTACACTTTTTGATCGTGGACGCCCGAGTCACGGAGGGTTTATTTAGACCGGATCCTGACTCGACGAGGACCATGAACATACGCGCTCTTCCCAACGAGCTCCTTCTCCAGATTTTCCCCTACCTCCCCCTCAAAGCATTAATTTTGGCTCGAGGAGTCGACACATTCTGGCGAGCGCTGGTCTTGCTCGCAGACCTCGATCCTGTGCGACGGAGTCTCCTCGACCTGTATCTGCGGACGATAGCATCCCCGGCCTTTATGCGCACACGTCCTTGGGTGCTTCAAAATCTCCATCCCTTTGACAGAGAAGCGTATATCAACGCTCTCTTGGACCAGCACAACTATGTTCCCCGCGAGTTCCAGCTCTGGATTCTCGAGTGGCCAGCTAAAGCGGTAGTGGGATGCGCCTGGCCTGGATTACCAGATGCCCACTGCGGGGGCCAATCAGACCACATCGAACGTATTTCCGGTACCAATTTACTTGGACGCGTCCCTCCCGTGGTTCACACCGTCCAAATCACCCAGCCGGCCGGGGACGGCGATGAAGCCGATCTGGTGAACGAGGACGTGCCCGGACTGGTGACTTGGCAGCTCACCGACGAGTCCTGGGTATGGCTCATCCTGGACGAGCGCCCAAGCTTGCGAGGCAGGGTGTACGATCTTCGAGGGGATACATACGACAAGGATGAGGAAGACCCTCCCGAAAACCCCGACTTCCAATGCATACATTCTACTTGGATCGAGTGGCAGTACGATGTCCTCCGGGGCGTTGGAAGGATGGCGCAGTTCGAGGCTGAACATCCGGAATACACCCAAAGTACAACTCGGCAGCCTCACAATTACAAGCTAGGGGGTATCCCAGTGACGGAGGACCAGTGGGTTATGAGCCAATATGACTCGCCGGATAAAATTTGGTCTGAGGCGCATGCAACTGGCCGGCTGTCGAATTCTTCCACCCTCGACGGCAACTAGCGCCCACAGAATCAATATACAGCAGAAAGCACCAGTAAATGCCTTGCCCTGCGGCCATTGAAGTCGATTAATGTGTGCTTTCCCAGTCGTCACGAATACATGAAGCGTCGCACGACGGACGTGTCGGCGCCATTGTCGATTACTTTTGCTTTTGCTTCATACATCCCTAGATTACGACTGACTCGGTAGTCGGATGTAACGCAGATGGAAGTCGTCAAATAAAGCCTTGAAAACATGTCCGCCGAATTGCAGTTGTCCCGTTGTGGCAATTGACTTGCCATAAAAGGCAGGTCCTTCTGACGCGCTGAGTCCCAGGGACGGCGAGCGGGGGTGCGCAGGCGTAGGCGGATATAGGTCCGCGGGGGAAAGAGCTGCGTGCGGAAACAGGCAGGATGGGGAGGATGAAAACAAAAAAGAAGAAAGTGACGCCCAAAAGCGAGGGCTTGGGAGTGTTACGAAATGGTCGCTGCGAAGAAGGACAAAAGCGGAATGCAATTGGATACACAGACGCACGAGGTGCGTTTGGATGGAGTGCGAAAACTTCTAATGACAGGAAAAGAAGAGAGCAAGAAGGCAAGGTCGTTTACTCACAATTTTGAACTCACTACCAGGCGCTGCCCGCAGTAAGTCGTGCATCGACGCGCAATAGCTGCTTCGGCGTCCGAGACGGCTTATTTTGTCGTGTCCGTCTTGTCTTGCATTCTGCAACCCAGGGCTCGCAATTGGGTGTGCCAGTCCGGACTGGGGAAGGGAGAGAGAACCCGATCGGCGAGGTCGCAATTAGAGGTACCCCAGGTGGAAACGACGGAGAGTGGAGAGTGGTCTTATGCCGTGCAGCAACCTCGAAGAAAAGTCGCAGTCGAAGGGCGGGGACCATGAATATTATTTCATCTAAGTGAGGAAGTGCATGTCGTCGAATTAAATCCATCATGGCTCGCACCACCTTCCTCTCTACCACGGCATCTTCTCTCCATCGAATTGGTAAAACGTCGCGCTGTCCTTCGGCGTCAATCCGTCCACGAGCTTCAAAATTGCCTTGGCCGACGTCGTCGGAGGCATCCCCCCAGGCCCATGAGCGTTCCCCATGTCCGTCGCCACCCACCCGGGATGCACCGGGACGACAGTGAAGCCCTCGTCTCCGAGCTCCTTATTGCACTGTACGGCAAGCATGTTGAGCGCCGCCTTGGACACGCCGTACGACCCCGCCAGGCCCTTGGACCCAGGGAGCGCCTGCTGCCCGATCGAGCCGCTCGAAGACGAGATGACGACGATGCGCCGTGTCTTGCGCGCGCGGAGGGCGGGGAGGAGGGCGCGGATGACGCGGTGTGGGCCGAGCACGTTAATGTCGAGATACGTGCTCAGTACGTCGGTGGAGGTGGTCGTGACGGGGTCGCGCTTGCCCATTCCTGCATTTATGATGACCGTGTCGAGCTCAGGGATGGCAGCCGCGGCGTTGGCGATGGATTCTTCATCTGATATGTCGAGGGTGAGTATTTTCTTGACATTCTGAGTCGCCGTGATGTGGTCGAGTGCTCCGCTGGGAGATCGGACGGTGCCGATGGCCTGCGTGTTTGGAGTGGCAGCGAGTTCCTCGAGGAGAGCGAGGCCAATACCACGAGACGCGCCGACGACGAGCACGATTTGTTCGCAGGACATGAGTGCTGGAGGCAAGGAGCTCTTTGTATGTCGTAATCGGACTTGAGCGGACTTGCTGCCGAAGAGGTCGGACGTCCGCACGCAAGGACTCATAATTTCAGATACTCTGAAGAAAAATTACAGTCTAAAGGCTTTCCAGGCCGGTTTATACGTTGGGATTTTACAAAGGAACAATGAGCTACGAATCTGTCACAAAGACGATAAAAAGGAATAAGGTATGGGGAAAGGAAAGAGTATACATAGGACCATCCCTGGACCATCCAGTGTGAACAGGGCTAGCATCGATCAGTCATTGTAACGCCCGTACAAAAAAGTCTGCACTCACCAAGAAACATCACGCCTCCGAGCTACCCCGGTACGAACCAGCATTGGAGGAACCGGAACCAGAACTCGACCGCCTCTCCTCCTCCGTATCGTCCTTCACGAACGTGCCCCCAACTTCCACCAACGGCCGCGGCGCAAAGCACACCAACATCCGATCCATGGGCCGCGGTGGGAGCAAAATCGGCGGATACGTGGGGAAGGTTTGGGGGATCTTGCGCCCCGTGCGCGCGAGGACGACCGCGTCTGCGGCGGCGGTATTGCCCTTGTCAGCGAGCGCGGTGCGCGTGTCGACGGCGGTGCGGTAGTCGGTGCTGCGCGCAGTGTACGTGCTGCGGGCGATGACCTTCTTGTGCTCGAGGTGGTGGGCAAGGGCTTCGGGGGAGCCGTGATAGCTCACGGCGATTGCTTTCACTCGCGACTCACTGACGAGCTTGGTGGTGCGCCGGGTGGTGCGGCACAATTCGCTGGTTTGTGGACCGGATCAGCCACATTGCAGAGGCTGCACAAAACGCGCACGCACAGTGTCAAGACGTTGCTGAGGTCGCGTTCGCGCAAGTCGTATTTCGCGAGCGCGGCGGAGAAAGCGAGAACGGTGAATTTATCATTGGGGAGACACGTCTCACAGACGCGCTAGCGTGGAATCTTCAATGAACGTCGCGCCATTTCACGAAGACGATTGCGGACCTTCATATGGGGGAGGAAGATCTCCTGCGCGTATTCGCCGCAGACGGAGCAAGACTCGCGCAGGCAGAGATACACCAACTCCCTGCATGATGCGTCAGTTTTACATCCCGCAAGAGGTCGGCGCGGCGCACCGTTTCGCGAATGAATCCATGATATTGAAACGCGTGAGGCATGCCTCAAAGGTTTCATCCGTGGAAGAGGTAATTATCTGTCGATACAGACACGAGTGAGCAGTAGACACCACGAGAAGGCTCAAAGCACGCACATTAAACCATTCCACCCAGCGCTTGTCGCTGAGGACAAAGGCGCGCCAGTAGCTGGAGACATGGCTGAGTGCGAGGAGGTCACTTGGGCCGAGTTCATTCGCTGGGGAGCGCGCAAATCGTCATTTACGAGTCGTGTGGAGCGTCAAAGGGTACGCACACGCAAAATATTGGATCTCAAGGGGAGCGTTGACAAGACGTGCCAGGGCCATTTGGGAACACGACGGGAGAGATTTGTGGATAGGGCGTTGCAGTGAGACCTTCTTCTTCGAGGAGAAGAGGCACGACAAGAAAGCGATAGTCGATGTTGTGGAGAGAAAGAAAAAGCCCAAGGCAAAAAAACGTGACGTCTCGGCAACGCGTGAAGTCACAACAGTTCCCACGATGAGGTTAATCCTCTTAAAATCAACAAAGCGCGTATGCGTGACTTTGACTCTACGTTGGGCCCAAGGACGCGTCTTGGTTCGCCGAATCTTTGCCAAGATGTCAAACAGGACCTGACACCGAATATCGCACGGGATGTTCAACCGTGGTAACATTTTCACGGTTCTAGATGATTGACATTGATGTGTGGGCTCAACGGCGGCGTATATTCACGCAATTATTCAGCAGTGATATTCAACCAACGATGCGGACATATGCTCGTGTACAGGAGGGTCTGAAAGCGCTGCGCTTACGCAAGCTTAAGGTCAGACGGCCGTGTAGAATAACTCGGACCTTTCCTCGACGGTGTCGCCGGACGGGTCACTCTCCACCGTCCCAGACCCCCACAATCCACCCCGAATTCCGAACCCACCAACCAATTTCCCACTCAGGTCAAACTCGGCAGTAACACTGACCCCCAAGCCCGAGTCGTACGCCCAGAATGGCTCTGCGGATGCGTTCCCCGGCGTCGCCTGTGCCCGAATTCATCAGCAGTATATTCACATTCTAGTGGGATATACGCACGATAGCAATCCAGCCTGACACATTGAACACCGCGCCATCGAAGTGCGTGAGCGCCATGTACGTCGCGCTGACCTTGTCCCACTCCCACACGAGGTCGGTGTTTGCGGGTTGCGCTGGGTAGTTACTCTTTAGCTGGGGGACAAGGGTCGCGCAGGCCTTGGAGGGAGGGGTTGCAGTGGAGGTGTGGACGGCGCAGAGCTCGATGTCGGGCCCGTACCCAATATTGCTGTACTTCCTCGCCAGCGACGCGATAGGGACGGGGATTGTCGCATTAGCGGGCGCTGCGGTCGTCGGTTGGGGAGCGAGGAGTGCGGCGGCCGCCGCTTGGTATCTACTTCCGCGTCAGCTCATAGCTCGGGTGCGAGTGAGTATCTTCGAAGGGGACCTTGAATTCCAGTCCACGACGGGGAGTCCGAGTAGCGCGTCGATGATACGGAATTTAACGACTTCTTTGAAGAGGGTGCCGAAGGTGTCGTCGTTGCTGAGGACGGCGATGCCAAACCCGTCGATGGGCAACCGCGTTATCTGAGTGTGAAACCCTACGTTCCTTTGAGGTTGGAGTTTTAGGAAAGAGCGCAAGGTGCGAACCGACAACATCGCCGCCATGCTGGGTAGTAGCATATTATTTTCAGCAATATCACAATCGCAAAGAAACGAACCTCAATCACAACTGCCGGAGCCAAGTCATTCATTGGATTTACTATCGAAATTCGGAGCTCACCATGGCCTTGATAGCTATACTGCTCTTGAGCTCCGCCATACACTATTGGGGAAATTTCTGGTTCATTCCTAAAATGTAATATTCAGTATTGCACCAAGTTCAACCAGGAATATAAGAACACACGCATTTCCCTCCTAAACTGAAACCCCAGTAGCCACGGTGCGGATAACCGCAGCCGGGACTATACTAGCGTTTGTTACCGGGTGCTGGCCGTACAAAATGAGCATCTGCAGCCAGCGTGCCTATTTCAATTAAGCATTGCTTGAAGGTTAGGGCAAGTAAAGCTCTTCTGAACGTACCACGTCAGTAACAGTACTGAGGACGCCTCCCGGACCTGAAAAGGCTGTCGAACGGATCAATACTAGGATCTCGACATCGAACCATGCATAATCTCACTCACCATTCCCGTCCTCTCCTACAGTGGGCATGAAAAACGGGAGAACGCGGGTAGTACCGCTCCCAAGTGGGTCGCTAGCGTTGATTCCGGTCCGCGCAAATCCATCCGCGAGGTTGCCTGTGGCGTTGGCGACCGCGAACGAGTAGGTCGTCGAGTTCATGCCGAGTGGGTCGAGGAGGTGCTGCTTCACGTAGCGGGCGAAGGGCGGCTTGTTGGGGAGGAGCGCCGTCGGGAGGTACGAGAGGACGGCGTACATGATGTTGCTGTATTGCGGATTTTCGCGGAAACCGGTGGATGGTTTGAGGTGTTGCAATCGTTCGGTCTATATGAAGATATTTAACCATGAGAATCCGCACAGAGCGCAAGGCAGACTGACGAAGGCCGTAATCTCGTCAGAGACACTGTAAGTGAAGTCGTGGCGCGGCATTCCCGTGCGGTGGCCCATAAGGTCGGTGATGGTGCTCTGCGCGGACGCGAACGGATCCATGAGCTTCCACTCGGGAATGACCGACGCAATTTTCGTCGTCCATGAGATTTGGGGAGTAAGACTCGCGTTCGATATCAAGAGGCCGGTGCTGAGAATGTCGAAAAGCTGCGCGAGACCTACGCTTCAGATACTGGCGGCGAAATGATGAACGGACCAACCTTGGAGTTGGATCCCAGAGAAAATATTGTGTCTGGGCTGATTTTCGTCCCGTCGGCTTTGGCGACACCGTAACCCTTGGTCTCGGTTTGCCACGCTCCTTTGCCATCCGTGCGGACGACAGCCACAGCCACACCCGCAGGCGTATTCCAGCTGGCGAGAATGCTGTTAATAGCTGCGTCGACCTCGGACGTGAGCAGTGGGGTCCCGAACGGAGGCGCGGAACCACAAGATGAGGTGCACGCGGTCAGAATAGCGAGGCCAAGAGCGAGGCGCATTTTGACGGTAGAGGAACTTTACGCACAAGGGTTAGCCTTATATACTTGGTCAGTCGGCGACTTGACCTTATGGAGCGGTTCGGTGACAAGGCGCCTTGCAGTCTGCAGACCGATATCACTTGAAGGTCTTCAGCAATCCCGTCTCGGCTCAGTCCACGCACAAAAATAATGTTGAGCAGTCAGCAGGTCCTGCATTTTGCCAAAAGTGGTCAAACGTGATGCATTTGGTACATTTCAGCGCCAAAGGCATTGAATCGCAGGTCATTCCATCTGAGAGGGGGGAGAAAGCTGTAAAATAACCGAGTAATTCGAGAGGTGCTCACGTTATAGATCGATTTGTGGCCGTAAGTTGAGGTGCGGCTGCGCATCGGCCGCAGCATTCATAGACAGATACAACAGCTTTCTGCCAGTGTCAACGCACGTTCTGAGATGTGCGGGCTTGAGGAGGCTTCCACCACTTTCGAACTGGCATGAGGACGAAGTTTCAGGTCATCAGGCCTCACGGGATTGCCGCGAAAGTGCTCCCCGGACGAGTGCGATGGGCGAGCATCCCCTTCGTAACGGTGCAGACGTCCTCATCCGCGGCCGCAGATGAACTTCACAAGGAACATTTTTCCGTGAGGTGCCTGGTGCAGGACGACCTGAGCCTTGTCGATCTGAGCCTAGAAGCCTCAATGCTCTGAGAGCACTACCAGGGAAAACGTGTCGCGGACGAGGTGGCACGACTCGGACTCTTGCACATCCGTCGTTCAGGAAGAAAGGGAGCCGTTGCGGATCATTGATGTTACTGATGGGATGTGATTGCCGCCTGTGACGGTGCCCTTTGACTTGAACGCTCATCTGCCCCACGGCTGGTTTGACTGGATTCCGCCAGAGCGCACCTCATCCGCCTTCGATCGCGCAATACGTGTGGGAAAAGTCGAAATACCTCAAAATCCCGCGCTGACTGCAGAAGTACTGGATTTGAATTTCCGGACCGTCGTCCGTCTTGCTTGAAGGTGACTGGGTTCTCCAGCTTTACATCGACTGAAGATTCAGACTGCCTGACCTTCAGACTGTTAAAATGTGTTAAAGAGTAGAAGGGACAAGAAACGACCATCACGCAGCTACCAAACCCAACCGCGATCTCGTCGCCCTCCGTTTTACAACCCTGTGGCCGACCCTCCTTCACACTCCTTCACACTCCATTGCTGCAAGTGAGTCAGTGCGAATTGACGCGCTACTAGTTCTGTTTTGACGTGTTCAGTCAGATTCACGTTGATCCGAGTCCCTCGATTCACACGCTTGAACATTTTTTGAACCGTCACCTTCACCCATCACCTTCTCGCACAGCGTCTCACCAGGTCTGAGTTGGTTTGACTCGAAATTATAGTTGAATGTACGTACAGTGGGTCCATGACGGTGGTTTTGGGCTTCCTTGCTGCCAAGAGAACCGCCTTGTTGTTTTCCGCACCGCCTCGGCTGGACCACTTTCTCATCCGGGAATCATCACTACGCCCTTGTATCTTACAGACATCAATTCGCCGACTCATACGCGTCTCCTTCGCGGCACCTTTCCTCCCGGGGATCAGTACTCAGTCAGGAACCGCTTTGAACCGTGATCACTTCAAAACGATGCGGATACCGACACTGGTGGGTGCACTTTTTCCTGCAGGGATTTTCACCGAATGTGGCCACAAGAAGGAGACAATTCAGGCCAAGCGCTCAAACGTCCACAACTTCTATATTGGGAGTTGATGTGTGGCGGCACGCCCTTGTTGCCACCGTGGATACGCTCGCTGTGCTTGTACAATACGCCAACGATTTCCTTGTTATCCAGCCCCTTACCATGTTCGCCCCCCCAGAAGCCCTGCAGAGTAAGCTCTTCCCAGAATCCTCGTCTTTTGCTTTGGCCTCACTGCATTTCGATTTTCCAGGCGCCCCTGTTTGATCGCAATGGTGTATCGGCAAGCCAAATGCTTCCTTACCGTCGGAGATTCCCAAAGAACATGTTCACCCGTAACGGCCACTGGGTTGAGTCAGTTCCTTTCGCGGCCAATCGGCATAAACATAACACATTGCTGGAGCCCTACAAAAGGCCCGCCACCACACGCATCTTTATTCGCCACCTGATCCCACCTCGCACCTCGAACTATGCACCTACCTTGCCTCACTACGCAAATGGATTACTCCTCCGGATGTGTCGACCCCAGGGATATGTGCGTCCCGACCCTACTTCCCTGCCGCCACACTGAAGCTCGTTCTTATCATGCACCACCAGCATGATCTGCGGCCCGTGTCCCACTAAATCATATCTCGACATGAATGGGCCCCCAGCCGACCAGGGTATCCGCAGACCGCCGGCTTCGTGGGGAGCTCACGATTATCTGCATGACTTCTACACCGAGGTCGAGCAGCCTGAGGCTGCGTTCACTCTCCAGGATGAGCTGGAGCACGGATTGAAATCGTTTTCGGGCGAGTCGAGTTCGTTGTTATTGGCATATCAACTTGCTCATTCGACCCAGATATCGTGCTCTCAATCGAATCCCAACCTTCACTAGTTTCTGAAAGCCTTCCAGCGATTCCGCGGCGCACCGCACCCGCGAAGCGATGCAGGGACCCCCTTTGTGTTCCGGACACTCTCCAGGACACTGTCCTTGGCTCCCCTCCCTCGCACACACTATGCGCCGAGGACCTTGCACCCAGTATACTTCCCTCGAGATCGAAGCGGCAGAGGGATGTCGCCTCCGACACAGACTTTTCTGAGGGCCTCCGAGCGCCGAAACGCCCCAAGTATGAATTACCTTCACTACTTCCTGCTGGAGGTGAGACGCAGCGATTCCCCTCCCCGCCTCGAACTCCACGGACATGTGCAGAAAATCCCGCGGACTACCCTGAATGTGATCACGTCGAGGTTCAGCCAAACTACGAACGTGCAACATCCCCCACCGGGTCTATTGAACCCATTTCCACGACGAAAAAAATGCGTAGTCGAAAACCCTCCTCACGTACTCACCCCAAGTCACCCAAGGCTTCGTCAGAGAGGCCTCGCTATAGCTCAACCTACGGTCGAAAGTCCGATATGCTTCGCTTCCGGAACCGCACAGAAGTACCTTGCCCCAAGTGCTTCAGGACGCTAAGTCGCCCAGATGCCTTGAAACGCCATCTCAAAAAGGCCTGTCCCTCGAACAAGAGGTGATACCACATTCGCGAACTTTTATCAATATAGACAGGCCAGACTAGATTATTCGTATTTCGTAGATATTCTCAACAGAAGATTCATTCTATGTCACAAAGATTCCATTTTTCAAGACGCTTGCATGGCAGCTGTGTCCAAGACATTTGGTTCAACTTCAGGTTGAGTTATTCTTTACGTACGCAAGTTCCCACGGTTGGTTTTCACCGACCAAGTACCGCTACCTTTGTCCTATTGACTTGTACGCTATTGTCGTCGTTTAAAAAGTGTTCAGAGCCTTGGCCCGGATAATCTTGTGTCCGCTCGATGGATTTGACTCGGAGCTCCGGATCCCCTTGACAGTTTCAGTAATACAAACACTGACACAGCTGTGGCGTCCTCGCCTTGTGCACAGAATCAATCAACAGAATGAATCAACAAGGGCTGTTCTTCTTCTTGTTGTATAATCATGACTCGACAAGCCGTTGTTCTTCAAGGTGTCATCGCCTAGTAAGCGAAGCGTTTAAATAGCACGAAGGTGCAGACACTGTCACTATTCCTGCTCTATCCGCCAGGTTTCTTCCACCGGGCTTCTCTTGCCCACATCCACTACCCCACTTTCCTCACCCCATCACACCACGCTCCCTCACTGTGTCAGAGCGTCCACCGAAACGACCGACACTTTGTGGCGTCAAGCTTCAAGTTCTTGAATTTCTCTGTGAGTCTAAAGCTCCGCTTTCGCGAGGACATCTCTCAAACGGGGACCAGAATTACGCAGCAGATATTTCCGGAATGTCCGTGACGGAAATCACTCCAAGCGACATCGACACGTTCAATGTCACTGGCTTGGCGGCGGCGCTGCCGACAATTCCCACCAGGCACTCCACTGCCGCAAGGCCTGCAAAGCCCAAACTCACGAGGCATGACCGCCTTCAAAAAGCCGAGGAAGCACGTCGCCTAACTGCACTACTCGGAGTGCCTTGCCCCTTTTGTAACCGGTCATTCTGGCGTCGTGATTCTTTGCGCCGCCACCAATCTAAGAATTGTGTCAGGAGGGAGCAGAACGGGGTGGAGACAGTTTGCTCCCTTTGTAGCCATTCGTTCTCCCGTCACAGTGACTTGCTCCGGCACCAGGAGGCGGGCTGCGTCATGAAGGGGCAAGGATGGCAAACAGTGAACAGAATAACGAATGCGAACCTGTAGTTGAAGTGGTCGGTCGAGTGAACCAATACAATGACTTGGAGAATTGATTTTTGCGATTTGGGATGGCAAAAAAAATGCTAGCGGGCGTATATATGAAAGAGAGATCGCTGTGAAATGGCGATAGTTCAATAGAAATGGTCTAACTTCGCCAGCCTGGACACGTTCTATATTTTCAACATCTCATTTTCAACCACGCGGATTGATCCGGTGCCTGTTCCGGTTTCGCCCTGGTTCAATCGTGCTGTGAGTGGACTTTCAAACGGGCTCGTTGTAAATTTGACACTCCACACGAGCTTACTCCAGAGTGAGAGGAATCAGATGCCCTTCGACAGCAGGGCGGGAAGTCGAAGCGATTATTAAAAGCAGCCTCAGATGGAGCCCGTTTTATTATTCACTGCGTTCAGACCCCTCGTAGACCTAGGGTGGGTCTACGTTGGGCTACATGAGTCTACGTGAGTCTACATGCGTCTACGTGGGTCTACGCGGTTGCGTAGACTCAGGTGTTCCTACGTTGGGCTACGTGGGACTACGTGACGTAGACCCACCTTGCCTACATTCAGCCGCCTGCGTAGACTGATGTAGACCCACCGTCTGTTCCCTTCTTCCACTACTCAAAACCATAAGTTCTGTCTGACTGCATGTAGTGGTGCTATGATTCCCGTGGGTCTACGTGGGTCTACGTTGGAGACTGATGTAGACATAGGTGCACCTACGTAGACTCAGGTGTGTCTACATCGCGTAGACCCATGTAGACCCAGGTAGACTCATGGGTGGGTCTACCCTATTGTCTACGCGTGTAGACTCACCCCGTGTCTACCCTGGGTCTACGAAGGGTCTGAACGCAGTGATTACCTACCAAGTTGCGGAACTTTTGTTATAGCCCGACGTTTTAACTAGGGGTTTTTCACCGGTATTCCAGTAAAGTCAACTACCACTCTCCCTGTGATCTCCCGCCAATTTTGCCGCGGGCTCAGCATGCCCAGCCCTACTTTCCTGTGTGGAACCAGCGCTCGAGCGCCACTGGGTCCAGGCGGCATACCGGCAGCTGGCCGCCAGTACCGGGGCTGAATGGAGGCAATGGGGATACTGTCGCGGGCTGAGTGTGATTATAAGAGGTTCTTGGTTGAGATTGTTGTATCGACTCGGGGCGTGCCCCTGGGGGCATATTGAATGGTGGGTGGTTACCCTCCGCACGCGTGCCAGATTGAGGTCGATTTACTGAATGCGCGTCGGGGTTGGGAGAAGTGCGGAAAACGCCGGGTTCAACTGAATAATAACAAACGATCAGCCAAAGGTCAACATTGGGGTGCAGATTATTTCTCGTACACACCTTGAGTGGGTTTACGCCCCGGATCCAGGTTCGGAAGCGCGGACTCAGCCAGCTGGTTCATACTGCTGTTGGAGAATTATCAGCTTAGGACCACCTTTGAATCAGATGACCGCGTCATACCTGATCAGTTTATCGAGAAGCTTCTCGGCCTCAGTGGGGGGTGACATGGGATTTAAGAGGGCAGATTCTGCAGTGGTCGGTGAGGTCTGCGTCTTATAAGCCAGACGCTTTGGACGCTTTGGCCAGTGGCCACTGGACACTTTGACGAGTGGCCACTGAACACGTCGCGCGCGCTTTGAAGACAGCAAGGACGGACGCTTTGGCTGGCACAAGCATATTTTTGCATCGTAGCCCAAGTCGGCGGTGCGTCCGAGTCACAAGTTGTCCCATGCATGGAGATTCCCACCGGCGCGGCGATTGGCTTTCGACTCGAAAGTCGAAATCTGAGTCAAGCCTGTTTCCCCACGAGCTGTTCGGTGCCCGAGATGATCCATTTAGGCCACGAAGCAGTCTCACACAAACGCCTCGTGAGAAGTCAAGATCTACAGAGGTCGGTTGTGCCGAAAAAGTGGAATGCCCGAGAAAAAGATGGCATGGGTTGAAACTTGTACCGACACTGCACTGCTGCTTCGAGTTGTGAGTTTTATTTCGACCATGAACCAATTAATCACCCTTGAAAAAGGGAACGGTTGGCTCTCTATAAGACCATGCTAGAGCAGGATCCGTACCTACTGTGCTTAAATTCGGAGCGGACGGCTGCTCATGCAGCCACAATCTACGAAGGCTCGTGAGCAGTGAGTTGTGAATGGAGGGTGGTGAATCCAGATCGAGTCGACTTCTGTTAGTACCGGCTTCGCTGCAAGGAGGGTTTGTAACGTGTCCTGGTGAGAAGGAGATAATAAATTGCACGATCTTGTAAATGAACCCAGCTGCTTCCTGGATCTCTCTCCGACGAATTGGACTTGGGTGATTGCCCTGGAGATAAAGGTATTTGGAGTCTGAGCAAAAGCAATACGCTGATACTCAATGCCTTCAACAGGTTCGAACCCGCTGCCTGGGCACATTCGGGGGAAAAGTTATTGAATGAGCTGAGGAATCTAACCGATCAAGGCTTTCTGAATCCTGGTAGGGGGGCAGTAGTATGAGTGGGGAGTCGGAGCGGTTTCTAGTGCGATTGGTTTGTCCGTCTGAGTCGAGGAATAAGATCGAGGACCGCAACTTGGCCACCGAGCAGTGAATCTCGGCCCTCGGACAACTTGAACGGCGTTCGAAAGGCGCGTGCGACGGGCGGTAGAAAGGCGAAAAAAACGTTGATACCCGTCGCCTCATAACCCATGGGAGGAATCGAACCTACCGCTTCCTGAAGTCTCCGCACACTTGAGCGAACACGGAACCGTCCCGATCGACGCAGGTTGTAGACAAGCTCAGTGGGAGCGCACTTGGTCCCAAAAGTGCAGGTAATCACCGCCAGGCCTTCGAAGGATTTGAGCCTGCATCGTCATCGTTAGAATTCCTAGAAGAGGGCCTAAGAATAAAGGTTAGGAAATTTGGCCCGGTGGAACTTCCTCATAGTGAGTTGAAATGACGCATGGCAAAAAGGAGACAGCCATCGCCAGCAAGTCTTCGGCAGGATTCGAACCGGCTGTCTCATGTTCTGCGTCGCATCCGCAGTGAACTGACTCGATTTCCGCAATCGACGAAGGCTTTCTGAGCTAGAAAATGTGTCGAGCCAGAGCGAGTTGGAGCAATAGTTTAGTTGACTGACCATCGAATCTTGAACTCGGTTCAATGTCACGTGGAGTCTTTGAGTATTCAGGATAAATCGTGCATCCGCTATTGGCCGGATGTCTGCTGCGACACGAAGATGCGATTGATGTGTTAAAAAGATGGCGGCAACACTGGAACGTATGCCTTCGGCGATGAATTGAACTGGCTTTGCCCCTGTGGAAGAGCATTTTGAGGTTGAAGGAGCAATTGGAATGAGCAACGAAGGCCTTCTTGTATGCAGCTCGGGCCTGAGCTCGATAAGCAGCAGTCCTTTCACCGTGAACGGTGAAATCGAGCCCCGCTTTTTAAAGTCAACGCCGTTGAATATACGGGAAGTCTTGTTCACGTCGGGGCGAGGTACGGATGACCGAGTTCGTTTTCCCCAGAACACGATTGTTTGGCCCCAGAATCTGCAGCCCTGGCATCGAGATGACTGTTGAGAAGAAGGGGTGATTGTTGATCGGAGTTTGCCGGCGTCCACCTCCTCCGCCCGGTTCATCTCTAACCACCAAGTACTCCCAGTAATCCCCCCGGAGTCCCACGATGGCGCAGCGACCACCAGGGGCCGCCAACTTTTCGCTCTCCGGCGCCTCGTCTCTCGCCTCATCGAGGGCCAACTCACCCGCACCAACGCCCTCTTCGGCGTCGGCCTACAGGCGTGATTTTTTCCAAGAAAAAAATCCTCGAGAACAGGACGACCCTGGACGCCGGCCGATGGACGTATACGATGTTACGCTGCCTCCCTGGCGTGCTGCCGTGAGGAGAGCCCTCGTCAGGCAAATCCGCGTCGAGTCGGTTCTCGTCGCAAAAATGCAGGTGTGTGTGCTTCCTGTTGTAATTGCACGGCTTCCGTTGGTCATGGAGGCAGACTGTGCTGCTCTTCGTGGCCTTTTTTGGCTAGAAATCTGGCACTTGTGCCGGCGCCGCGAAGCCCACATTGCTTGTGTACATGCCTAAGAGCTCCTGACTCCTCTGGGGTGCGCTCATGCGGTCACTGGCAAACGGGCGGACCTAGCTCTAAGCTATCCGCGCCAGCGGCGAATATACCGTCGCCCGCGTCCACTGGACGAGGTGCAGACCTTATCGCTCCTTCTGCCGATCTCTGAGGAGGATATTTCTGGGACGAAAATCCTACCGCGTTTACGGTTCGGCGACGATTCATTTCTGGTCGTACGACACTTCACTTACGTCGTGGAGAAGCCCTGCTGTGCTGGCTTCTGTCGATCCTGGCGCCTCGCCATTCGAATCTATTCATCCATTTTCTCCTCTGTCCGTACTCCATCCCCAACGTCGAACTAATCACCGTCTTTCAGGATGCAATTCGGACCCCCTGGCTCGACACCTACTTTGTGTACACCTCCGCGCTAGGGACCCACACATTTTTCATGACCTTTCTCCCGATGCTGTTCTTCTTTGGATACGACGAGATGGGCCGCGGGTGCGTCTTTTGACTTGTCCTCCAACTCGATACAGACCGACTGGGTACAGTTTAATCGTCGTCCTTTGCCTGGGCATCTACTTCACCTCCGTCTGCAAGGACCTCTTCTGCTCCCCGCGCCCATTCGCCCCGCCTGTCACCCGCATGAGTACGTTTCCTTACCTGCTCTACACTGACGCCTGACCGTGTCTGCAGCGATCGGCACCCACCACCTCGAATACGGCATGCCCTCCACGCACTGCGCGAACGCGATCTGCATCGCGCTCTTCATGTTCGCCCATATCCACGACCTCGCCTTCCCCGCCCCCGACTCCGCCACCCCTGCGTCCCTCTCCATCCCAGCCTACGCCGCCCTCACCGCCGGCCTCGTCGTCTACACCGTCAGCATCGTCTTCGGCCGGCTCTACACCGCCATGCACTCCTTCTCCGACTGCGTCGTCGGCTTCACCATCGGCGCCGTCGTCTGGCTCGCGCACACGAGCTTCCGCGGGATCCCCCTCGCGCTCGCCGTCCCGGTGCCCACGCCGGAGCTAATCACGGCGTTCTTCACCGCGTCGACGGCGGAGGCGACGTGGACGACGCTCACCCTGCGTGCGACGCTCCTGCGCGGCTGGGGCTGGGGCGCGCTTCTCGACGCGTGGGTGCTTGAGTCCGCGTCGTTTGCGCTCTCCACGCTCCCATCGTCGTACCTCGACCTGTGGACCGCCTGGCGCGTGCCGCTCACGCTCATCCCCATCGGTCTCCTCGCGGTGAACCAGCACCCGCAGCCCGTTGACGACTGCCCCTGCTTCGAGGATGCCATCGCGCTCGGGAGCGTCGTGCTCGGGATGTACATCGGCCAGTGGGGCGCCGTGCGCTGGGGCCTTTGGGGACTCGACGCGCAGGGCGCGGTGATGCCCGGCAGCGGCTGGGTGCTGCAGAACGTCACCGATGTGGCGGGCGTGGTGGCCGGGCAGTGGGTGCATGTAGACCGGACGTGGGCGGACGTCGGCGTGTGGTGGAGCGTCGCGCTCGGGAAGATGGTGTTCGGTGTGTCTTCTCTCCTCTCCATCGCCGCAGAACGCTGCTGATCGCCCTGTACGTTCCAGGCATCCTGACGATCTTCGCGTGGCGTCTCATCGCCAAGGCGCTCCTGCACCGGGCCCTCCCGCCCACCTTCCGCTTCCTCGCCACACACGTCCCGCTCCCCAACCGCCGCTTCTACACCCCCGCGACGGACTACACGCGCGTCCCCACCGTCGGCACGCTCGCGCTGCACCCCGTACCCAGCGTCATCGACCTGCCGTCCATGAGCGGCACCGGCGTCGAGGTAGGCGGGATTGGGAGCGGTAGTGGGAGCGCCGTCGCGGCCAATGCGTACGGCGCGGAGAAGGGCGGGCTAATGCGCCGCCGGGCGGAGGCTGCGGCGCACCGTGAGGCGGAGTATTACGACGAGGACGACGACGTCGCTGACGCGGGCCGCGAGGTGAAGCGGTACGATGCGGATGTGCTGACGAAGCTAATTGTGTATGCGGGGATTGGGGTGCTGGCGTGTGAGGTTATGCCGGTGCTGTTCGAGAGGTTTGGGTGGGGGGTGAGGTCGTGGGCGTAGGGAGCCAATATGTTACTAGATCTCGAGCAGGAAGCGGGGAAAGGTGGTTGTGGAATCCGACGCGGAGAGATACCACTAATGTACGCATTGAATGTAATGCTGGAATGGAACGTTATGAATATTTAATGCCCTCGATTCGTGGCGATTTTCCGCCGGAGGAACGCGAGCTCAAGGTGGAAGGGAAAGAATAAATCTACAGTCTTGAGACGCGTCGGCGCTGATGCGCAACCGCAACGAGTTCAAGAATACATGGGACAGAAATAATCTGAACAGGCCGCAACTGAACGGATATCATTCGTTCCAGACTGGCCAGGCGGAACGCGCCCGGTGACCCTGTCAATTTATTTCTGGCGATTCCAGACCTCCCGAACATTCGTGGATGAATGTTGAATCCCGGCAGTTGCTGAAGCATCTGCCTGCCAGTGCGAGCCTGCATCTGGCGTCAGGGACGCCGTGAATTGGTATGGGTATCAACTGCCATTGCTAACGCTACAATAATTAATTTTGGGACGGCGATTCATGATGTATCCGCACCAACAATCGTTCGTTCGTTCAACCTGTACATATGTACAACAACAACCGCGATCCTGCCTGCCCTAGAACTTGCTCGGTGGTAATTGTAATGATCTCGCTGGTAATTGCAGTTGAACGAAAGATGCGTCATGATCAGGCTGCTGCTGCTGCTTCTCCATTGCAGTTACAGTGGACTCGAGGCTGGACCGGCGGGAGCTGTGGGCGGACTCGATCCGGGCGATGCGCTCGACGTTGAACTTTTCCGCCGAGTCGCTGTGCTCGAGCGTGAAGGGCCGGATTCCGCCCGCGGTGAAGAGCGACTTGCGCACGTCCCGCCGCGCGGTCGAGAAGGTGGGGAGCTCGCTCGTGTCGGGGAGGAGCTTGCGCGTCGCGGCGAGAAGGAGCACGTTCGCGAAGCCTGGGTCGATGTAGTCAATCAGGGTGGATACTGCCGGGGAAGAAACTGGCTGACCCGTGAGGTTGAATATCATGTCGGTCAAAATGATCGCCCAGAAGGGCACGGTGCCCCCGAATGAGGACAGGCGGGCAATGCTTATAGGGATGAGGAGCATTGCATAGACGATCTAGAAAGAGGTGTTATCACAGAATTGGGGAGCCAAGAAAAGGAAGACTTGCCGGATACCTGTGAACGAGAATGAGGTCTGGTTCAACTGAGCTTACTTCGAGAATGCTCACCAGATCATTTGTTCAACAGCCTGGGGTTTCAACGTCAGCGGGAGGAAAGACATGCACGGAGAGACGTACATGAACCATCGTATAGTCGATGAGATCGCGACGCAGCGAAAGCTGCCAAGACTCGCCGGGCGGCAGGACCCGTAAACTCCACTTTCCCTCCTCCCTGGCCAGATTTCCACGCATGCGGAGCACAACAAGGGTATAAAGGATGATCCCGAACCCCGCAGATAGGTATTCCTGATGAGGGCAGTTCAATTCAAGGAGTTTCCAGCTCGCATGATCGGTCGGGACGCACCAATAAATATTCCAGGAGGATCTGCTCTCGCGAGTAGTTGGATGTGATCCAGCACCTGTAGCAATCGCGTTCGGGTCAACTGTTGTTGGCAAGCAACTGGTGGCCGGAATCGCGTACCAGGCGCCTGAAATCCCGAAATACGGGCCTCGAGCGGGGGTCTGGATCAGGATCGGGCCCACGAGGATGACGAAGGCAACGAGACCCCATCCGCCGACAATTGTCACCCAAAAGCCGATCTTGGAGGACTGCACTCGGAGGAACAACAGCATGAAGAGGTGGAGCGCGAGCACGAAGCACCTGTTGCGTTTTAGGTCTTGTTTTAGCGCGTTCAATCGCATATCGAACTCACCAGAGCGCGGTGGCGATATTCCCGGCTTGCTTGATAGCAGCTGCCGGCGCGGTGAAATGCGACCCCCGTGAAGTATGAACGAGCCGAACCTTGGGCAGTGCAAAACGTGCCATCCGACACCCCGCCTTCCGCAGCCCACTTTATGCTGAGGATAGTGCCGATCGCCTGGACCGCGTTGGCGAGGAGGAGAGACCTGAAGTACCCGCTTATGTGGGTTTTGCCATAGTCGTGGAGGCGTAAGGATGGTTTCTGCCGTTGGGAGTTAAATTTCTGTATACCCCAACCACCGGGATGAATGGTACCATGAAGAAAAACAAGACAGAGAAGAGAGATACAAAAGCAGCCAAGCAGAGAAACTGGGTCTTGGTTAACACAGGCAAGGTGAGACAAAGCAAATTTGACGCACGATTACACCTGGAAGCTCCGAAGAGTACTCCATCCCGACCAAAGAATGAAAGAGCGAAAAAGGGTTGGGCGAATTCGTAGCAAATCGTCTTCCTCACCAGGAGGAGCGGCGAAGCCTGTCACGCGCACAGAGACGGACGAGGGGGGGAGCAAGAAAGCGAAAGAAACCTCCGAGTCCTGTGATCACGTCTTGCCAGTTTTATATTGACTTGCAAGCGAGGTTACCAAGGCTGAGTGTATTTTTGGTTGACTGGCGGCGAGGGCAGCGCAGTCGCTCGGGGAGCGGGCGCCAAGGTGTCTCATCAAGACGTTCCTGACAAGAAATGATACGAGTAGAAAAGGAATCGTGGGAACTTTGTCCGGCGTTGGCCTCGGCCCGCATCGTTCAACCGCGACGACCACAGGAGATACAATACTAACCACCGCAGCCCACCATACCACGCTTAGCTATTTTTTTTGCGGCCCAGCAGCCAGCGGAGCAAGGTGAAGGTCTGGAACAAGTCTGGAAGTCTTGGTTGTCGGGTTGAATGATGAACAAGGCCTGGAAAATATTATCGGCGACTGAACTTTAACGGGATTTCGACATTGCCGGAAGGCATCGGATACGTTGGCATCTCCAGGTGCCAGTGGCGATGCGATGGCAGGCGATGGCGATGTCAACTTTGCAAGATCGCCGCCAGTTCACGGACTGTGGACACGAGCCGCTGTCCTGGTGAAGAGACTGAAGTCGAGAGGGAGATCGTGGATTCAGGCTCTGCCAGCGCCGGAAATTCCAGCCCACAAAAATCCTCGACACAAACTCAACCATCAGTTCAGTTCAACTTCCACTGGCAGTCTTGACGATCTTCAGACCTCTCGAAGCTGGTTGCGTCAAAATGAGCCATCGTCTCAAACCTTCTAGGATTAGGGATGCCACATCCCGACGCCACTGGGAACGACCTGCCAAGGAAAAAAACTCGGAGAGGTCGGGACAGCGGTATCGTTGATGGTTGTTGCACGACCCGGCGCGGAACCTCGAATATCCCGACAACTTCTTAAAGTCTCGCAGCTGCCGAACCAAGCATGCGCGTTGTCATTCCGTGGATCGTACCTGTGTAATAGTACAAACAGTTGTTGCCTTTACAATTCACTGCACGGCCTCTCGTTCTCCTTATCCCAACCGCGCTTTCGTCGAGGAGGCGTTCGCATGACGCCACGCGGCCAACCTGGGTCGAGGCGGACGCGGACGCGTCTGGGTTCCGGTTCGCCGATAATGGCAACGTTGTCGTCTTCGTCGTCGACGCGCCGGCGCTTGCGACTGAGCACCGTAGGAGCTGGTGTGGGTGAGGAGGGAGTGTCCGTAGTAGTCCATGTTGGCCAAGCTTGAATGCCTCGCAAGGATGGGGGCAGCGCGGCTTGAGGAGGCGTCGACGGAGGACTGGGCGTCGTGGCTGCGATTGGAGATTGGCGGTGTACATCGTTGTTCGAGTTAAACGGGGGCTGAAGAGTCCCAGGTTGCACGACAACGTCTGAGTATCCGAGATTAGAGACCTATAGCTAAAAGAGAGTCCTCCGAACCTTGTGCATCCTCAACAGCCGGAGTATGCTGAGCGGTCGACGATAATGCCCTGAAACATGGTTAGAAATGTGAAAGCGCTCGGTGATAGCACTGCATACTGGAGGCGGTCTTCAACGTCCCGAGCAGCCTCGACGTAAAATGCGAGAAGGGCTTGCAAGGTTGGCTCTGATAAATTATCGAGAGACATGAGGTAGGTTGGGCTTGAGAAGAGTGAATGGAGGGCCCCTGTGGGAGTGGCACATTTTATACACCAGCGCTTTGACCTGGACGACGCTTTGGAACGCCAAAGCTTTACAGCCGGAAAGTCGGCTAGGTTATGTATGTAGCACAGAAGCAAGTTTCAGGAGAGTATGTGGAGTCCGCTTGAATACTGAAGGCAGCAGTCAAGGAGGAGCTGGAAAGTCGGGCCAATCCTATTTGTCCAGTGCTAGCGCGAAACCAGGGGAAACTTGAAGACAGGAGGTTGGTACGCTTTCAGGAGGCAAATGGAAGTCGTTCAAAGCCAGAATGAAAGTCGCCAGAGTCCCAGACGTCGACGAGGAAGTCAAGAGCGAGTCAATTTAAACTCCGTCGCTGATCCAACGCTGATCCGTAAGGCCATCACTGTGACCGCTTCCGTCACGTCACCCTCCTTTCTTTCCACCGCCCACCGGGACCGTTTCCTGGTCTCACAGTGCCCGCACACAACCCGCACATCTTGCTGGTTCCTTCCAAGCACCCCGCCAACCTCTTCCTTCGGTGAACTGATACCGATGTCACTACTTAAATATCCCGAACCCACGGTCGTGTCACCCGCACCAGACTTCGCCCGACCGCTCGGATTGAAGCAACTGGGCAAAGGCCATTCCCGACCGAGGTATTTCCATCCCTGCCGGTCCTCGCCTCGCGGCGTGAATGCGAATGCAATTTCCTGCTTTGCACATTCGTCTGAATTCTAGCTCGACCCCGCCTCGCACGATATCCTCATCGGCATTTTGACAGACGGCGTTCGTCCCTGGGCCGTGCTTCCGACGCAGCCTCCAGGCCTAGATTCTTCGGAAAATTCTTGGTGAAACGTTATATCGGTGTCGCCGCTGTGTCGCCGTCTTCCCTATCCATGAACCCGCCTCGTTTTGCATACTGTCTGTCCGTCAACCGCAGCAGGTCTGGTCTTGTTGGGGCACGCAAACGGCGCATGACGTGATTAAAATACCCTTGGCCTTTCATTGGCCACTGAATCTGCGGCATCCAGAGTTGTCCTGACTACTTTGATTGGATTCGCCCATAAGCGGTATCATATCCGTATACGGTGCCGGTCACTGGTCAGCCCACCGTCATCACGCCGCCAGGTCCGCGTGTATATAGGTAGGGTGAGAGCAACCGGACAACTTCCCCTTCACATCCCCCTCGTCCATCGAATAACTGACCATGGGCCTTGCACGATCCCTCGCCGTCGCCCTCGCGCTCATCGCCCTCCCGCTGTCTGCGACCGCCGCGGCCATAGCGCCCGTGACCGACTGGAAAACCGCGGTTGGGTGGAACAGGACCGTCCTCCCCGCCGGCTCGTTCGGGAAATCGATCGGCGCGTTCACCGCCCCTCCCGGTGCGGTCGCGGTCAAGCCCCAGAACAACCTCGCCTCGAGCACGGCGCCAGTGGACGCCATCGGGGTACGTATACCCAAGTGTACCTGGCGCTTGTGGCGCTCGTCTGACATTGGGAGCGTATTTAGAAACCAGGTGGTGTATTCATCTGCCAAGATTCGGATTGGAAAGGGCTGTGCGGGTGCGTGGGCTTATCCTGCTCGATTATCTGCGCTCATCCGTCTTCGTGTGATCTGATAGATACTCCGTCGAGCCCTTGAACAACTGTATCCTCCTGGAGGCTCCATGGCGCCTCACCATCTCGAGCTTTGGGCCCGATCCCGGCGCGACCTGCTTTGGTGAGTTCCCTGCCCAACTGGCATGTCGACTGACTACTGACTGATCCCGGCTGTAGCTTACAAGTACGCATACTTATGATTATTCCACCTAAACCCGCAATTGTTACTTACGCTGTCGTCTGTGTAGCACGGGCAACTGCGACGCGGGTCAAGCGGACTGGTCGTTCACCTTCCCCGGTGATGACACCGGCGGCGTCGCGACCACCAATCCGTGGAACGACAAGGTACGCAGTCGTTCTTTCTTTTACTCCCCTTGTTCGATGGCACTTGGGCTGGGCTGATTTCTTGTCGCAGATCACGAGCTTTGCGTGTGTGCCGTCGTAGATCGCGCACCTCCCATTCCATTCCCTTCCATATTTCGGGTGAACGTCGGGGATCTTCTGTTGCAGATAAACACCGAGACCAAATGAAATCCAGTCGTATGTATGATTATCGGGGTTTTTTCTGGGGTTTCTTAAATCTTTCCTGAATACGCGGCGCGTTTGGTTGGTTGTTGGTTCGGACTGATATGGGTAGACCTTTTCAATTTGGTCTCCCATCAACGTGAATACATACGTGAATTTTGACGCGGAATGGGGATGCAGTTGTTCAACACGCCGCCCGCGTTGGATGCTGTGGTGACACTGCCTTGGTTGGGTTGGTATTTAATACTTTGCAGCGACAGGCGACGACGAGGAGCTGTTCATTTCAGCAGACGACCTTCCGTGAACATGGACGCAGAGACTCGACCCCAGCTTCCCCCCAACTTTGCGAACGAGCTCTGGCAACGGTATGCCGCGCAGCAGAAACAGAAGCGCAGCATCGCGGACTCCGTAACCCAACCCTCCTCATCAGAGCCCATCTCCCCAGAAGACTACACCACATTCACCACCCACCTCCACTCCTCCACCCGCATCCTCGCGCTCTTTGGCGCCGGCCTCTCCGCGGCATCGGGCATCCCGACCTTCCGCGGCGCGGGCGGGTTCTGGCGCGAGTACGACTGCATGACGCTCGCGACGCCCACTGCGTTCGCAAGGGACCCGGCGCTCGTGTGGCAGTTCTACAACTATCGGCGGCACTGCGCGCTCGGAGCCGCACCGAACAGCGCGCATGTCGTACTCGCGGAACTCGCGAAGAGGAAGAAGGAGGGGTTCCTGGCTGTCAGCCAGAACATCGATGGTGAGTTTACGTGCCCTAACGTTGAGACAATCGCGCTATAATTACAATAATCATTTACGATAATTCTTGAATGTAGGTCTGTGTCAGCGCGCCGGGCACCCGCCCGAGAGCATCCAAGCCGTCCACGGGTCGCTCTTCAGCAACAGGTGCACGGAATGCGCGTACGTCGAGCACGACAACTTCACCGACCCGCTCGTCCCCGCGTTCGCCCTCCCCCCCGACGTCGACCCCTCCGACGTGCGCTTCCCGCTCAAGGACATCGCGCCGGCGGACCTGCCCCGATGCCCCGCCTGCGGCGGCCTCCTGCGCCCGGACGTGGTCTGGTTCGGCGAGTCGCTCCCGCAGGAAGCGGTGGAGCGCGTCGAGGGCTGGATGGCCGAGGGGGAAGGGAGGATTGACTTGATGCTCGTGGTGGGGACGAGTGCGCTGGTGTATCCCGCTGCGGGGTATATCCACGCCGCGAGGGCGCGTGGGGCCCGGATTGCTGTGTTTAATATGGAGGAGCCGACGGAGGAGGGCGCGACTTCGCGGTTGAAGGAGGGGGATTGGTTCTTTAGGGGGGACGCGGCGGTGATTCTGCCTGAGTTGTTGAATGAGGTGATTGGAGCGGATTGAAATGCATTCCATAATGACTGGGTTAAAGTACTGTGTATACTACGTTTCCTTCCATAACTGTTTTTATCCTTAAGATGGGTTTGAACTATCGATAAATGCACAAGCACCAACGTTTGGAGCTCACGTATTCTTCACGACTAAGAACATGTGGTTCAAATCCCGAGACCGAACCTTACAGTACATCCTGAGTCAAAGGTAGGGCTGCCGTGTGTGACCGGCCTGACCCAGTGCCGCAAGTCTAACTAACACTGGCCCGGAGTAACAGCGACCTGAGTGCCGCGTGTGCCGTGGTCGCGGCAGCTAAGTAGTGACGCGACGATGTCACGCAGGCGAGGCAGCTGGGATATATACATCCACTAGCACTAGTGCTCCCTGAAGCTCTCTCACCGAATAACATAAATATCGTGTCTCCAGCCGGGTGTTAGGGATGAACCCGGTGTTATGTAGTAGGCCACTGGCAAAGTCTACGAACCAAGGGCTATTGGGTCTTGAAGCCCACGAAGCACCGGTGCCGCGCACTGCCGGGCATATGCCGCGACGATACTCACAGACGAGGCGACTGAGATATGCTGAAACATCCACTAGTGCAGTCCTTGAGCCTCTCTCACCTAATATTGTGTCTCCGCGCGTGAGGGATGACCCGGTGCTGCGCCGGCGAGTGTGGAACCCCGCAAAGCGACGTACCATCTCTGCGTGTTTCCTTGGCCAAAATCTGCTCAACACGATCGCGGCAGTCGCGGCATTGCTAATTGCCGATCAAAGTCACGAGAGCGCGTCCCGCCGCTGACCAACGCTGCTTACACTTCACCTCCACACCATTGCCGCCCGTCACCTGCGCTTACAATAATTCTCAGACACCCCTTCCCGTGTCCCCGAAGGAGGAGAATATATCCCAGCAACTCCTACTCGCTGAAGTCTAATCCCGTCTACTCGGGATTTGCTGACCAACCTCGGTCTTCCACCCGGAAACCCTGCGGAAAAGTTGCGGAAAAGCACGGAAACCAACCCTCTGAATGCTCGGCGGCGGTTGGCGTAAGCAACATTGGCTGTCTTGAAACCGATCCATTCGCGATCGGAATCCGTTATAAATGCAAACCCTCAACTTTCTCCTGCTGACGCCCCCGATGGCCACCGGTACTACCTCGCCCCCCTTCTGCTGACTGGCATCCACCATATGTTATAAACGCGCTCTGGTTGGATACCTCTGTCCACTACTCATTCCACTATGCCGGCTTGCAGCATCTGCTTAGAACCCTTCAACAACCCTGTCTCTTTGCCTTGTGGTGCGTCGGTCTCCACCAAGAGTTGGAGGTATGCAGTCTGACCTCGGCGGCCAGGGCATGTATTCTGTCGGGAGTGTGTCCACCGTACGGTCGCCGCCACCAAGACCGTCACCATCCAGCATTTTTGCCCCGCCTGTCGCGCACCCTACCCCATATGTACGTCTGATCCATTTCTTGTCCTTCCAGCGTCTAATAGTAAATGCGCGACCAGTAACCGTCGACCCAGCCCTCATCCCGCCCTTCCTGCGCCCGCACATCCAGCCCCCCATCCGCAAGCTCTTCTTCAACGATGACCCACCGCCACCAACACTAAACCCCACCGCAACGGCCGCAGACCTCGGCCGCGCGCTCGCCGAAGTGACCGTCCTGCGCGAGCACTGCGCCACATGGCGGCGGCGTGCGGAGGTGCACGCCGCCGGAAACACGACCCTCCTCGGGCTCACACGCGCCGCGAAAGACTGCGCTCTGCGCATGCGCGCGGAACGCGACGCCGAGCGCTCGCAGTGCGTGCTCCTCAAGCGTAAGCTTGCGGAATTGATGTAAGCTCTTACCTGGTATCGGTGAATCCGCGACTAACGTATGTGCGCACGCAGGCCGGGGTGCTGCCCATCACCATCACCGCCGAACTCGTCGCCTCCATCGCACTCGGACTCGGACTCGGACTACTCGGACTCCGCGAAACGGAAACGCGTCGTCGTACCGCCCCCACCATGCGGCCCCCCCGTGTTCCTCATGCAGACGCGCTGCGCCACTGACTTCTACGACAACCCTGCCGATTTGGAGAGCAGCCATTTTGGGCCGCCTCTCAAGCGAAGGCGGCGGGACGATGAAGTCGCTGTGAAGCAGGAGGAGGTCGTCGTCGTCAAGCAGGAGGAGGTAGACGCGGAGGAGCTGAAGCTGACGCCAGGGTGCGAGCCCTCCATCTTCGTCCTTCCCGCCGATGCGCCCAAGACGCGCCTCCCCGACGTGACCGCCCTTCCGCTGTGCGACTCGATCTTCGTCTCCAGGCCTCCTACCACAACCACACTCGTTTCGGCTCCGCGATGAACACCGCCTGTACTACGCACGGCTGGGGTCCATCATTCACATTCATTTATATTAATGGGATTTCTGTTTTTTCGGGGGTTGGGGGTCTCGTGATTCGTAGTGCGGCTCGCGAGCTCAATTGCATCATTTCCGTTCGGTGCCCTCCTTGCGCGGTCTGGACTCGAAGACACATAACTTGGCCGTGGTCAAGCCTTCATTGATTCGGGGATCTGCAGCCCGCCTTGAGTACTAGTCTTCATCCTACTATATCTCTTTCTTTCCTCGCTAGCCCTGCCAAGCACACCCACTTCAAGTGCGGAGTTTTTAAAGGGCATTTAGGCGTTACTTGATGAGGGTCAGCAGAGAGTCCCGTTATGGCAAGTCGATTACCATAACGGGACCCGTCGTGTCAGCAGGTAGAAGTCGCCAGGCCTAGGAGTCGATGCACCCGAGTGGCCGTCGGTCCAATTGGGGCAGCCGCCGTGAGACGCAGACGACCAGGTAAGAGTTGGAGGCATCTGAGCAAGCCGATATTTGGCCGATATGATCCGCGTCCCAATTTATTCTCGAGGGATCCGTCAAACAACGCGTTCCTTTGGTGTTTCCTCCAACCACGACTGCGCACTCTCATCATCCTCCCATCCACCCTGAAACCCGCGCTTGATGAACAGCGCTGGTATGGAGAAGGCTGTTAACTCTCAGGCTCATCCTCTCTCATGCCTCGGCCATCGTCACTCTGACTCACTCATCCATCTCTAACGTAGTGCTGCCGCGAGCTGAGTTGGAGCTAGCTCGAGTTGATGGGCAATCAAACTCGGGGCAACTCGAGTTGCCCCGAGTGGAGCCCGAGCTGGCTCGAGTTCTGCTCCGTAAAAGGCAATTCACCTTCCCACGGGCCCGCCGACTGTTCTGGCCTCCATTGCTTCGCCTCATACAACCCCTCAGCATACAACACGACGGGGATAGTATTATTAATGGTGTATATAGGTCTAGGGATTTTTTTGGATGCCACAGATGCGATACAGACTCAGGGATGCAGTTAGAGTCATTATTACCGTTGAGGTGTCCCATGAGCTCCTCGAGCTCTCAAACTAACCCTGCAGCTCGGTAAATGACTAGAGCTTTGATAGCATGATGAATTGCAAAAGAACTGCTTGCTGAATCGAAGTTTGAGCCGGATAGAATTTGTCGAAGCGGCCGAGAGAAGTTGAAATTTCGGAATCCTTGTATTTGACACGCGAAACCACAGGGAAGGTCACTGAACGATAGCTGCATTATTTAGTATTGATTCGGGGCTGCCAGGGACGATTAGAAGGATGGGAAGGGTGGTGGACGCGGAGGAGGAGGAGGAGTTACTGGCGTGAGTGTCACAAACTGTTTAAGGAAATGGCTCGAGCCGAGTCGAGTTCCCATCAACTCGAGTTCCGGATATAGGCTGACACCGAGCCCGAGCCCCACTCGACTCGAGCCAGCTCGGACTCGCGGCAGCACTACTCTAACGTGAGCTTCGTGGGCAAAATTCCAGCTTTCTTACGACGAGGGTCTCCCATTCAACCCGGTGAGCCCATTTGGCACCGGATGCGTGAGGCCCTACGTTCTTTAGTACCGGAGTGGAAGACCCGCTGAAGCGGCCGACTCTGGCCGACTCTATTGCGCAGTCTTACTGACAGAAGACGGGAGAACCACTGCAAGTGATATGGGTCTGCAAGGCTCCACTCCACATTCCTTGTCACCAATTTGCTCCTTGAGGTCTCAATTCCCGGACTGTTCGAGTTGGGAGGTATATAAATCCAGCACTTGTTCTTCACTGGACCTCAGCCGCCAAAAAAAATGCGCTTCATCCTTGGTGGCCTCACTCTTCTGGCCGTCTGCACCTCATCTTATGGTTCCACGCCTCCGTTTGGAACCCCTATGCTCACGCCCGAGGTCGACGCAGCTATTGACAGCATTCTCGCCAGCTGGAATACTCCAGGCGGCGTGGCTGTCGCGGTCGTCCGTACGGATGGCAAAGGAGCGTGGCAAACCGAAACCAAGGGCTATGGTGTCGCCAAAGCTGACGGGACAAAAATCGGTCCAGACACGATATTTTCTTTGGGGTCCAACTCCAAGGTGGGTCCGTCCATCAGTTTTTACCGCCAGTAAACCTTAGGTCTTCAACTTGCAGCTTTTCGACATTCTCAGCACCGGTCTCTTGATATCGAACGCGAGTCTCACTCCTCAAATTTCATGGACGACGAAGATCGCGTCGGTCCTTCCCGAGTGGAAGCTCATGGATCCGTTCGCGTCCGCGCAGAGCACCATCACCGACCTCATGAGCCACCGCACGGGAATGCCGCGCCACGACTTCGCTTACAGCGTCTCTGACGGAATCCCCGCCCTCGTTAGTGTTCCTTCTACTCCTGTGCGAACTCTCATGGTCAACAATATTATCATAGACACAACGGCTGCAACACCTCAAACCCTCCACCGGCTTCCGCGAAAATCCGCAGTACACCAACATCATGTACACCGTCCTCTCGTACCTCCCGACGGCGCTCCTCCCCGACAAGCCGCCCCTCGCGCGCTACGTGAAGCAGCACCTCCTCGACCCGCTCGGCATGAACTCCACGACCTACTCCTTCGCAGTCGCGAACGCCACGGGGAATCTCGCACAGGGTTTCGCGCGCACCGGGATCAACGCCAGCGACCCACTCGGGTCCGGTACCACGCGTGTCTTGCCGTTCTTTATGCCCACCGCGGGAGAAGACGGAAATAGTGAGTGAAATCATGCATGAAGGTGTCGATGACGATTGTGATTTGTTCCATCCAGTCTTCTCGGGGCCGGGAGGCGTCCTCAGTACCGCTACCGACGTGGTATGTACCTCTGCAAGAGTCTTACTTACACTTAGTCCAATCTTAACCGACGGTTCATTGAACTTCTTACATAGGCGCGCTGGCTGCAGATGCTCATTTTGTTCGGCCAGCACCCAGTCACAAACGCTAGTATAGTCCCGGCTGCGGTCATCCAGACAGTGTCCACGGGAGTTTCGGTTTTCGCAGGGAATGCGTGCGGTTTCCCATTGCTAATCGAAACCTCGTGCCGTTGATACAATTTTTAATACTCAGGAATGAGCCCGAAATCTCGCCTATAGTGTACGGCGGTGGCCAGGAGCAGTACAGCTATCAAGGCCACGGTGAGCCCTGAAACTTGCTAATAAGTAAATCTACAGACTGACCTGGCTCATGCAGATCTGATTGAGGTTCGTTTCTTCATTCGTGATTTCATTATCGCTGAAAAAAAAAACCATTCCTCGTCTCAGCATGACGGCGATGTAATGGGTTCGCACCTTGCATTATTTTCTACGACTCCAATCTCAGACGCATATAGGGTTTCGCACTCAAGTAACGCGGCTGCCCATCGACGGTTTCGGTGTCGCCGTCCTCAGCAACGACGACACCTTCGGCGCCCTCTTCACCGAAGTCGTCAAATTCCGTATCATTGACGCGCTGCTCGGACTTCCCGTCGTGGACTGGAACTCGAGGTCCGCCCCCAAATGCTCCAACCCGAATTATTGCCTGATAAAGCGGTATACTTACCTATACAGATATCAAGCCGCGGCTGCGGCATCCTTCGTTCCCCAGCCAATGACCCCAGCGCCAGCCAATGCGACGATCTCTGTCCCTATCGCGTCGCTAGCGCGGAAGTACAGTAATATCGGGTACGGCGCCGACATTGAGCTCTGCGCCGTCCACCCCTCCGCTGCCTCCCCAGCGTCCAGTGCTTGCGCAGCCCTCGTCCCACAGCTCAAGAGTAACTACCCGGCGCTGCTCGCAAACGCCGACCTTGTGTGGGAGTGGGGCAAGGTTGCTGCGACGTACATGGCGCTCACGCACTTTGATGGCGCGGTGTTCAATGTGTCGGGCTGGGTCGCTATTGTGCGTGAAACCTGTACCATGAATTCAAAAGTCAATGCTAACGACTTCCCGCAGGCGACGGGGAACGCATCGGCGCCATTCTGGGCGTACGACTCTGGCTTGGGGGTCAGCGTTACTGCCGAGTTTGACCTGGGCCAGGAAGCGGTCGTTGGCTTCGGAATTCGGGGCGGATTGTGGGGGTCTGGGGCGGGGGTGAGTGACCCGACCGGCGACACCGTCGAGGAAAGGTCGGAGTTGTTCTACTCGACCGTTTGAGTTGCCTCGGGTGTATGTAGCGTTGGTTCAATTTGCTGGAGTGAAGATAGTGGGGTAGTGGATCAAGAGCAGCCGGATGGAAGGAACCTGGTGGGTAAAGCAGGAATAGTGACAGTGTATACACCTCCGGGTAAACGCTTCGCCTAGGCGATTACAACAAGAACTTGGTGATGCATTCCGTACACAAAGCGAGGACGCCACAGCTGTGTCAGTGTTTGTATCACTGGTGGATATGGAACTCCGAGTCAGATCCGCTGAGCGCACACCTAAATATATTTAAAATAGTAAACAGGCACTTGGCCGCCGAAAACCAACCGTGGGAACGTACATACGTAAGTCACAAATATCTCGAAGTTGAACCAAACGTCTTGGACACAGCTGGCATGCAAACGTCTTCACAACTGGGAACTTTGAAACATCAATTGAATCTTCTATTGAATTACAGGCGAGCAGCTCGAATAACTACGAAATACGGATGATGTAGATGTAGTATTGTCTAAAACCGCCCGCCAAATTCCTTAAATCCACAACATTATGTGTAGGTCTATGTAGGTGGATGCAAGTTCGAAAATCTGGTATCACCTCTTGTTAGAAGGACAAGATCTTTGGAGATGACGTGTTACAGCATCCTGGCGACTCAGCACCACCTTGCAATTGGGGCAAGGTACTCCTGCGCGGTTCCGGTAGCGAAGCATATCGGACTTTCGACCGTAGGTTGAGCTATAGCGCGGCCTCTCTGACGAAGCCTTGGGTACAGAGGATGACTTTGTGCGGGTGCGTGAAGAGAGCTTTTGACTAGGCCTCTTTGTCGTCGCATGAACGGGTTCGATAGCGACGGAGGGGGATGTTGCACGTTCCGAGGCGAGGCCGTAGTTTGACTGAAACTCGACGTGATCAGAATCAGAGTAGTTTGGGGAATTTTCTGTGTATATCCGTAGTTCGACTACGAAGCGGAAAGGAGCGCTGCGTCTCACCTCCAGCAGGAAGTGGCGAAGGTAATCCGTACTTGAAGTGTTCCGACGCTCGGCCAAAGTCCGGATCGGATGTGACCTCCCTCTGCCGCTTCGAGCTCGAGGAAAGTAGGCTGGGAGGACGGTCCTCGGGGGATGATGTATGCGAGGTCGGGGAGTCAAGGACAGGGTCCTGGACAGGAAGGGGGTCCTTGCCTCGCTTCGCGGGTGCGGTGCGCCGCGGAATTGCTGGAAGGCTCCCAGAAATTGATGAAGGTTTGGATTCGATTGAGAGCACGATATCTGGTTCAAATGAGCAAATTGACACGCCAATGACAGCGGACTCGACTCGCCTGGCAACGATTGCAATTCTTGTTCCAGCTCATCCTGAAGAGTGGTCACAGACTGCCCGACCTCGGTATAGTAGAAGTCATGCAGATAATTGTCGGCTCCCCACGAAGACGACGGTCTGGGGATACCCTGGTCGGTTTGGGGGCCGTTTATGTCGAGATATGGGTTAGTGGAACAAGGGACGCGGATCGTGCTGGTGGTGCATAGTAAGAATGAGCCTCAGTGTGGCGGCAGGGAAGTAGGGATGGGACGCACATATCCCTGGGGTCGACACATCCGGAGGAGTAGTCCATTTGCGCAGTGAAGCAAGGTAGGTGCGGTACGAGGTGGGATCAGGTGGTGGGCATGATGAAGATGTGTGTGGTGGCGGGCCTTTTGAAGCGCTCCAGTCGTGCAATGTGTTACTATGTTTGACGTCGATTGGCCAACGGAGGTGAGGGAGCAGGGAACCCAGTACTTGAACACGTTCTTTTGGAAGCAAGAAGCAAAGTTGGGTTTACGTTTACCGTGGCGATCACATTGGCTTCCCGATTTGCTGTCGCGATCAAACAGAGGCCGCGACCATGGCTGTTCCAGTTCAACATGTTCTTTTGGAAGATCCCCACGGTACTTGCCTAGTCTCGTACCCGACGTTATAGGGCAATCCGTGAGGGGAGCGGCAGCTTAATCAGGGAAGCCATCAACCAGGGAAGCCATCAAGGAAAGCCATCAACTTGATGGCTTCCCTGGTTTTGTGGGAAAGTTGACAATGATGGCTTCCCTGGTTTTGTGGGAAAGTTGACAATGATGGCTTCCCTGTTTTTTTGAGAAAGTTGATGGCTTCCCTGGTTTCTCCATACCTGTAAAATGCCGCTGGAACCCAGCCGCCATCAGGGTCTAGACTTTGATGAACCAATCGCCCTGCCGCTGGGAATAGCCTAGGATCCAGCGTGCAGCAGCGTGCAGCATGCTCTATGATTTGATTCTCACGAACTCGCGACACTAGATCCATTGGCGCTCCAATGAAGCCACTATATCAGCGCTACACTTATTCCCAGGAACCATCCTCACGGACCTCGGATATGACTCGCCGCCTCCGGTTCCGTGGACTTTTTGGTCCTGTGGCGAACTTTAAGTTTTCCATTATTGCACGTCTGGTATAAGTAGGGATGGGGCGCGTCTGAAAAGTGAACTTAGGCAGCTATGCTTGTGGGACTTTGCTGAAGGTTAACTTTATGTGATGTTCTATTGTGAGAAATAGCTGATCGCGAGCGCGTGAGGTCCTGGTAAAAATGGGACTGTCAGACGCGTCTTAACGCGTTCAACCTGGTGAACAAAACGACTAAAACTGAGGAAAATATTCCTGCAAACGACATGAGTTGACTGGGGGGTTAAAATTGGGGGAGATGATGAGCAAGGTATTGAAACAGCAGAAATGCTCCTCCTGTCGCGGGCCGCACTGACAATTTTACCACAGGACTGAGGAAACGGCAGAATACCAGACGCTACCTGCTTTGTATCGTGAATTCAGATGACCAGAACAGTGGCGACGCGCCGAGTTTTTGGAGAAGTGGACTGCGGCGATCAACCAAATTTGGGAGTGTGGCTCGTCGGGTGCTGGGAGACAAATTTCGAGGAGGGAGATGACGGTATATATGTGTACTTTTGGCTTCAATACAAAGTTATGTCTCTGGAGTGAATCAATTCAGTCTCGATGGTATGGAACTGGCGCGTGAACCAAGAAGGCGATGACATTCAAGTATTGAGCAACTTACGGCAGGGTTCAACCAAGGTTGAACACCGATTGAAGCGTCATCGAACTTTTGAGCCATTTGAGAAATGAGAAACATGATCATGATAATCGTCCGTATTATGTACATTATCGGGAAATCGTGATGGTTCATACACCAATACCTTTGGTGACGACGAGTTCATTCAAGTCGTCTTCGTAACGGCTACTACCTATGGTGGAGTAGGCCATGTTAGTCAAATTCGTGACCGCAGGTGAGAACACTGCTTACCGGCGCTGCCTTGGTTCCGTGACTCGGCAGCCCTATCCGTGAGCGCTAGTTGGCTTCGTCGACGGTGGAAGAAGTCGACGGCCGACGAGTTGCATGTCCCTCAGACCAAATTCTATCCGGTGAGCCATATTCGTTCCTTGCCCATTCCTCCTCCGTCAGGAAAAGACCATCTTGCATGTAGGTGGCAGGCTGGCGAGTTAAACTTTGGGTGTATTCGGGATGTTCAGCCTCGAAACGCGCCAACTTTTCAACGCGCTGCAGTACATCATACTGCCACGCAATCCAAGTTGAATGGATACACCGGAATTCGGGGTTTGCGGATAACTCCTCATCATCCTGATGGTATATATCCGCTCGAAGGTTGTACACCCTGCCCCGCAAGCTGGGGCGCTCGTCCGGGATGAGCCATACCCAGGAATCGTCGTTGAGCTGCCACGTCAGCAGCCCTGGTACGTCCTCGTCCAACAAGTCATCGCCATCCCCACGCCGGGTAACTCGCACGGTGTGCACCACGGGAGGGATGCGGCCGAGCAAATTGGAACCCGCAATGCGTTCAATGTGGTCTGCTTCGCCGCGGCAGTAGACAGACGGCAAGCCGGGCCAAGCGCATCCGACTACCGCTCTGGCTGGCCACTCGAGAATCCAGAGGCGGAATTCGCGGGGAACATAGTTGTGCTGGTCCAAGAGGGCGTCGATATACGCTTCTCGGTCGAAGGAATGGAGATTTGCGAGCACCCAAGGACGTGTGCGCATAAAGGCCGGGGATTCTATCGTCCGCAGATACAGGTCGAGGAGACTCCGTCGCACAGGATCGAGGTCTGCGAGCAAAACCAGCGCTCGCCAGAATGTGTTGACTCCTCGAGCCGAGATTAAGGCTTTGAGGGGGAGGTAGGGGAAGATTCGGAGAAGGAGTTCGTTGGGAAGACGGTGTATGTGCATGGCCCTCGTCGAGTCAGGCCGGTTCTGAAGGAAGTCGGGCATTCCGTGACTCATCCCCACGATCAACGCAAGAGTGTAGCATCATGGGCGGGATTTCCATTCGTGTCCTAAGACGTCAGCTTTTCATAGAACGCGCACGCCGCCTTCACAGCGAGTCGGTGACCGGCAGAACTTGCCACCAGAGCGTCGAGGGCTGCATCAGGAAAAACCGCCACCACAATAGTGCCCTACGGAGTCAACATAGCCGGTGTCGTCCTGTCGTTAGGTCCCCCTTTACATAGCCGCCATAGCCAACCCCGAAAGTTCTATAGCCGTCTGTAGTCCTCCATAGCGAACCGTGGGGCTACCTTTTTAGAGGCAGGCAACACACAAAAGGATGTTCTGAAGGTCTTTTATGACCCTGTTTTTCAACTACCACCTAGTACTGGGCTGAAGTCTCGCTGCAGGCGAAGGGAGAATGAACTTCGAATGGAAGAGAACACTGACTACCGGATTCGAACTGGGGACCTCGCGAGAACACAATGAAATTGAGACCAGAGAAAAGACATGTAGACTAAGAGACTGGTTAGAAAGTCCTTGAATAGATCTGGGACATGGCAGGTCCACCGGGACAAATCTGAATCGTGTGTGGCTTCTCAACCGTTTTCAACTTGTCATTCATGGAGTCTGGTCAGGAAAAATGAAAAGTGGTTGACCAAAACTGCGCACAGTGCCAAGAAAGTGGAGTGAATTTCCCAAAATTTAACATTTCCATCTGTACCCTCCCCGGCTTATCACAGATGCACAAAATTTGCAGTTTATGTAGTTCCTCTGTTTCCGGGCTCACCACCTCTGTAGACAATGACCTGCCTATATCTTACTATGTGAGCTACATTGGCGACATCAGTTCAGTACTGACTACAGTGGCTATATCTCCCACCAGCCGGCTACATGGCACGACATACGACAACCTACACTAGTGGGTGACTACAGATACTCTAGAGCGCTACTGGTATTTGCCCTTGACTATATAGGATTCAGTTTTTCCTGATGTGAGACGATCGCGAAACCGCCGAAGGAAGCTAAGTCAACTTGAAAACAATATATTATCCCGGAGTAAATTGTACCGTCCAATGACACAGTTCGCATCGAGCGGCCAGGAGAGCGGGCGAAGCAGGAGTTGAGAACCAGGAAGTCGGAGTAAGGAAGCGAGCCGACGATCTGATCGCGCCTCAAACAACGCCAAACCAACGCCCTCCTTTCCTCCAACCACAACAGTCCTGTCACGATGGAACTCCAGTCTGGATTTCAGCCACCGTCCCTTCTTTCTTGTTTTCCTACCGTCACCACCCTTTGCTTTCTCCTCGTCGTCCCGCTCTGAACTTCTCTTGAACACGCGCTAAAGTTTGCTGTCGTCGCTCAACATGCCTGTTTTCGAGTCTGGATTCATCCTCGTCGCCGGCTGGCACGCCCTGTCTCGCACAAGTGTCAACCTCTTCCCTTGGTCTGCGGGGGCGGAGCGTTTTTAGCTCTCTGTCTCTTGTTCTATCTGTTTATGACCTGTCCCAGCCTTCGTCTCTCTCGAAAGGAGGTTTCTAGTGGCAAGGCGATCATCGCTGAGCGCTTACTCCTAAATAACGCGGTTGACCTCCATGACTCACAGACAATCAGTCCCTGCGAACTCGCCGTCCCCGCGCTCACTCAACATGATCTATGCAGAATTGCCTTTCAGCGTCGGTTGGACCTAGGTCTGTTGGCGCAGCTCCCCACGGCGCGAAGAAGGCAGCACCTACCGATACGACGGTTGCAATGCGCCCCAGACCGCCATGCACACTCCTCAAGCCCATAAATCGGGCGAGCGCGCATCACTCCTTGTCGGCACGGATGCTCTTTCGCTCGCCGCCGGCTTCGCGCCCGCGCGCCAGGACTCTGTTGGCCCATGATCGGTCCTGCCTGCAAATACGGGCTGCTCCATACCCTCGTTCTTACTCTCCCTCCCCCCAAGCAGGGATCCACGGACAGGTCGGTCGTCTCATTACCACCAATCTGGCGCGGTAACGCAGGGTCTCGGCTTGCCTTTCCGCGGCAACAAGATAGCTCGAAGCCACATCCGGGTCCGCTCCATGGAAGGCGTCAGCGCCAACATGGTCTTTGTGACGTCCTCGCGGTTCTACAAGTCCATGACTTCAGACAAGCTATCCCGCGAGCATCGACCGGATGGTATGATCGCATCCACGAATCCCGCCTCTCCTTCCTCTCCCTCCTGTCTGCCGGGTTTTACTCGTCTAATCGAGGCAAACGAACCTATCGTTTCAGGTCTCTCCTAATAGCGGCCTACTCAACCGCCGATCGCGATTCGCCTCTTCCCCCTACCTCGACTGTCTTTTCTCCTTCGGGATTCATTATTTTGATTTAGGCGGACCGACAATAGCGGCCTACTGATACGGGTCGCTTCCATCCCGACCAATCTTTCGCCGCCTGCCTTGTCCCCTCTTGCATACACTTGCCTCCGCTCCTTTCGCCTCCTCTCGCTCGACTCAACGGGTTGATCACCCGGACGCACCCAAAACCGCCATCCAAGACCACACGAAATCACGAATAATAAAGTGGATGCCGCGGCCCTGAGGGGAGCTTGGGAATTCATAGCAGAAAAGATAGAAATCGGTGTGGATGTATTTTCTGGAGTGAACAAGCCTTGATGGTTTGAAACTGTGCAGCAAAGAAAACGCGGCAATTTGCGCTCGGCACCCACCGGGTTTAAGCGTAGGTTGAACCGAGGTTGAACACCGATTAAAGCCGTTGATGACCGATTACGGAATACTTTCTGAGTCAACTTTCGTTGCCTACTCCAACGCCCATGTCCTCCCACCAAATCGTGCTCGTTGTCGGCGCGTCTCGCGGCCTTGGCCTCGCCCTCCTCGAAGAGCTCGCTGCCACTCCAACCACGGAGGCCATTGGAACCATCCGATCCCCCAACAAAGCACTCGACCATCTCCCCTCAAGTGTTAAAATCCTCACCCTCGACATGGCAGATGAGGACTCCATCACAAAGGCAGCCGCCACAATCCCCGAGCTCGACACAGTCATCATAAACGCCGCCGTGGGCAATCGCGACCCCGTCACAGCCAGCTCCACCGACGTCCTGAGGACGTATCTCGACATCAACGTGCTCGGCCCACATCGCGTCATCCGCGCTCTCCTCCCGGCTCTCCGGGCGCGCAAGACGCGGCGCATCATCGTTATCTCGTCTTCCAGCGCCTCGATTGGGGGGCAGGCGCTCCCTGGCTCGAAGGGCCTCGCGGGGTCGTACGGCGTATCGAAGGCGGCGCTCAACATGCTCGCGGTACAGTGCCATAAAGAGCTGGGAGAGGAAGGATTTACTGTCGTACCGGTGCATCCCGGGTGGGTGGCGACGGACATGGGGAACGCCCATGGCCCTGGTGGAGCGCCTCCGGCGACGGCGGCCAAAGCGATTCTCAAGTTGGTGGATAGATTGACGCCGAAAGATAGCGCGACGTTCTATAAATTTGACGGAGATACGATGCCGTGGTAGAGGAGACGGCGGATTCAATTCAAATCTGACTAGTTTGTACGAGAAATGGTGAACGATAAACTGGCAGAGTACGGTTCGGCGCGCATTATGGAGCGGCGAGCAAAGAAACGAGCAAAATGTCCCCCCGCGGGCTGCCGCAGCTCCACTTCGCTCCACTCATCCGGTCGCTGTCCGACTCGACCCGTATGGCCTCACGTGCAGGCTCAAAACATCCCTCGATGCCGCAAGAAGAGTGGTGTCCGCTCAGCCGACAGGATATCGACGAGGGATCTTTCGATATCTTGAATGCACAACAGTGGCTAATTTTCGTGGGACGGCCATAGAAGCCGTGGACGATCCCTAAGGCCTAAGCCCCGGTTTCGTGGCTCAGTCGCAATTGCAATGAGATTTATTGTTGTATGCTCTACCGTGCATGGTATCTGCCTCCTCTCAGAGAGATTTTACGCAGGTTTGCAGACCTTCAGTGGGCATTTCGATATTCCATGATGGGAGTCAGGAGAAAGCCGCAAAATTGAACTCAATGTTACAACAAACGAGGTACGAGATTGTAGTTGTAGCGTCTGTTTATAAGAGACTAGGTCAATGTGCCGTGTTTGTGGAAATGCGCCGTGTTCACTCTGAGCAATGTGCAGTGCTTGGAATGTTCCTGCACTACGGGTTTCGTCCACCCCCGAAAGCCGCTGGTGGTCGTAGTTCTGAGGGGCCCTGGGCAGCGCTGAACGAATTGTTAGCGGCCCTGAAAGCCGAAAAAGTCAAACTTTAACTTACACAGGCACGTAGTTGCATGGGTACTGGCGGCGGTTGCAGTTGGAGCACTGAGGCTTCAAGCCGTCTGCACGAACGCACTCGAGTCAGCCAGCTGCGGGTGGAAGGTCAATATGAACGAGCGCACCACATTTCAACCTGCGAGCTGATTCGTGCGTCAGTCAACTCCGAATTATGATGAATTCACCGGGGACGCTTACAGCGACAGAACTCGCAGGTCATTGGAATCCGGCGGGGGCGACGAGGGGAGACACCATAAGTCGGTCTTGTGCCATAAAGGTAGCTGCTGGTGCATAGGCTTGAATTGGTGCAGTCATGTTCAGTAAATTAAAATTTACCCAACGTCTATCTGGTTCGTCGCCACCTGCTGCTCAAGAGCAGTGACATCAATGTACTGGGCGGAGTCGATTTCAAGACGGCCATTCCGCCGTAAGAGCTGTTGGGTGATGGAAATTGCGAAATATAACACGATGAAAACCCCAAATGAAGAAAGGCTGCCAGTGAGATGATCGGTGACCGTTTTCCGCCCCGACGCGGCATCGTCTGAGTCGTGGTAGTGGAAATATTGATCATCCGAAGTGGCTCGGAAGTAATCGACGACCGCTGCTGGCGGCCGGGCTGGCCACACTGTGTAAGCATACCACAGCAGCACTATGGCTATGGCAAGGGAGATTTCCGTCCGGTATATGATGACGAGGAACCAGCTCATCTGCAATGAGAAAGCCCCCGGTTCCTCCGCATTTTCGTCGCGGTCTTGAAGATATGCACCTCGCGGGAGAAAATTAGTAAAGTGGAATGAAGACACAACACCCGAACAATACCCAAGGAGGTGCGAATAATTTTGTATCGGGTTAGCACCTGGCCGAGAAGCTCGGGGTTTGAGGGGACTACCTCCCCGTCCTGGAAGAATGAGACTGAGACGAGCCACAGTTCATGGGCTGTGATACACACCTTCTTCAGCAAGGACATCCACTCATTATCGTGGATAACGACGGCGTCCGAACCTGTGATGTTCGGTGGCATGCTGTCTGAATCCCACCATGGCTGTTCAGGGTTCTAGCAGTCATTTCTTCAATGCAAAATCGGACGAAACTCACAGAGGAAAGGAGCTTTTGGCAAATAGCATCGGCAGGATGATATGGCTATCGAGAGTCTGTGTCAGCGGTTGCAAGGACATGAAAAGACAACATCACGCACCCGACTCCCGGAAGATGAATGACTCAAGATAGGTTCCCGGTCATCGGATTGAATACTTTCAACTCCATTGTGAGAAGAAGCCTCGTCGGTCGTTGCGGACTGGATGAATGAGGCGAACCATCGTCTTGAGAGGAAAGTTGTGGGCTTCGCATGTCCCACCGGTACTGCCTGTGCTATTTTCCGCCACACCAGCGAATGAACAGCGATTCTGAAGCCACGCAGGAAGACGGTTTGATTTCGCACGGAGGATGGTTCTCCTGGCGGTCGACGCGGGCCTAAATCGGCGAATTCGTTGCCAGACTCCCACTGCCATGCGTAGGAGCCGGCAACAGAGGCAACCTGTGTGGCCCGAAGCTTCAAATTGATGTTGTAGTCTTCGCTGCGACTTTCTGCGGCAGCGACAGCCCACGACGCTGACTTGTCAACCCCGGTGACGAGGTACAATTCATCGTTCTCGAGCATGCTCCCGAGACCGATCACGAAGGCGTACCAATTTTTGGCATGCTTGAGTGCGACTTGTCTGAATTTATTTAGGAATCGTAGGTCGAGGCGGGAGGCACCGTCCGGCAATAGAAGAACCGCTGTTTGTTTGGAAACCGTCGATACTTCAATGACGGCTTCTGCTCCCAGCGGCAAAAATCTTTTCAAACAAAACTGGGAGTTAGCTCATGTCGAATCAAAACAGTAATGACGACTTGCACGTTATCTAGTTCTGTGTTCACGTCCAACCGGCGCTTTTTCATCGTACTGTTCGACACATGGGAGCCCGGACGATAGTAAGACTCCCGCGAAACGAGATCTCCGGAGGCCAGGCGGACAGGTTTGAATCCCGGAGGAAGTCCAAACCGATTAACTGGGTCGTCGCGAGCACGGCAGATGTTGAAGAATACGTCGAATGAGCCGTCGGATGTCAGAATCCCTACGTCTCCAATTTCGATGCCTCTTTCTCTGCATGCTGGAGGAAGGTCGTCGGAGGGCTGGGGACATGATAGTGGATAACCCTTCCCCTTTGCAAGGAGCAAGCGACTGTAGAGATCGCGGTCGGACATGCTTGAAGGTGGAAAGAAAGAACGATCGTCTTCTGGGGCCCGGGTGACGACGTATTTATCACAGCTGGAGCTCACTGACACAGTAGCTGTGAGAAGGCTGTTGCATACTAGCGGCCAACTCGCAGCACTAGGCAGCTGTGAGAAGGACCTGATGATGTTTTTATTTATCAAGATGTTCATCTTTTCGAAGTCGGCCGTGGCTCAACCGCCGCCACTGGGTGGGGGTATCATATCTGCAGCCAGGGATCTTGATATTCATACCAAGTCTTATTTGAGTGGCTACCTTTGAAGTGGGTTCAAGTTTTCAGTGATCTCACCATTCCCGAGAATTTGGGGAGATGAAGTATTTGGGGAGATGAAGTATTCCTGAAGTTATTTTGGCCAAGATTTGGTGTGTGAATAGTTGTAGAGATGAGACATGTTAATTCTTTGGCAGCTTCCACAGCAAGCACTGCTGCATGCACATCTGGGATGCTTCCAATATATCAAAATAGCCCAAACCACTAATCTGAACGAGTTTGTTCTAGCTTCGTGTATGCGAGAGCTTAGTCTACACAAATAAAAGCCCCCGGTGCCATTCTTAGCCATTAATCAGCAAAATATACGACGCGCAGAGTTGAACTCGAGGTTGAACCGTGGGTAAACATTGGTAAGCCGGTGATGGCCGTGCCAGTCCGGAAGCGGTAACTGACTCTTCCTCGCTCATGCCGCCAAAATCGTCGGCCTCGTCTGGAACGCGCAAGAAGCACGCGCGCAAGGCTGCTGGCCCGCAAGAGGTACCCGTTAAGGGTGAGAAGAAGGATGGGAAGAAGAAACACCGTTCGGACCCGCCGCGGCAGAAAGTGTATATTGCGCCAGTGAAGCCCACCGCAGGCAAGGATCCCATCGAGGCTCATGGATTGGCGGGGAGGGTAGCGCCTGAGCTGCTTATCGTGCTGCGCAGTCTCGGGAAGAAGGCGCTTGTTACAAAGGTGCGGGCGTTGGAGGAGTTGATGACGGGCTGGGTTACACTGGGTACGAAGGAGAAGGACGTGGAGAGAGACGCGGAGGAAGACGATGAAGCAGGCTACACGCTCCTGGCAATTACACCGGTGTGGCTGCACCATCTCCCTGCCCACCTCGTCCATCCCGCGCGCAGGGTCCGCCTCCTCACCGCACAAATCCACGCTACCCTCCTCGCGCGCCCACTATTGCATCCAGCGCTGACCGACGATGCTCCGGATCTCGCGTGGTGTGCGTGGGCGCTGGCGGCGCACGACGTGGATCGCGCGGTGGCGGCCGTGGCGGGAGGCGCACGCGTCCCTTTCGCCGATTCAGCCGAAGAACAGGAACTGCTCTCCTTTCTCGAATCTACTCTTCTCGCGCCCGACGCGCTTTATGCCCAGCTCAACCCGCCTCCGCCGGTCCTGCCTGTCCCTACTCGCCCGGGGGTCAAGTCGCGGCCGACTGGCGTCGCACCTGTGCCCCAAACACCATCACAACGGAGCAAGGGTGAGGAGGGAGACGAGAGTGCCGGAGATCGGAGGGCAAGGCTACGCATTGCGGGTTTGGGTGCGGTCAAGTGGGTCTTGGGTACGTCGCGTTTCTTTCTCTGTTTTTCTCTTTACTGATACGGTCAAACACAGAAAATACCCAAACTTCGCTCCCACCCTTCCTGGCGTCCCCCGTTCTCTGGTCCGCCCTCCAACATTCTTTAGACGGCACCGATCCCTTTCCTATAGAAGAACAGCTTGCCGCCCTCCCGTCTTCTTCTTCCTCAGCTGAAAAGGACGGTGAGGATGCGGATGGGGATGGAGAAGAGGAAGGGGACGCGTACACGGCGTACCTGCGCGCATCCCTCGCTTCACCTCCGCCGCTCCACAGCACTACCACGACGACGGACGGGGAAGATGAAGAGGAGCATGACACGCTCCCCCTCGGGCGCGCGCAGCCGGCCCTACGGCGTGCGGCGTGGGCGCTCGTGCCAGTTCTGGCCGCGAGGGCTCCAATTGCTGCCTCCTCTACTCCGACGCCCGACCCCCAGTCCGCCACCTCCGCTACTACGACGACGACGACGACTGCGCTGCCCCCTGCCGTCCTCCTCGCCCTCGCGCGCGCGGCACTGCCCGCCGCGTGGGCCGAGCCGGATACCCAAGTCCGGGGCGCGTTATGGGGGGCGTTGTGTGTGTTTTTGCGGGGTACGTTCGCTTCGCCGCATTTCTTTCACATTCCCCTTCATTTTCATTCCCCTCTCGTTTATCCCTCATGCTATGGTTTTTTTTTCCATATCAAATACTGACTCCCCTTTGCTTTGCTATAGCCAACCCGGCGGCCTGGCGTCTCGCCCCGCCGAACCCGCCGCGTGGTGCCTATGCGGAGTTTTGCGCGTTTCTTGCAAGGGGGTGTGCGCCGTCTAGCAATAAGGCTACGAATGGAGGTGGGGGTAATAGTAATCCGGAGGGCGTGTATGGAGCGGTGGTGGTGCTGGTCGCGGGGGTGCCGTGGGAGGTGCGTCGTTTTGTTTTCCATCGGGGGTCCTTTGCCTTTTCGATACTTTCCATAACCTCATTTTGTATTGCTTCTACCAACAAACTAACACGACACCCGCGCAGATCCTCACCCCGCTGCATACTCTCTTCGACGCCTTCTGGGGCGCCCTCGGCGGACCCCCCGTGGTGTCTTCGTCTCGTCCCGGGCAGCTGGCAGTGGATGTGGGTGAAGAAGAGAGAGAAGATGAGGATGGGGAAGAAGAAGAACCAGTACGAACGGCAGCCCCGGCGTTGACGACCACCCTTCCTGCCGCACGCGCGCGGGCGGGTGCGGCGTTTGTAGGCGCCGTTCTGGAGTGTGCGGTGTTTGCCGTTCGGAGGGGGAGGTCGGCGAGTGCGAATATCACACAAGCACAAGGGGAGGACACAGTAGAGGGTGAGGCGGGCGCGCGGCTGTTCGCGCAGGAGGTGGCAAGGGTGTGGGTTGCGCTGGGAGGGAGTAGTGTTCTTGCGGATCCGCAAGAAGAAAACAAGAAAGAGAAAGACGTTGCGAGGAAGCCATTGTTGCATGTTGACACACGGCGTGCGGCGGCGCTGGTGCGCGGGACGCTGGGGGCAGCGGGGGGTGTGGGAGCCGGTGAGTGTTTTGCTTGTTATTTTCTTCATCCTTGCGAAGGCAAACCGCGCCTTGTTTTCGTCCTTTTCCTGTACCCCTCACGCTCACCTTCGCAACACCCGCTCACACCTCCACAGACCTCCTCACGGCCGGTCTAACCACCCTCGGCGACTGTCTGCGCGCTGGCGGACCGCCTGCGCTCGTCTGTGCGGTGTTGGCGGCGCTCATCGGGGATGAGGGTCCCGCCAGCGACACCCGGGATCACGACGACGTCCAGCCGGAGTCGACAGCGAAGCTTCCTCCCGCACTAGTCGCCGCGCGTATCCGCGCCGCGGGGGTCACACTGCGGACGGATGTGCTGCGGGGTGCCGTGCAGCGGGAGGATGCGGCGCTGCTTGTGCGGGCCCTAGGGGCATTTGGGGGCGCGGAGGGCGTGTGGGGGGAGGAGGTTGGAGAGGTCTGTTTTGTCTCGTTACACGCCCGTGTGAAAGCTCATAGTTCCTTTTTTTTCAGGCCCTCGACGCGCTCCTCGCACGGCGGGCGTACACGCTCCTCACCGCCCCCGCGCTGCTCCTCGCGTACCTCGCACAGCGCACGGGCAAGCGACAAACGCTCTTCCGGGGGCTGCTTGAGGAGGTTGCGCGGCATCCGGACGCGGCGGGCGATGCGCTCTGGGTTTTGGTCGGCGGGGAAGCGAGCGCGGCGGTGGGTGGCCTGAGCGCCGTTGCAGAAGGCGAAGGCGCAGGTCCGCTCGACGCACTATTCACCGGGTCTGCGCCCGCGCCTGTGCCAGCGCCACTCCTCGCAGAGGTGCTCCAACGCGGAGAACTGTTGCTCTCGCCCACTGCTTGGCATGCCGCCCTCGCGCGTGTCGTCACGTCGTTCACCGCGCGTGTCGGGTCCGCGCTCGCCGCCGTCGACGCTGCAGGACCACCACTCGCGGCATTCGAGGACGACCTCAAGCTGCTGGCGAGTGTACTTGCGGGCCGGTCGGACGCGCTGAGGAGGGAGGATGCGAGGGCGCTGATGCCGGCGGTGTGGGTGTTTGGGTATCTGTTGCCCAGGGCCGTGAGTCCAGAGGAGCGGGATAGCGAGCAGGGCGAGGAGGTGGTGGGGACGGCGCGGAATATTTGGTTGCAGTGGCAGGAGGAGGGCGACGGGGGGGAGCAGGAGGAAGTGGTGCGGGAGGTGAAGACGAGGCTGGGGGTGTTGGTTTGCAGTACGGATGTTTGTGTGAGGTGGGTGTTTTCAATTTTTCGCCATTGGTTCGCTGGATGCTGATACATTTCTCGCAGTCCGGAGGACATTTTGGACGCGCTCGCTGAAGGGACCCTCGGCCCAGTCGATGCCGTTGCGGACATTTTCCCCGGAAAAGCGGAGCTGGATGCTATGCTCGACGCCCTTCCCGACGATCCGCCCGCTGCTAGTCTCGCAGTGCTGCACTCTCACCTTCCGCCCGCGTCAGCCATCCGAGGACTGAAACACGCACCAGCGCATGATGCCCGCGGCTACAGCGCCTACACGCGCATCGTCGCTGCCCTTCTCCAGGCCCTCAGTGCCGACCGCCGTGCCGCCAAGACGCACGTCTGGGCGCTGCGGCACGTAATGTCCCTCGCTATTGCCGTTGAGGACCAGTGCGCTGTACCCGCCGCCGTGAGCTACGTCGGGAACAGCACTCTCGACTTGGAGGCGTTGGAAGCGCTGGGAGTGCGCGCGCAGCAGCTGACCACATATTTGTTGACGGCTGCGGTGGAGGACGGATGGCGGGCCGCGGTCTTGGCCGCGGTGACGAACAACAAGCCGCTCGTTGGTGGGGGTGCGGTGCCGACTCTGCTTGTCGAGCTTGTGGGATGCGCGCGCAGGACTGACGGGAGTCGGGACTGCCGCGTGTTGGAGCGGGTGTTGAAGCATGCGTTGCAGGATGCGGATCGGGCTGAGGCTGATCTTTGGATGGCGTTTGCGAGGAAGATTGAGAAGAGCGGTCAGTGGCTTCATTTGTTTCGTTGGCGATTATTTGGGCTCATTCGTACTTATCAGCGCCGGAGGCGTGCATCGCCGTCGTGGCTGCGATTAGTGCGTCGACGCTCGAGCCGCCGCGGCTCGAGCGGTATCGGAACGAGCTCGCTGCAGACCTGCTGGGCGTCCCGCCGAGCAAGGCGAACACGCAAGGGTTACTGACGCTGCGGAAACTCGCCGCCAGTGCGCCGGGCGTCGATTCCGATGTTGTGTTCCTCCCGCAACAGCGGTCTGTGAATATCTTCAAGGCGTGCCAGCAGTGGATCGCATCGGACGAGGACATTGAGGAGGAGGTCGAGAGCGCGATGACGCTTGTGTTCTTCTACTTGGCGCCGTTACTGCAGAACGTCCCTGGGACGCATTGGGATCTGATCTTCGACGTGCTAGAGAGCAATCTTGAGGTGCGTCTTTAGTGAAACTGAGCGAGGCGGACGCTTATCTATTTAATAGAATGCTTCACTAACGGACGACGATACTCTGGTTTCGCTTGCACGGACACTGCGGCTTATCATTCTGATTCAAGACCTTACACTGACCAACAAGACGCTCCGCGCAAGCTGGGAGGAAAGGCAGCTGCAGATTCTCACTATGGTCCGCGATTTGGCTGCTGGGCACCTAGGTATCATTATTATTTTCCTCGAGGTGTCGATCCTAACGACATTAAGATGATGTTCCCCCCTCAACTCCCCGGTCGACCTGCCGCGAGCTTGTGCTGTCGATCGTGCAGGATCTCCCCGCCTCCTTGATTACTGAAGACACTCTGTCAAAAGTGGGCTTATCTAAGCAGCCTGAATGTACATTAACGAAATTACCTCTAGATGTGCCATTTACTTGCGGACCCGTCCGCGGATGTGCAGAAGATGACATACCAGCTGCTCACCGTCGCTGCCCGCAAGCGCACAGAGCACTTTGTCATCGAGGCCGGCGTGGATGTCGATGCTGTCGTCAAAGCGGACCTGCCGCTGGAGCTGCTCGACATCTTGCAGACGAACCTCAACTTCAATCAGCGGGACCTCCTCGACCTTGATGAATCGGTGTGCTTGTTCCTTCGCTGCAAGATGAGATGCTCATTCGTACAATAGGACGTTTTTGGATATCTTCTTGGCTGGATGGTTGTTTTCGATCTGTTCGCTGATGCGGTTGGTTCCACTTTGTTTTGAATTCGGCGGCTACTCAACTTTCCTCAGTCTTTGAAAGTTCGGCTCAGTTACATCGACCAGCTACGGACGATCGACATCATCGGAACGTCGTTTTTGCCAAATTTGCTCAGTTTATTGTCAGTCGATCAAGGCATACCGAAAGCTTTCAAGTTGGACGTGTGGACGGTCGACGAATACTTTGTTCCGCGTATGTTTTCGAAGATCCCAAGGCGCAGAGAGCTAACTTGGAGCTGCAGTATACGAGTCCGGCAGCGTCTGGAGCTTACAAATCCTTGCGGCGCATTTGTACTACAGAGCACTTCTGACCGTCCCCTCCCTCATATACAACTGGGTCCTAGACTGTAAAGACCGCCAACTCTCATCTAGTATCGCCACGTACACCTCACTGCACTTCTCTCCCGTGATTATCCGAGCGGAGTTGGCGCATGTGAAGAGTCCGGAAGCAACGGCGGAGCTGGTAGACGAGAACCTGACGATCAAGGTCGCCACTGCTGTCAACGAGGTGGTGGCATCTTACCTCGTTGATGAGCACCAGCTCGAGATCAAGCTGAAGATCCCATCGGACTGGCCGCTGCATAAAATAGAGGTCAAGGATGTGCAGCGGGTAGGTGTGGAGGAAACACGATGGAGGGCGTGGATACTGGCTGTGCAGCAGACGCTGTGGTCCCAAGTAAGTCGCTGTTTCCTTGCCTCCCCGCAGCGCCTTGCCAACGAGTTTGCAGAACGGCCGCATCGTAGATGGAATCGGGCTTTTCAAAAAGAACGTGACACTGCATTTTGAGGGTCAGGTCGAGTGTGCTATCTGCTATTCGTGAGTGGCAACCTAAGTAACAATCCGAATACTCACCATACAATCATTGGAATTTTTTTTTCCGCAGCATTATCAGCGTGATGGACGGTACCCTCCCGCGAAAACCGTGCAAGACGTGTAAAAATCGATTCCACTCGGGGTGTCTTTACAAGGTGCGTACTCCGTTCATGAACCTTGCAGAAATTAACTGGGCGTACAGTGGTTCAGTACAAGTCATTCGTCAAGCTGCCCACTGTGTCGGTCGGACATTATATAGAGCTAGAATCAAACTAGAATGTAACAAATTGACGTGTATTGTTAGACGGCGTACTGCGGAGTGACTCACTAGAAATCATGGTTCCAACTTCCCAGCGTCCCGCCTCCTCCCGCTGATGCTTGGCGTTGGAGATTCTTACACTTGCAGTCACTGAAAGAGAAATAGACACTGACTCTTTGCTGACTCTGAGGGATACGAGAGGTGTTTGAGAGGTGTCGGATTTATCGGAATGAATCCCGAATAGGCCTTCATTCTTACCGCAACCACGCCGAAATCCCCCCGACCTCACTGGACCTCTGCCTTGCCCTGCTAAACTGAACACCGAAATCCAGGCCTGCCGTCACCATCCGGGAACAAGAATCTCGCATTTATACACAGATCAAGGCGCCAAAGTTCCGTGGTGGTTTCGGCATGCAATCCCCGTCATGTATCAGGTTTATATACATGAAGCCGCTGGAGAGGCCGTTTTCCCCCCTACTTACCAACGAATATGCCGCAATACGTCGACGACGCTCCCTTTCTCGAAAACGGACGCCATCCTACACTTCGAAGGAGTTCGCAACACACTCTTTCAGTTTTCTGCACTCGTTTCCTTGCCCGACGGCGAAATGCAATTGGCTTGTTCCTCTCGGTCTGTATCGTTGTATTCCTCTGTGTGGGAGTAGGTGCCTTGTACCATCGCTGCGACTACTGTCTTATTCACAAAACAGTTTGTTATTTACGATCAACTCGAGATAGGAAGGCCATTCAAGACTCCAGATTATCTCCATTATCTCAATTCTACGACTGGACCCGTACAATATGCGGAGCTGGCTCGCATGCAGGTCGACGCCCTATTCGCGCGGCAATCCTCTACATTCCAGCAGGCCAAGGCCCGTTACACGTTGAAGAATAACCGACCTCCCCCGCCTGGGTATCTGAACTTCTATGGGTTTGCGAAAGAACGGTCCTGCCTTATAGACGATTATGACAAGGTCCCCATTCTGTTTATTTTTTGTCCTTTCACTTAGCACAATCTCATAGGTCTATCGCGACTTTGAGCCATTCTACCAGCTGGCCGAACACCACCCCACCTTTTTCCCTGACATGCTTGAACGGGCGATGAAGATTGCGGCCGAAGATTATGCACTCTGCCTCAGTCCTTTGACCCTGCGGGACCACAAAGGAGCTGGCTCGCCCCACTATTCGCCGTATGAGGGAGACTGGGCGAAGCTGCTGGAAATCGTTCGTGCCTCCTTCGCAGTCCAATGCCTGCTCATATCCCTGCTCCGTTAGCTTGGTCCTCTGCTCCCCGACATGGATCTGCTCTTCAACTACCAAGACGAGCCACGAGTCTTGTTCAACACTCGCCGACCCGACGCGTACGAATTTGCGCTGAAGAAAACGGACAATAACCCCTTCAGACAAGGCCCTCGACCGACGAAGGAGTACTACGAGGAGGACACTCCTCACCAGTGTCTTTTACCCAACAGTGCGACTGGATTCGGCAACATCACGAACGACCTCAACGCCTTCATGGTCTCAAGTACGAGTACCCAGCACACGCACGACTTGTACCCTGTAATGAGCCCTGGCCGGGTATCTACTTGTTTCTCGGACATCATCGTCCCCTCCTCCGTATGTCCTCCTTCCACCGGCTTCTGTTATTGATACTTACCCGTCTGGCAGTTTTATTACGACCGATCCTGGTATGCGGCGAGAACAAGCTGGCCGGATAATGTTCCATGGGTAGACAAGAAACCGGTCATTTACTGGTACGCCTTTCCCTCCATCTCCAAGTATTCCCTTTGTTGAACTACCTCATAGGCGTGGTCGTCCGTATTATACCCTCGTTCTTGAGTTCCTGCTAATCGTCACCAGACACGTCCGGTGGTGCTGTTGACGGCCAGAACTACCACTCATTCGCGCGATTCCGCATCATCGACTTTGCCCGTCGGCGGCCCGACATAATAAATGCAGCGCTCACCGGACTGCATAATTGCAATCCCGACCCAAACAACGCCGCCCACGCTGTCTGTCCGGAGGACGAAATTAAAGGACTGTACGAGGTCGACACGCCTCCGCTGCCGCGAGAAGAAGTGTTCGTGCTTTATTCGCGCATGCGACCCTAATGCTCACGTCTTCAATGCAGTTACAAGTACAAGTATACGCTTGATTTGGTTCGCGCCCTCGACCTCCCTGTGTCATTAGCATAGACTTACCTTCTCCTGTAGGACGGCAACGGATTCTCCGGCCGCTTCATGGGTTTACTCCGGTCTGGTTCGTTGGTATTCAAGGTGCGCTGCTACTCCTTGTGCTTGCGATTGGATACCGACGCACCTCCTACTTCCAGTCCACCATCTTCAGCGACTTCTTCGATGACTGGCTCCTGCCGGTGCGCAAGCCATACTGTCTTTTACTCCCTCCACGCGCTGACGACTGCCCTTGCTACGAAACCAGAACGTGCACTACATCCCCGTCCTCCCCGACCTCTCCGACCTGGAGAAGAAAATCGAGTGGGCAATCGAGAACGACGAGGAGGCGAGGCAGATTCAGGCGAACGGCCTCGAGTTCGCGACGCGCGTCATCACGGACAACCAGGTGCGTCGTGCGACCAGGACATACTCGTGCCCTTTCCTTCCTCGCCCCCGCTAACTTGACCTGGCAGATGGACTGTTACCATTTGGCTGTGTTCTTAGAACACGCTCGACTGCAGGGGCGGCCATAAAACGATGTAAAGGCGACGACTATTCGCGCTAACAGGTAGATTGTCCGACGCGCGTTTGCGGTCGGACGAGGCGGGCGCGCCGACCCTCGCTGGCCCGAGGGCGCGTCCTTCCCTCCCGAGCAAGGACGCTGTATGTAAAGCCCCAGATAGTGTATATTCTGATATGGACTTTAGGCGCTACAGGTAACTACGGTACATGTATCCAAATTGATGTATTTCTGGGATTATATTATGATAGGTGGACCGAGGAAGCGGTCTTCCCGGACGCATTAAGCGGACGGAGAGAGTTCGGGACGTCGGCGTCCTGTATCATGTTCCTCTGACCAAATTCTGTCCTGCGAGGTAGACCGAGTCATTGCCCACTCTTCCTCCGTCAACGGCTCGCCGGTTTTGTCGTACGGGGGCGTGAATCGTGCTCTGGTTTACTCCTCATACTGTCCAAAAAAATCGCCTTTTTTTCGATGCGCTGCAGGAGATGATCCTGCCATTCGATCCACGTGGAATGGATCCAACGGTACGAAGGGTCGCTCTCCGCTCCCTCCTCCTTGTGATACGCGGCGCCCTGGATATCGTACACCTTGCCTCGCAAGATAGGCCGCTCGTCCAGGATGACCCAGACCCATGAGTCGTCGAAGAGCTGCCAGGCCACGAGTCCTGGAACGTCCTCCTCGACCAAGTCATCGGATCCGTCGCCGTCACCGGGCTGGGTAAGCTGAACGGTGTGGACGACAGGAGGTACGCGTCCAAGAAAATTTATGCCCCAAATGCGCTCTACATGATCTGCTTCATCCCCGCAGAAAGCGTCCGGCAGTCCTGGCCAAGCGCATCCAATTACCGCCTTTGCTGGCCACTCGAGAATCCAGAGATGGAACTCGCGGGGAACATAGTCGTGCTGGTCCAGAAGAGCGTCGATATACGCCTTCCTGTCGAAGGGACGGAGATTCGCGAGCACCCAATGACGGGTGCACAGGGAAACGGGGGATTCGACGGTACGGGAATACAGCTCGAGGAGACTCCGTCGCGCAGGGTCGAGGTCTGAGGAGGTCTGCGAGCAAGACTAGCGCTCGCCAGAATGTGTCGACTCCTCGAGCCGGAATTAGGGCTCTATGGGTGAGGTGGGGGTAAATCTGGAGAAGGAGTTCGTTGGGAAGAGAGTGCGGGCTCATGACCCTTGTCTTCGGTCTGAAGAGACGCCGTGCAGTCCATGAGCGCGACCTGCCAGAGCGCGCCTACAAATCCACTGTTTCGAGGCGGCTTTCACCGTCACCGCCGGACAAACACCGAGACCAGAGAGGACTACGAAACCGCGGAAGGAGAACAAAGTGAGGAAATCGACGAGGAAATCCGAAATCGGAAATCCGAATCGAGTCCTATCGAGTCGGTGGCTTCGGTCACAGCGGTGTGACTAGGGTGTGACACTCTTGGCTTTAACCAACAACGCGCGTTTATTGCCATCCTGAAGGACCTCCTGGAGGAGAACGAGTGCCTATCGGAGGTTATTCAGCACCGTTTTTGCGCTCTCGGTCGGCTCAACCAGGGAAAGATATCTCTGAGTTGCTTCGAGGACCAACACTTACAACGCCAGGTCTCCGACCCCGTCATCCCCGTCTTTTGACTGGAACCAGGGTAAATGCGCTCGACGACTAGGGCGGGACGCTGTACTTCCACCGCTATAGAATCCTCGCCATGCCCATCACCACCTCGTCGATGGGATGAATTTACAATCGGTCTCGTACTCAGGATGGCATTGGATCTTGGCCCGTTACCGCCCCGTTTCCTGGGACATGTAGACAGCTTAGAGTCCTCTCCTCTCACTGGGCAACATCGGCGCTGTCGATTCGGATCCCAGCCCTGAGCACAGTTGGTATCTCCGAGCGGGCCTTCCTCGAGAGGGTATTATTCCTAAGCTGAACGCATAGACCATTCAGAGTCTGCCGCGCTGCGGTCATTGACGATCGGCGACGGTAAGTACTCCGTGGCTGGGATGGAAAAATTACTGCGACTGGCGCCGCCCGCCGATCCAGCGGTTCTCCCCTAATTTAAGTTTAATCACTTTGAATGCTTGGACGCGCTGATTCTTATGATCCCGAAGATGTTTTGGCCGCATATCTGCGTTTCCAATCTCGCTCAATGCAAGCCGCCATGCTGAAAACATCACAACTGCGCTGGGCACGGAGCCCCATCTCACCAATGTTCTGGGACAGCTTCTGTGGCGCGCCCGACTCAATGAAGAGTTCTTTCCCTGCGCGATGATTGACGTGGTCTACGCTGCCGAGTTTGCAGCAAACGAGAGGACAATCCCACGTTATGGTGATGAGCCTTCGAGTCAGAGACCTATATTGGATTTGGTGTGTGTATTCCATTGATTTTCAAGTGAATACACTACTGACGGCTGGTCAGATGGACCAGAAAAAGACAGTTGACCGGTACCGCTACGTCAATCGACGCACCGTGCGCACCGTGTATGTTCTAATGGTACCGTAACTGACAGTTTTCTATTTTGCCTTGCGCCACTCTACTGACCTCTAGAGTTTCTCATTCAGCTGCACTTCCTCATCCAGCTTCAATCAGTCCCTTGTAATCAAAACCTGCTCGCCCATCGCGCCCTTGCCCAAGTCAATTCCCAGACTTTCTCAGACTTTCCACCTTCTCACTAATGAGTCAACGTTTGCCCGTCTGCTCCCAGCGTCGTCGGCACCGAGACCGAGTGCGCGGCGCCAGTTTTCCCTATTCTTTCGCCGTCGGCGGCTTCGCTCTCCGCTGCTTCATTCGAAAGAGAATTTGGCACGCAGTCGCACTGCTCTGCGTTGTTTCTTCACGCCGCCATGCGCTCGTTTCATGCGATATCTTAATAGATTGAGAACCGAAAGCGGAAGAAAGTAGTGGGTGTGTATGGGTCCTTGTTCCGGATGCACTAGCTCGTGTTTCTCCGACCTTATCTCTTTTTGTCTCGGGCTTAGGTCGCGCTTGTCCTATTCCGTCAAATCATCCGTTTCTCGTCGTTGTCGCGCTTGGGCCCCGCCCCCCGTTTGCTCACGTATCGGTTTCGATTATCTCTGTCAAAGATGCTTTGCTTCTGAGGGGCGCGCCGAGGATTATTTTATTTCGGCTTGCCAGTGGACGCCCAGAATATCTGGGAAAGAGGACCTTTTCCCATGGGGAAGCACTTTGCTTGTGGCCCCATGGGAGAGTCGTGTGGCAGGTGGCTTGACCTTGTTCCCCTTTGGGCGACGGGACAAAGTGCTCCGGTAGTTGCCGGGTTTTGTCTTCCTCCTCAAACCGCATAATCGCACCCAAATTCTTGCTCAAAACTCTCAGCAAAGCACCACGGCAACTCTCCTCAGAACACGCTTGCGGACGGGCGCCAGCTGACCGCTGAAGTGGGAGACGGCGATTCATTTCCTGACATCAAGTGTAGACCACTATTTTCGAAGCTGATTTTCGGCTGATGCTTTGTTGACCTCGACCATTATGATCAACCTTCAGCTTTGCTGCTTTTCATGACCGATTTGCCCCACTTGGTCCCTGAACGCTTTGGTGGCAGTCTGACTGGCGACCATTGTTTTCCTCGCGAAAAATCGGTCTTGTATAAAAGGCACCTCGGAATCAAGAACCACCTCGTCGGCGTCTATCCTGCTTGCTCTTCTCCGTCCCATCTCCTTCTCTGTGTCTCTCCTGCTTTCAGTTGCCCAAGTATAACCAAGATCCACCGATGTCGCGCTCCCCGCCCCCTGCAAAGTCCTCGGTACACCTCGGACGGTCGTCTAATCTGCATGCCACTCTGACGGTATTTCTGTGTCGCAGATCGTGAACGCGGGGAACCTCCTCCCATCCGTCAACATCCTCTTTGACGAAGTGCGCCAACGCGAGCGCGCGTCGTCGCAGTCCTCCAATGGTTCGCGTCCCCTGTCAGCCTGGTCGGGTTTCGTACGTCAGGTCACTCTAAGGAAAAGCTGTATTTCGCTGATGGATCTCGTGCGATGACGACAGCCTGGCCCTGACCGGGGGCTCGGGCATAACACCAGTCCTCGCACCCCGGTGCCGCCTCTTCAAGTGGGCCGGCCAGCAATACAGGTGCGTCTTCCCGAACCGTGTCGGCGATTTTGAAAATCAATAATTTCGCCTATCACAGAGTTCTCCGCCGATGATGCAGCGACAGGTAATTTTTTTATTGTTCTCGGCATTTTTATTGTTATTTTCGCTCACATCATTTGCAGCCGAATGAGCAGAGGTACAGACACGGTGACTCTCCGCCCCCGGAGGTGCAGGCTCAGAACTCCATCGTGGTGATTCCCAACCGCATGGGTGGCCGATATGCCCAGACTCCGTGCCATCCCAATGGCCAACCGCATGCCCCTGGGGTATATTTGCCCACTCGTACGACTAGAGACCGTGCTGACGCTCTTCCTGCAGCTGCTGCCCCCCACCTTCGCTAATCCGACTTCGCCTCCGCGCCATCACCGCCAGTCGCGCAACGTGACTACCACCGTAAGCCGTACCCCCTTCTTCAGCCAGGTTTTAGCACCTAACGCACTCCTCTTCCCCGTGTCTTCCCTAGTCCCCCTCCTCCGGGCGCCACGCGCATCCCCCTGCCTCCAGTTCGCCCACCGACGCCGCCGCGCGCATTTTCCACACCCTCCTCGAGGCTGCCGGTAACCCCTCGTGCACTCAATGCGTGCACGACCTCAAGATCGAGAGCCGCCGGCAGGTCGCGGGCAGCCACGGGCCCCAGTTCTCGCAGTACGCGCACGGGCTGAAGGCTCAGCATCCCACGCCGCTGCCGCAGCTGCAGGGGCTCGTGACGATCCCGTTCACGCCCAAGGCGCTGAACAACCACCAGACGCTGTATGGGGTGTCTTTGACTGAGATTCTGGACTTTCGGGACGTGCTTGAGGAGCCGCGGGACCGCGTGCTCGATACCTCGTTGAATAGGATTTTGTTGACGATTGAGGTTTGTTTGTGTGTTTGGCTTGGTGCGGCGGTCCGAGTGCTTATTTCCTTCCTAGCACCCAGGATATCCGCCGATCACGAAGCAGATCGCGGGAAACTGTCCTCATCGCCCGGTCTCGCGATTTAACTTGGCGTTCAGCGTCGCGGAGGCGTATTTCTCTTATTTCAAGGTAAGGACCCTCCGCATTTTATTGCCTCGCGACAATTCACAAAGTAACCTTAGTCTCACCCATTCAACCCTGCGCTTGTGGCGCCCGGTTCGGTCGTGGTGCGCTCCGTTACGCAGATTCGTTTGGTGAATCTGTACACCACCGACCGGACGCATTTCTATGCCCACCTCGCCTATGTGTTTTGAGGGAATTCCTTCAACCACGGGTCCCCCGAAACAAGGTCCAATCGCTCCAATTTTCCGTCTCCCCCAAATAAAGAGGCGGGCGTTCCCGTCGTCTCTCCGACTGCTGCTTTGCTTAGATCGCTTTCTCATTGCTTTGCTCATTGCTATCGTGTCCGCTGCTATCTGTACAACACCTGTGTATATTAAAACTATTCGCTGTACTTAAGCTTCGTGTAGGGTTTTCTCAATTCACTGTGTTTTTATGGCGACTTGGATTTTTCCCCGAGTATGAACGCGTTATTTTGGCGTGTTTACATTCGAAGTCGTAATGGAGGTGTACAAACAAGCGACAACACATATTGTTCCCAACCTCGAATCTCAACCTGAACTGCAAAATCGACTGAATTCAGCCTCAACTTGGCGGCGAAGCTGGTTAGGCGCCTCGACCACTTACATCCTCTACTCCTCTACTCTCTGAGCCAATGTTTGCGCGAATCCTTGTGCTCTCTACCGCGCAACTCGTGCATTTGCAATGCTTCAGCTCAGCGCATTCATGTTCACCGGATGGCCTCGAAACTTGAATGGGGAATAGGGCACTGCCTTCTCGTCTTCATTGTGGCAGAATGGAGGAAACTTGACGTGTCCACGGCCAGAAAGAGTATGAATCAAAAAGCCATTGTTCTCAAACAATAGCGCACACTGTGGCCACTCGGACCGGGAACAAAAGGCTTCTGCGCCGCGTTCCACAATGTCCGAGCTCTCCATTGAGCTGGTTGGGCGTTGGCAGCGTTGTCCTCCCTCTCTCTCTCTCACCGCTACCACCACCATCCCGTGTAATTTCACGACGAGCAAGCCATGCTTGTTCTACCAGCCCTCTTCTCTGTCAGTACTCGTGAGTGCCTGTCTTGCCTCTTCTGCATCCCGGGTACTAACTCCGTTCCCTCCATAGTGGCAACAAGTAATACTTCAACCATCGTCTGCACTGCAGGCCAATGCCTTCAAGGTTTTTCCAATACATCCAGTGCGTCCGTTAAACTTTACGCGGAGAGCACTTCACTAACCTTCTCTTGTAGTCGGCGTCACAATATCAGCCCCAGGGTCCCCGCCAGCCCTCCTTCTTCCAGGGCAATACACCTCCACAACAAATCCCCAACTCCTCCATGACCTCCTCACCTCCTCCTCCGCAACCCTCGCCTCTTCCCCGGGCTTCAAGAACTCCACCGCTTCAGCTGCCCTTCCTCTAAACGTTGCTCAGGAACCGGGTCTCTCCATCTATGCGGGCCCTCTCTATTCGGGCCAGCCCGCATTCACCTCCATCCCCGGTGCCCCCATTGCCATCAACTCCTCCACACCTCTCTCCCTCCTCTCCCTCGCCCTCTCCACGGACGTCTGGATCGCCGTCAACTCCCCCACGGCCGGGTCCGCTCAACGCGTAATCTTCTGGGACTCCATCCCCGACACGGCGCAGCTGCCCAGCAGCGCACCCAGCGCGGCCGGCCTTACCCTCTTCGACATTGAATCCGCCGCGTGCACGCCCTCGTGCGCCTCCTCCGGCCTGTGCTCCGCCAGCGGAACGTGTGTTTGTGCGCCCGGGTTCACCGGCGCCTCGTGCGAGAGCTGCAGCGCGGGCTTCTTTGGCCCGCAATGCGCTGCGTGTCCGAGCGGATGTGGAAAGTGCGACGATGGGCTGACAGGGAGCGGGCGATGCCTCGAGACGGCGGTGCAACCGTGCAACTGTGTCAATGGAGTCTGCGGCGCGAATGGGAGCTGCACCTGTACAGCGGGATTCACCAGCGCCGCAAATGGCACTGCGTGTAGCCAGTGTGCACCTGGTTTCTTTTTAACCGACGCGGGAGACTGCTCTGGTGCGTCTTTTCTTTTTCGTGCTTGTTTCGTGTTACTTACACCCTCAACAGTCTGCCAGATCGGCTGCACTAGCTGCGCCGCATCCACCGGCATATGCACCGCTTGCAAAACGGGCTTCACGCTAGACGCCAACGACAAGACAAAATGCACCCCTAGCGCATCCATAACCTCGACCGGAACCACCTGTCCGCCTGGTGCCTTTGCGAACGGCGCCAATTGTGCACCGTGTTCCGGCTCGTGCAAGACCTGCACGGCGGGTACGTCAAACGACTGCGTCCAATGCGCATCGGGGACCTACCTCTTCAACGGCGCCTGCGTCGGAGTCGACGCAAATGGGGTGTGTGACGGGTCGGCGTTGATAGCGGATAATGACAAGTCGGAGTGTGATTGTGCGTTTTCCTTTTATCTTTTCGAGGATGATTACTGACGGGTTTTACAGCCTGCGGTGCCAAGTGTACTTCGTGCAAGATTCCAAACTTTACCTCGATCTCGACGGTCAACCAACTCCAGTGCACGGGATGCATACCTGGCTTTTTCCTGTCGAATGGCAAGTGCGTCGGAAGCTGTCCCGCGGGGACGTTTGTCGGTCAGGATAACCTGACATGTACCGGTACGCTCTCCCCCAACTCATCCTTTCAAATCCGTTTTCTGACTTTGCTTTTCAATAGCATGCGACTCGTCCTGCACCACCTGCACCGGTTCCTCAAGTTTTTGCCTCACCTGCGCCTCTAATCAGCTCGCTGCGGCCGGCAAGTGCGTCTCCACCTGCCCCGCCGACACATTCCCCGCGCCGTCATCCTCCGGCGCCCCCTCCTCCTGCCTGACCTGCCACCCCGACTGCGCCACCTGCACCGGAGCTCTTTTCTCCCAATGCGCATCGTGCCCCCCAGCGCGCCCCGTGCTCGCCAACGGCCGCTGTCTCCCCACCTGCGCGCGTACGCAGTTCTTCGACCCCACATCGTCGAGCTGCATCGCGTGTGATAGCACCTGCTCGAGCTGCTCGGGCGCAGGGCCCAGTCAATGCTTAGCGTGCGCGAGCACCAGTCAAGTGTTGCGCGCGGGAACCTGCGTCACTGCGACCTGCACACAGGGTACGAGCGTCGTATCCGGCCTCGGTGTGTGCCTCTCAGAGCTTGTCAACGTGCCCTCGGTCTCTACCGACCCCAACGCCGCCCCGCTCCCGACTGTTTCGGGTATCGACACGCCTACCACCGTCACGCCCACCAATAAACGCGCGCTGGCGTGGTGGGAGATCCTCCTCATGGCGCTCGGCTGCGCATTCATCTTCCTCGCCGTAGTCTGGTTGTGGCGCCGCCGTGCACGGAAGCAGCGCGCCAAACACACCGCGCGCTTTGCGGAGCGCCGTCAACTCGACCCCGTGGGCTGGAGATGGCGCCTCGTGCGCTGGGGCGAGAAGCTTTTCGGCCACCGTGCGAGTCGGCGTGCCGCCCCGCTCGACGAGGAGAACGACGTGGGACTCGGTGAAGGCGACCAGGGGTTCAAGATGGCGAAGATGCGCGCGGCGGAGGAGGCGCGTAACGCGCGGGACATGGATAAGCTGCTAGCGGCGTACGAGTACCCGCGCGGGGAAACGCGGCATCAGCACCACCACCATCACTTCCAGACTATTCCCCTCCGCGACGACGACGCGCACCGGCGCAGCGACAGCGCCAGTACACTGTCTGCGCCCTCCCTCTACTCCCAGCTGACGGGCATGCCGCATCGCGTTCCCGCGCCAAAGGAGCCCGTGAAGGAGCACCGCGATATAACGTCACGGTTCTCGGACGGGAGCACGCTCGATGCATATTATCTGACGCCACCATCTACGAATCCCCGGACTGGATCTAAGAATCCGTTCAGGAAATGATTGTTTTTTTGACGCGTTCTTGTGGACACTTCGTGCCCCCCCTTCTGTATTTCTACCTACTTACCGTACACGACCCGGACATTTCACTCCTTCGCATTGACATCTGTACTCCACCCCACGTTCATTATATCATTATTTCTCTCTCACAAAACTATCGTTAGACTGTGTATTTACTAAAATACTAAAATGTACGGACAAAATGAGTATAAAGTCACGTCAAGTCCTGGCCATACCAGAAAGGACGGCCAGTAAGCGGACCGCTGGTTCTACGCGGAAAATCGGTCTGAAAAAAAAGGTCCTTCAAGCCGAGCAAATACGAAAAAATGTTCCGGTACGGGGAGTCGAACCCCGGGCTAGTGCGACCACTTCGACGAATGAAAGGCACCTATGTTACCGCTACACCATGCCGGAATTGAAAGGAGTGGTAGGTGTAAATCCATGGCCAAACTATTCCTCGATGATCCTTTCGCCGCGCACGACAGCTTTTCTCAGTATCGCTCACTCTCGTACCACCGACGTTCGCGACCCAGGCTAGAGACACCATGCGAGTATTCTATTATTTTATTGGTAGCGTGAGCAAGGTGTGGAAAACATGGTAATATAGTTAGATCGAAATACTCAGTTCAAGCCGTACTTGCCTCCCCCTGCATCGCGGCCGCCATATCCACCTCCCCCGCCAGAGCGACCACCGCCACCGCCACCGTAGCCACCGCCCCCTCCACCGTAGCCACCACCCCCGCCACCAGAGCGTGCACCGTACCCACCTCCACCACCACCACCGGAGCGGCCACCGAAACCGCCTCCCCCGCCACCGGAGCGTGCACCGTATCCACCGCCAGATGGTCGTCCATAGGAACCGGACGATGAAGAGTCCCTTTCGACGCCCATGGGACTGCCCTTGTACCCAACACCCGTCCCGAACTTGTCCCCGCTGTCCTTTCGCCCACCAAAGCCGCCGCGGAACTCGTTCCCAGAACTAGATTTGTATCCATTCCCGCTCCCCTTGTACCGCTCACTCTTGTACTCGCTGACATCCGTGTCGGCGTACTGCTCCTGCGCCTGCTTCCACTGGGGCGGTCGCTCCGTATCGTTCGTACGGACACGCCCGCGGCCCATCCAAGGTGCGGCGTTGCCCCGCGGTTTGTAATCCGGCATCGCATGCGCCGCCTTGCCAAAGTGTTTCGTCCGGTTGTCGCTCAGCCCCAGCTTCTGCAGGAAGGCGACGGAGACGTACGGCGGCGTCGCCATACCGCATGCACCCGTGGTCCAGTCCTGGCACCCTTGGATGATGATAGGCTTCTGTACGCGCAGCTCGGGGCCCTTGGCCATGTAATACCCGAGTAATGACATGAATGTCTCCCGGACCGCCTCCTCGTCTAGGCGGGGCAGTAGCTGGCCGACGCTCTGGTCGATGTTGCCCACGATCTTGGACACCTCGGGGTTGAACAGCTTCGCGGGGACGGGGGACTTGGCCGTCTTGAAGAACGCGGCGGGTTCCTCGTCGCAGGCGGTCGCGAGAGCCGTGGTCTGGTCGATGAGCTCGTTCACCGCGAGGGGCCGCATAGGTACGTCTGTGAGCTGCCAGGTGAGGAAGCCCATCTCCCACGGAAGGAGCACGAGGTCACCGCGTCCGGCGGTGCCCGCGCGTCCGGTACGACCAACACGGTGGATGTACTGCTCGCGGCCGCCGGGAATGCCGACTTGGATAACACGCGTGACGCCGGGGTAGTCGACGCCGCGCGCAGATACGTCCGAGGTAACGAGCACGGTCGCGCCGCCCTTGGCCGCACGGAACGTGTCCGAGATGAGAGTGCGCTTCTCCTGGGTCCGCTTGGAGTGGATCTCATACACGCGCGTGTTCTTCCCCGCTGGCATCGTCGACGGCGCAAGCGCGTTGATGAGCGTCGCGGCGAGCTGCGTCATTTTGGTGGTCGGGAGGAAGACGATGACCTTGGAAGTGCCAGGGTTAGTGAGCTGGTCGTGGGCGATGAGGCGCATGATGTGAGGAATTTGAGCACTCGCGCTGGGGAGGACGGTGTGGTATTGGTCAACGTGAGCATGCACAGGCGACGCCTCCTCGGTGACACAGTTGATATACTTGTGGTCGGGTGAGAGGGTCAAGCGGGCAATCTGCTGAATTTCCTTGGAGACGGTGGCGGAGAACAGGAGCGTTTGGCGTTGAGGAACTGGAGGCAGGAACGTCTTGATGTCCTCGATATCCTCACGGAAACCCATGTCTAGTAGCGTATCCGCTTCGTCCAGAACGAGCTAACTGGGAGTGAGCGAAGATCACGAATAAGGAAACATCTGGACTCACAACGCCCGTCTCCGCGATGGCATTTCTGACATCAGGCTCCGATTCCAATAAATCCCGTAGTCTTCCCGGGGTGGAGACGACAATGTCCTTGCGACCCTTCATCCAATCCCGCATCTGCATGCGCTTGCTCGACCCGCCGGTGAACAGTCGCACCTCAAAGTCGGCGTGGTTGTGCGTCAGGCGCAGCGCTTCATTGGCGATTTGCGTCGCCAGCTCACGGGTGGGGCTGATGATGAGCGTCCCAACCGTCCGTCGGGCAAAACGCGTTTTCGCCAGAGCCAAGTTCCCGGTATCAGTGTTGCCCGCGACGTGATCCTCGATGCTTTTTAAACGGGCTTCGATGGCGGGCACCAGGAACGCGAGGGTCTTTCCCGTTCCAGTTTTTGCTCGGACCAAGAGATCGCGGACGTTGCGAGGGTCTTCAGCGTTGTATGGCTCCGCAAGTCCAGGCAGCATGGGTAGAACCTCGGCCTGGACCGAGGACATGGTGGTGAACTTGAAAGGCTTCACAGTAATGGCATCGAAGGTCTCCTTGGAGATTTTGCCTTTTAATGAGGAAAACGGCGGGGCTTCGTCGGTTATAAGGTCGGGGGTGAGCTGGACTGCTGCTGCTTCTGATGCATAGGAGCGCCTGCAGACTGCCGAGCGGAGGAGGTAGGAGACCGAAATACGAGCTGAACAAAAAAGCGTTAGTACTATAGGAATAAAGAGGGCGAAAAACACGAAGAGACGGAGTGCACAGTCGTGCACACCCGGTAGGAGATATAATGTGCTACAGCCAGAGTCAAGGATGCGAGAACTGACCATTTGCCGCATTTGACGGTCTCGAGGCCAGCACTCTCGAAGTCGAGGCGATGCATCCTGACGGTGAGCGCGACCAGAGCGTCGACGCCATGGCTCCTGTCCTGAAAAGGATGGCGGGAGGGGCGGGGAGAGAAGAGCAACGGGAAGGGGGGAGCGGGAGAAAGGGAATGGAAAAAAAAACGTGATGGGATCGGCATGATTATTCGCACGGTGTGACTTTGGGCCAGATCACAGAACGCGTCGCGTCGCGGGGCAAACTCGATCGATTATTCCAGCAGTTCTTCGCGCCTATCCAGCAAACGACACAAGGTGCAACGCGCGATGAACTAAACATAGTCTTTGAAGTTGAACCAAATTTCTGACCATACGCACTTGGACTGAGTCGGTGCGGATTTTCCAACAGCGGACGTCTCGAAAATGAAGTAGAATGACAGCAAGGGAAGCACAAAAACAACTACAAGTTTATGGTTCTCGACCGCGTTCCAACCCTGTTAGACTCCGGCGCAGGAACGGGGGAACGACGCCGCTTCTTCCGATGCTCGCCGTCGTCAAAATCGTCCTTCCGCTTCGAAACACGCGGCAAGCCAGCGACGCTGGAGGCCATGGCATTAACCATATCTGTGGCAGGAATCTTTTCGTGTATGCGCCGGAATAAACCCATGTTCAAACTCGCGGCATGCCGAGTGGTTTTCAGAGGTAGGCGGCCCATCCGGGGATGGCCCGGGAAAGACGCAACGACCCGCAGAACGCCGAAGGGGCCAAGGTGGGATGTCATGTCGGGAAGAGCTTTCAGGGCGTCTTTGGCGTTATCGCGCAGTTGGTCGTCGGTCTAAGAATATTTCAGGAGAAAAAGGAAACGACATGGGAACATACGAACCTCGTCGGCGAATAAATTGGCATCTTGTAATCCAACGAGCATAGACTCAAGGTCCGTCTTCTTCAGATATGTTTCTTCCGACACAGCAGGTCGAAGAAAAACCCAAATGAATTTACCGTCCTCCAACCTCAATATGAATGACAATATCAGATCCGGGTTGGTAGATATGCAGAACGGCGTCGGGTCTTCGTGCTTCATCCAAGAAACGGTTTCAGTCATACAGTCTGTGACGGTCGCAAGCGTGGAAAAATCTTCTGAGACGTCGAGGCCAGTAGGAGTGGAGTGAAGAGCGACCAGCGTCGCATTTTGCTTCGCCCATTTAGGACATGAACCGGGGAACGCAAAGAGGTCGCAGAGGCGACGCTTTTTGCCGAGGGCAAGGGTAAGATAGTATGCGACACATTTCGCGAGCATCTCGTTATCGCTCGGGGGGTCGCGCTGAAGGATCGAGTAGTAGGTGGGGGAAGGATGATCGCCTAGTGTTGAGCATCCGAGGAGCCAATTCGCGGCCCCAACCAAAACCAGAGGCTCATCTAGACAAACTTCTTTGCGTTCGGCGTCAGCGAATCTTCCAAAACCCTCGGCCACGATTTCGATGGCGTCGACGCCGAAAGGTTTTGGATGCTGATTTGTGACCAGGTAATGAAACAAAACCTGGCGGACGGTTTTTTTCATGAAAAGGTCTGGAATACTTTTAGAACCATCGTTTGGAAGGAAGAAACCTGGCACATACGCGTTGCCAAAGTGGCAAATTTCAGTATGTGGAACTTCTTTTCGGCGACCGTTTTGAGGATCGAAGAGATCGAATACATGTCTGTGTCGCTATCGGATGGCGGAATATGAGTGAAGGTGTTGAAACAATCGTCCAGGATAGGATCCGAAGGTAAGAAGCCATTCAACAACAGCATCATGACCAGTGTCGAAGTAAAACGATGGCTTTGAAGTATATATTAGTGGGTAATCAGCGAGCGATGTAGGAGTGCTCACCGTCCACGCATCCAATTCCAAGCTCGGGACATTAAGCGATCGGCGGTTTGTGATTCCCCGATAACAGGAGGAAGGAAATACTCAATGTATCGCCGTTGTGCTGACTCGTCGAAGGCACCAGTGTTGGAAACCCAACGGTGGCGTGAACTGGAGTTCGCTCCGCATTGAAAAATGTCCGGCGGGATGTGCGTTCCCGAAATCACCAGGGAAACATCGAATTTCTCGAGTGTATGAGTTTGCCAAGTCCGGATAATTTCGGGAAGAATAGAATGTGGCTGCCCGTCCGTGGAAAAAGCCGAGGGGAATGCTGTAGCTGCTGCCTGCGCTTCGTCTAAGACGTAAAAAAGGTGGATTTCTCCACCGAAACCGTCCCGCAGCTTTGCCATGGTTTCAACGATGTTCCCTTTTGTGTACGAATCGTCGTCTTTGATCAATAGATCCGTCAGACGTGCTATACAGTCTGGAATTGGCGGTATCCGAGGCCGCAGTTGAAAGAGGAGCCATCGTAATTTATGTTCGGGGGTCGGCGATGTTTCGTGGATGAATTCAGCGAATATTTGGAAGATCATAAGGCGCGCCAACAGTGCAGCGTTGAAATATTTTGCGGCTATTTGTTGATTAGCCTCCAACTGCGTCGCAAAACCAACGGATGTTGGAGAGGGGAGCTCCGGAGTAAATCCTGCGTGACGATCAAGTTGAGATTCCAAGATATCTGTCAACTCGAGTGCGGCATATCCGCTGTTGTCATCTGAAGCGGAAAAGTAGAAGCCCCAGTCCTGACAGAGACCTTCAAAGGCTAGGCGGGTTTTCCCAGACCCTGATGCGTTAACGAGGAAGCTATGAACGAATCAGTTGAGCAAGGAAGGCGGTAAATATTCTACTAACGTGTCTCTTCCGCGCATGAAAATCAACCGAACTCGCTCCCGGAGTATGGGATCATCGCAAAAGGTTCCTAGTCTATCCAGGAGTAGAGAAGGACCTTCTTTAGCTTTTAAGAGGCTAAGTCCGGTAAGATGAGAACGAAGGTCTTCATCGTCGACAGATGGCTTGGGGTCCCAAGCGGGGAAAGATGGAGTTCCATCAAGGTACACCTTCACGTGAGGTCGTATTTTTTGCAGCAAGTTCATGGTCTGCTGCCTGTTAGGCCGCAGAAGGAGAGCTGCGCTTCATGATTCAGCAAAGAAGTTAAACCGCGACCTCGACACGCACGTGAATTACGAACGACTTGGTAATCTTTCGTAATGAGCGCTGTCCTCACAGCAGCATGAAAAGGCGGGGCGTCCTGCAGGAGTTTTGTGCAGGCTGCGATATCGGTGACATATGTCGGATCGATATGCCGGTTTTCGTGAGTCCACGAGGCAAGAAGGGAGCAAAGTTGAGCAGCATCGTCCGGTGTATCGACGCCGGTCAAGTCTTCTTCGGTTTCCGGTAAGCTGTGAGACGTGCTCATGGCATGAGGAAGCAGAACTGAGTTTCATCAGTTGAATGCTAGCCGATGCCGACTCGGAGATCAACATGTTGTTGCTGTTTTCCCTTGTGGGTCCAAGAACGGCGAAGACTCATTGGCGGGGGCAGTATATTGCCATTATTTTTGAGCAAACACATATGCCAACGCTCCCCAATGCAGATGAAGTTTCAGTCTAGTTCGCTCAATGCAGGCTGCCAATAAATGAGGAACAGACTGAAACCGGAAAAAAGGGCTTTTTTTTCGCAAGTGGTGGACGTGGTTTTTGTAGTGGTGCTGTGGAACTGTTTGATTTTTTGACACCTCTTGTCGCTCCACAGTTGCCTCACGCAAATCTCGCCCATCTCTGCACTTACACGCTCAGGGTTTGTTCGCCGCATCGCGTGTTGTCTCCCTCGACGATGTTACTGCCAGGGTCGCTATATTCCACGTCGCACAGATCCAGCAGAATTACATTTTTCTTTCATAACAGTTTTCACTGTGTGGAGTGAGGCTTGAGCTCTTCGCCTTCATTTTTCACAAATCTTGGCTTTGCGGCATTGCCTGTGAAACCAGTGTCGACCGGTGTCAGGACCGCTCTATTCCTGTCGAGAGAATCGGAGATGTGTAAATCAGAATTCTGATTGATGTTCTCCCGTGCCCTTGTCCTAGTTCTCTATAATATGACAGAAGTTGTTCGCATGCCAACTTACCTCCAGTCTTCCCCCTCGCACTGCCCGACCTCTCAGTCCGCCCGTTTGCCCCCGGAAGGGCGTTGGCGACGACTGCCTTCTATCTCTTTCCAGTTAACACTCTTTATGGCTCCTACGTTCAACCCCGACGATCCCGACGATCTCGTAGCGTTTTGTAAAGACATACTAGCCCCGAGATATCGATGGATTTCGGTCGACCAATGCACCAGAATCTTAGCGGAGGACGAAAGTCTGTACGGTGACCTCGCAGAAAAGTTGCGCACACAAGATATGTCGGACGACGTCCTTGAAAAAGGTTCGGTTATGATCGTCGTCTACAACTGTGTTCATTGACACACGATCCGCAGCGTCAGCAATTCACGACAGAATGGAAATGACCGGCGGTACCCAAATTCCTCCGGCGTCCATATCACCGTTACCAGCGCTTGTCGAGGTGCCGTCGGCGACCGTCGAAGCGAAGATAGATGTGTTTCGAGACAGGCTGCGGCCTGTGTTGGAAAATTTTATCGGGAGGCAGCAGTCGTTGTGGTGTCCAGCGATGTCGGAACCAGATTTTCTTTGGTTCAAGGCGCAAGAATTTCCCAATCATGGAGGGAAACCCGATCTTCTTCTTCACCCGCTGGGATCTTTCGCAACAGACCCAGCACTCCGAGCAGAGCTGGACGAAATCTTTCTTCCAGACGCGGAAGGACACACGTTCGTCTTCTCGCGCTTGGTTCGTGTTGATGTTTTGTCTCACCAGTTCCACAATAGATTCGTGGTCAATACGTCCGGTGCGGGCAAAACCCGGCTGATGTTCGAGGGCCTATGTCTACACTGGGGCCTTTACTTCGCCGCCGTGGTTGACTCGAGCTCGATCGGGTCGTTCGACGTCGGCAACACGATCCACCATTACGTGCCGGAGACGCCGGGATTTGTTACGAATTTATCGACCGCCTCTGGACCCACACAATACGTGCTTTCCCTGCGACACAACCGTAGAATTGCAGAGATGCGCTTCTGCGAAGTCCTTTTGGCTCGGCTGATCATCTTCCGACTCTTCATCGAGATAATCAAGGATCGCACCGACGTAGTCGAGCCCAAAAAGCTCTGGCTCCTCCTCCAGATCCGTCCGCGACGAGCGGGATTTTCTGGTGGCGATTTTTTCGATCGTCTAGTCCAGGAGCTCCGAAACTCGCCTCCGCTCTGGGTTCGCAAACAGGTCACGGAACACATGGATGCCATCCGCTCATGGTGTCACGGCCCCGGCTACGGCACTGCCCCTTTCTTTCTCGTCCTCGATGAAGCCCAACACGCTGCCCGCAACCATTTCTCTGCTTTTCGATCGCAGAAGGAGGAGTCGGTGTATCGCCCGATCTTGCGCGAAATCGTACACGCATGGGTGATCAGCTTCTTTCGCGCACTGGGCCTGTGGATGGTCATATCGGGGACCGGGATTGACATGGACGTGATTGAAAAAGTTTTGGCATCCGCGGTCTTTAAACCAGACGACTATCGGAGCCGGTCAAATCAGGCGGCATTCGCGACCAAACTTGCACACGAGACCTTCATTCGGCAATACATTCCACACAGGATTTTGGCGACTCCCAGCGGAATCGCGCTATTGGAGCGCATGCTTTACTGGTTACATGGCAGGTGAGTGCCCTGATTTTCAATACGGACCGGACCACTCAACTCGATTTTAGACACCGCTTCACGACCGCATTCCTTTCGGAGCTTTTGGCCCAACGTTTCCAAAGCCCGCACCGGCTGCTGAACTCTTTCGTGAAAAGATACACCGGGATTACTCCAACTGACGGCGAGAGCTGGGTCGAGGAGAGTGGCGGGGAGTGGCCGGAAGCCCTTCAACTGAACACATTTGACTTCTCAAAATTAGCTCAGTGTTGGTGCATTTGCCTCTTATTAGACCCGACACTGAGTGTCTCTTAGATCCCGAGATGGAAACCACTATAAGAAACACTGTCAGCAACAGTCGCATCAGGAGTGGTTATTCGAAGCATCTAACACCCGATGAAAGATTATTCGTTGAGTACGGCTTCGCCAGATATGTCGAGCACAGGACGGATAAGGTGGTGTTCGACGAGCCCTTGGTTCTGTTGGCTGCAGAGACGGAACTCGGGCGAGCCTCGTGGTATTCGGACAGGATGGATACCAATAGCCCAGACGTCAACGGGTGGGAGGATTATCTGGCCTTCAGTCTGCCGCTCCTTTTTGCGACCAAGCCGCGACTTGATCAGGTTTTCGACTTTGCCGGCGTAAGCCATACATGGTCGAAACGCAAGGTCGAACTGGTTTCACTCCACCAGACCGAGTCATCCTTGGAGCCGGAGATATCCCCAGTCCTGCCCAACAAACGCCCCCACTTCAGCCATGGCGCGACTCCAGGAAACTCGACTCACGAAACTGTAGAGTGGCTAGAACACCGCAGCACGACGTTCATTTTGTTCCCCCCAAAGGGAATGGGCCCGGACTTGATGTTCGTCCTCAGGGTGGTCGACGGGCCAGAGCAGGGGTCTCTTCTCTGGGTCGCCCTGCAGGCCAAGTACAGCGAAGTATACCCCCGCTTGAGCACGGAGGTCCTGCGCAAGGCTATTCGGAGTGCCACGCCAGCAAAGTACTGGATTCAGAAGGTGAGGGATAACACGTGCGGAGGGCATGAATATACTGACAATTGACCTATAGAATGGCAAGGCCCATGCGCCGAAGGGCCACAAAGGGCTTCCAAAGCAGACGCTGACGAGTTTGGAGCGACTCCCTCGTCGACTGGATCATGCGGGGGAGCAGAGCGTATTGCGTGTCATAGCTGCTTTCCCTGCTCCGGCCGCCCTGGAGAGAGCAGCACCCTGGACGAAGGGCACTCTCAAGGACGTAGGGGATCACCCGCTTGCGAGCCTCGATAGGGCTTTCTTAGCCCAAGCCACACACGACCTGTACCCGCCGGGAAAATTGGCGAGCATGATGTCGAGATTCGACGGAGAGGCCGAGTCTGTTCCCGAGTCAGATGTCGAGATGGACTCGGACGAGTCAGACGTCGAGATGAATTCGGACGAGTCTGGCTCCGAGGGCGAGGTCGGAGATGAGGCTGGGGCGAGCAGCTCTGATGTAGACATGCCTATGGCAGGACCTTCCAGACCTACGCCCCGATCGCCCGGAAAGAAAACGACGGGGAAGGGGAAGGGCAGAGCAACAAGTGGGAAAGGGACAAAGAGAAGTCGGGGGGCTGCAAAGAGCGCAAAGGGGAGCGCGATGGGGAGTGTAAAGGGAAGCGTGAAGGGGAGTGTGATGGGGAGCGTAAGGGGTACGCCGGCGCCAACGCGCTCGCCTTCGACTCGGAGAGGCCGAGGTAGAGACGTTGCAATGACCCCGGCAGCGTCGAGGCGAACCTCACCCTCGGTATCCACTCGAAGTATGTATAGCCTTAGAAGTAGAAATGTAAACGTATAAGATATTGAAGGTCGATGAGAGAAGACCCGCGTTTCCCCAGCTGCCCACGAGTTCGCGAGGTCAAAACCACCATAGCTTCGAGGCTCGTGTGGACAATCACTCGCCGACCATTCTTGGATTGCCGTCCCTCTATCGTTGCTGTGTGGGACCAGAGGGCAAACAGACGCGCAGAGCCGCCTGACATATGTGCCGCTCAGAGATCAGGGCGAAGTGGCGTGTCGAATAGAGGCTCCCGGGAGAGTTCTTGAGTCGAATTCTTTGCGGAGGCGTAGGGAGGTACAAACGAGAAAAGATACGACAAGGAACAAGACAAAGTACTCGGAGAGTTTGTGACGGTCACAATAAAAAGAAATCGCATCGAGGTCAAAAGAAAGGTGATTATATTCTCAATCTGTCTTGTGACGGGCAAGATGAAAAATCGTAGGAAAAGTCATAATATCAGTCTGAGTCTGAGTCCGAGTCTGAGCCCGAGTCGTAGTCCGAGTCCGAGTCGTCAGACTCGACCTGATCGTAGTAGCCATAACACTCTTCATCCCCATCATCGTATTTAATCAACAGTCCCTCTTTCTTCATCGCCAGCAGAGGCTTTGAGTCCCAGTCGGCCCCGAAGTCGAGAAAAGACATCACGACCAGCGAAATGGTGGAAAGGCGGCTGACATCTCTGGCAAGCTCCCCCCCGGGCGCCGGCCAACGCGAGCGTAACATGCGCATGTACGCCTCCATGTCGAATCCCGCATTGACCTTGAGGTGCAGTCGCCGGAGGCAAGGGAGCAGTGGCGCAAGCGCGGGCGCGGAGTCCGAAGTCGGGGCATCTGACACAGTCGGACCCAGCGCAGTGAGGAGCTGCGTGGTGACGAAGTGGTTGGCGCCGATATCATCCTCAACAGCCCAGCACCGTGCCTCTGAGAGCGATTCGGGATCACGAGTTTTGCATTCGTGGAGCGACACCTCCACTGCATTCGGCGCGAGTCGGAGCAGCTCAAGGGCCTCGTCTGTGTCGAGCGGTACGCCCACCAAGCGTAATGTCTTGAGCTTGCACTTGGAACGAGTGATCATCTCCACAACTGCCTTCTGGGGCCAGTGTCCCGCCTCGGGGCGCGCTTCGCCCAACGCGGTGTATTTGCGGTACATGCTGGAAGCCACAACGAAGGATTTTAGCTGCGGCAGCGTGAGTGCGGTGCAAATCGTAGACACCCCCGCGTGCGCCGTACGAGCGCGAGAAGTGGACGATGATTCAATGCGCAGAGTGCGCATCTGATGAACGCAAGCAGCGAGCGATGGTCCAACGATTTCGAGACTGGCGGACGCTTCGACGCGGAGTGAGACAGATACGAGGAGAGCATTGCGTCCGTTGGGAACAATTCTCTAGAGACGTCTCTAGAGACAAAAGTGATATATCCGTAGAAAAAGATGCGAGACAAAATGTCTCGGAGACAAAAGTGATGGGAGACAGAGACACGGCGGTGAACAACAAGTACATCCGCCGAGCTGAACCAGTTCGCGTCGCGTCGGCCACGTCTACCTCCTCCCCCACCCTGCGCGTCCCAATGAGCCTCCAGGATGTATCTGCTGCTTTACTGCGCTTCCCAGAGCTCAAAACTCTCGATTTCCATGGCCTCAACCAGTTTCTCCGCATGGCATGCTTGGCGCGGCAGACTATTGCCTTTCAGCAAGTAAATAATCGGAGACCTCCACCTGTGCTTCCTCTGCCAATTCTGCGTACTCTGGCAGCTTCTCTCGAGGTTACGGAGACACGGTTGATTCAAACCTGCTGGGCGGCCTTCAAGGAAATTCTCTGGGAACACCCCGACGTTTCTCCGACCGACGGCGAGATTTTGACTTATAATAATGCAGCGCTGGTCAACGGTTCATGTAAGTGTCCCCCCGATTCGTTCAACGGAAATGTTCATCGAAAATCTATAGCCTTTCGCCACATATACCCCCCAGTTCGCGTGTGCCTCGAACCAAATTGCAGCAATCACCGCGAAACCGACGACATCATGACTTCAACTGAGCCTATGACTCACAAGGCTACCCTGTATACTGCTAAAAACGGGGCGCTCCCTGTTTACAGTTCTTCGCTATATTGTCGCCGTAAGCATTCAATTTTAATCTAATGTCCGCGTCTCATGCGCCTAAATACAGAATGTCACCGACGCTACTACCACAACTACTACGTTCACAAGAGCTCGTCATTGCGGACCTACTACGGCGGCGTCCCGAATGTAATTCAGGTTGCGCAGCATTTCTTTGTTGAAAGCACACTCCTGGAGCTCTTCGCAAACGGGATGGTGTTTGGCTGGTGAGTTGATTTCGACGTACTGCCACTACCGGAAGCTCACTGAAGCTAGGCTATCCGCCTCGAACTGGGCGCGGATCTATAACTGCGCCCTTGCAGATCCCAACGCGCACATCACCAACAACAAACTCGCGTTCGCGTCCGTGTACCATCAGCACCAGAGGTCTATTCCAGAGGGCTGGAATCTCGAGCTACGCAACACGGACGTGACCAACGGGTTCTTTCTCTACTCCCTTCTGCTTGAAAAAGCGGAACGCTCCGGGATACTCATATTACCCCACGACGAGGCGACCCAAAAGGACCGACTGCAGCCAGTTCTCGCAGAGCGGAACAAGGCTATGGAGGGGATCGGGCAGGAGCACTACGCCCATGCCTGTGATCTCTGCTTCGTGGTATTCGAGGATGACGACGGAAATCTGAGTGAGTTCATTCGATTCCTTCGTATCGACGCGTCACTGGGACTGAACAGAGCACAGTGAAAATCCAGACCGCCCACTGCGATGGGGATACAATCGGTCACCGGTGCTGCAAAGCCCACGACTGCAAAACGGCGTTGGCATCGCACCGACGCCATTTTTGCCCCGACCACGAGCATCTTACGTTGAAGTGTGCAGTCGTCGGGTGCGACGAGGACGTTGCGAGCGGACATCGTACCTGCAGCGATGCAGAGCATCGAGCCCTCGAAACGGCCTATTTCAGCCGTGGTAAAGCCTTGTTCCAGCTTCGCTCGCGGTTGAGAAAGGCCGGTGTCGCTGTGCAGGAGGATTCGGTCCCTCCTGTCATGCTCGACGACGATGACGACGAGGTTGTCATCGAGGTAGGACACAATGGCCCCGTCGTTCTCGACTGCGATGGAAAGCGAGAGACGGGGAATCGCGCATTGCGAGCCTACTTCGGCTCCCGCCGGACCCACAACGAGCAGCTTATAATGCGCTCCTGTGGGGTTATTCTTTCCCGGGCGACGTTCTTCGGTTCTGAGGCAATCTCTTCCGTCAATGTGAGTGATCGTTCGAGCGCAGTATTCGGTCGCTCAATTTATTACCCCCAGGATTTCGCGAAAGCCACGTTCCCCTCCCCCGAATCAACTCCGGAATTTTTTGTTTTTGACAACAATTGCAAGCTCGATGCGCACCAGCGCGTCAATAACGACTGTCATTTCGAGAATACTGGCAAGCCTGTCGACGTCTTCCATTTCACCTCCAAACACAAGCTTACGGACCACCACTGCCAGCTGTACTGCAATCCGGCGGCGTTTCCAGAGATGATAATGAAGGATGGTAAATGGCGGTTTAACACCTCGATCTGCGAACAAACGAACGTTTGGTTTGGTGGGTTCATCTCCAATGTGCAGGACATGGAGGTGACACGGTATAACTTTTACTTGGACGAGATGATCAAACGCCGGAATCGGTACGTGGTTGGGCAGTTGGAAACGAAGGGGCATTCCCCGTGGACCATTCAAATGGCGGCATTGTTCCCTGACACATTGTAGTCACTATCTACATACCTAATATACTTGTTCTCTACCGACTTAATCCCGCACAATTTAATTCGGCGAAGGGTCAAGTTGAACTTTGGTTGAACTTCGACGGCACTACTCGGCAGGATCACATGACTCGCCAAATAAACTGCCACAAAGATTCGTTGGCCACTCGCCTTCTTCCTCCTGCCACTAGGAGCATCCGGACCTCGAACGGTTATCCTCTACCTGAATTGGCGCGGTTGCAACTCCATGCCCTGTGTCTGCTTGTAGAGGACCCAGCACTGTGCCACCACTTCAAGCCCGCTGTTGCCACCACCTATCCCGACGGTTGCCCGAGTCTGCTGGCTGCGGGGCGGCTTTCATGCTGTACCCTCACGTGTTGGAGATACTCCTTAGGCTGCGATGAAGTCTACATTGGTCCGGGGCACGGTGAGTGTGCCACCCGTGTTTGGTTCTAAGATTCTCGACGCGGCTTTTGACGTGTTTATATGTCCGCTCGACGCGTCTTGGACGCGTCCGTCGTCTTTTCCACCCCCCATGCCCTGCTGGACGGCTCTAACATGGGCTCGGCGCGTCTCCCCGCGCGTCGCAGCTCTTCCCCTTGCCCTTTGCAGGCCCCTCAATCTCTTCGCGTGACTGCACCGCAATGCTCCGCGTGGGTAGAGGGGTTGAACGAGTTGCATGGGGACCTGCCCTCCGAAAGCTCCTCAATGTCCTCCCGTGCTGCACGTCAATGCGCCGCGAGGGTGGAGGGGCCGGACGAGTTGCTCTATTGCCCATCAATGTCCTTGTGTGCTGCACGTCAATGCGCCGCAAGGATGGAGGGGTTGAACGAGTCGTTATGTCTTTGGCACGAGTCCGACGGTGGATTTATGTGAGCCAGAACACGAAATATATTGGACGACAAAAATTAAGTGGAATTAAAAGGTGATCAAGTTGATGTTGAAACTGGGACGATATTCAGAACGGCATTGTTGAATCTCCCTGCGCATCCTCGTGCTCGACGACTCTGGGTGGCGGGAAGACCACTGGCAGAAAGCCAAGCATCAACGCCCCGCAAACTCCGTTGCAGTTGTGGGTGTCACGAAACTGTCCCACTCCATGTTCACCCAAGCTGCGCGCGAAGTTGAAATTGGTGCCGGTGCCAACGCTGTCAGTGAGGTCCATGATGTGGGTTTTAGAGTCGAAGACACGGTAGCCATTAGACGAAACGAAGCCTGCTCCCCAATCAGAACTCAGTAGATGGACGGAATTGTTTTGCTCACCTTCGAAGTCAACATAGACACTGTTGTAACTGCTCATCTTGTACGTCCAGTGGGAGAAAGCGGAAAGGGCATTGCGGAACTCGGCTCCGTCGATCTCCAAAGCGTTGGAGTTGACGCTAGCGCCATTGTAGAATGGTTGGGCGAGGTAGAAACCATGTGTAGCATCGGTATCGGCGTTCGAGTCAATGAGGAGCGAGGTTGCCGCAAACTCAATATCTCGCAAGACTTTAATAAGGAAACTTGCGAGTATGTGAGACGACGTACTGGGCAATGGGACGTTCTTGTCCGAGCACACTTTTTGGAAATTCTCCCACAACGTCTTTCCTTCAGCGGAGCGCGCACCTTCAACCCAGACCGTCATGGAGTCTTGGTCGCGCATGTTTTTGACGACACATGCTAGCATTCCAACCTCGGGAAGCGTAAAATGGCCCTTACATTCGTGAGATTGCGCAAGTATGGGAAGGAATTGGGTGGACATACCAAGTGAACGTTGAAGCGACTTCCGGTGACACAGTCAAAAAAGATATCGAATGTCACTGTTGGGCCCGCGTGAAAGTCCTCGACAACACCGTTCCTCCGCCGATACTCGGACATGGTCATGATGAACGTGTTGGTGGGGACGAACTCATCGTAAACCAGAAGGTTCTGGGGGCCATCAACGCCGGTGTTGACCTCCTGAGCAACTATGCTCTGGATTTCAGCAGCCGTACTGCGACCTTCAGTCAAATCAATGACCATTCCTTCTGTGAGAATGTAAGCCAGGTGGAGCGAGAATGACCAAGTTGAAACTGACCCGGGTTTGAACCACCACCTAAGCAATGACGGTTAGGGTGTTTAAGTTTAACGGATAATGGCCGGGAAACCTACCTGGCTTGCGGTTCTGCTCAACAGCACTCACGAGGTGCTTCCACCGACCAGCCTCCGTCCGGCCAAGTGCTGCTAGCTTGGAAACGAGGCCCAGTTTCAGTGCATCATTATAAAAACTTATATGTTTGTAGACGGTTTTCTTTTTGAACAGAATACTGGGGAAGACGCCGGGGAAGGCTTTTTCAATAGCCTTCCCTTTGTGCTCTGCGAGCGTCGCCATAGGACTCGCCATGTCGCACGTATATGGCAAGGGAAACTTGCCTTTTGAGACCAAAACCACTGAAGGAGGGTCTATGGGAAGAATGTCGAGATCCGGGTCGAAGGGGGCGACCTTGGGAGTCAATGCGACCCCCAGAGGTACCAATGAGCGTGTAGGGGAGGGAGGGGGAGGTAGATGAGTGATTTCAACGTCAAGGTCGAGACACTCAACGACGTCGAGGACTTTGAGAAGGATACGAGTGTTGGCGGCACCAACTTGAATCCCGACTCGCACATCGTGGTTAACCCACTTCGGCGGTGCAAGTGAGTCAAGCACGGCGATGAGCCCGTTTTGAGCGAAGCTGAGGATCGCCGGGTGGTTCGCAGGCACGAATCGGTGGTTTTCTGCGACGAGCTTAAAATGTTCGGATGGTACCGGTGCATCCTGTACGAGGTTGAGTATCATTGAATGAATAACACAAAGGACAGCTGACCTTTCTGTAAACAACGACGGCGAAAGTATTAGCCATAATTTCTTGCTGAGTTGCCTCCGCCTCGACTTTCACGGTGGCACGGAAGCGCTGAGTGTGTGCCAGAGCATACGGCCGAGCGTAAGCCTCGCTCAGCAGCCGAGCATAAATACTCCGCGGCCGGGTCGCGTCAACTGCCGTGGTTGAGCTTCCGCCAACTATGGTTTTATCATCAGTACGGTAGCACAAAGAGTGTATTGAATGAACCGTACCCGAGGCCACCGTAGGCATATCACGCCCATTGAGACGATGAGTTGGGCACCCTCCGCCGGCCTTGCAGCAAGAAGAACAATACTGGGGTTGGCGTCGACAAGAAGTGTTGCTGCGTCGGGGAGCACCCTTGGCGTTGCGGCAGGTGGGCATGGCACAGGGGACTCCCCCGTTGTCAGCATCGGTCCCGTTCGCCTCAAGGCTCTGTTTAATGGCGAAATTGACCTGGTTAACTCGGAGTTCAGTATTATATACAGTTCTCGGCAGTATGAATTACCTGAACTTCTTCCGGAATATCTTCGAGAGCCGCTCGTCCGGTGCACCACACATGCTTGCCACAGTCGCACTGGGAGTGGAGTCAGATGCAGTCTAAGAAATTGGGGATGGAGATCATACACGCTGGTAGAGACGCTTGTAATTCAAGAGATCCCTTCCTTTGCCCTGGCATTCTAGGACTGGCCCCAGCGTATGTTGCTGACATCCGGGACAGAAACTGGACGGGGAAGGACGGGGACTTTGATCCATTTTTTTCAAGAGAGCGGAAAAGAGTGTAGAAAGGTGGGAAGGAAGGAGGGATGCGCCGGATGAGTGTGAGTGAAGAAAGAAAGAAACATACGAGGCTTTTATATGAGCGTTGTTGGTCCGTGCGCGCACGGCTAAGCGCGTCCGCGTGACGACTACTGGGATAATGTGTCGGCAAAGGGGAAAGTCATTAGGTTGAGCATTGCACTGTGTGAAGCCCTGGTGCTTCATTTGGTGAACCTCTCGTAGGTGAAGGCGAAGAGAAAGAGCTGCGAGCTCTTCACGCGTCTAGAGAGCTAGACGCGTCCGGCGAGCGCGCAGCATTCGGCGCTCGAGCCTGTAACCCGGTGCCGCGGAGTCGTGTTACCCTCGACAGGGCTCCTGTATCCTGGAGAGGAAGGCAGCTTGATGGGTGCCCAGCCGGAGCGAGGAATCGGGAGTTGCACGATTCCTCCAGCTCCACTTGAGGCTTAACGCGACGAAGAGAACATGAGGATTTGGTGCAAGTAAGATTAGATTACATAATTGCGTCTGAACCTAACGAAGGTAAACAGACTTGCGAGTAATATACAAATATACAGTAAATGTCCACAGATATCACAGAGCCCCCCACTCGCATGTCCGTTTATCCAGCTAGTTCACCACTGACTCTACTCGTTCAAGGCCGATCTCCTCTTTTTCTTTCCTCTCTTTCGTTTCCGCGGAGTTTTGCGCGGAGGCCCACTGCTTCTGTTCATTCTATCCAGCAAGGAGCCACTGGCGTTATCCAGCCGCGCGAGCAGCGCCGGTTCGCGAGAGCCGGAACGCGATCTTGAGGAAGAAGAAGGACTAGTCGACCGACTTCATCGACGCTTCCGATCCTTTTCTGGGGTCCGCGAGGGCGATCGCCTGTAAGGCGACCTGCGTCCTCGATGACGCGACGGAGAATGTCGCCCTCGTCGTCCAGAACTGGAATGGCGACGAGGCGAACACGAGTGACGTCGTCGAGAGCGCGAACGCGAGCGATGGCGGGGGGAACGCGAACGCAAGCGACGGCGGGGGGAGCGCGATCGGGAGCGCCTGTGCAGTGAACGGGTACGCGAACACGAGCGTCTGCGCGCGTGTCGAGAACGCGATAGCGACCTCGACCGCCGTTGACGAGAAGGTGAGCGGAGTCGTCGCGGAGGCGATCTGGAGTGCCTCCGTGAGTACCCAACCGGAGAGGGCGAGACGTGGTGCGGTCCTGGACGAGACGGTCCTGCGCGTGGGCTCCTCGACCTGCTCCTTCTCTGATCACGACGAGGCGCAACGTGCTTGAAGTCCTCAGGCCGAGCGGAAGCAGGCCCAGCGACGGGTGCTTCACGACGAGCAGGCGGTTGAGACACAGGGAAAGTGTTACGCTGTCGGCGTGTTCGCTTCTGCGTTTCCTGCATTTCTCGATGAGCCAACGGCGCAGTTGGTATTTGCGTCGGCTTCGAAGGTCCAGCTCCCGTGATGCGCGCCGTGGGAGGAGGCTCGTCGCGATGATAACGCCCCCCGGCGTAGGGAGGCGCAGGAGGCAATTCCTCCTTGACCTCTGGACTCTGCTCGCCGACAAGCAGCCAACGCGTTGCGACCTGTTGGTACTCCGTGTCGCCCATGAAGTGGCACTCGCGGATCTCGCCAGTCCCTCGGGTCGATCAGGGCCTTAACCTTCAGCGCCGCCTCCGTCGATACGAACTCCACCACGTAATCAGCGCGTCCTTGACGCGCGTTGAGGAAGATCTTCTTCCACCTGGAAGCGGGAACGATGTGCGCGGCTGCCGCGAGCCAGGCGCACATGTGCTCGACCGCGAACCCAGACGATAGTTCGGGAAAATGGAGGATCCTAGTGAGGACCAGGGCGTCTAATCCCGGGAACGTCATGCGGGGGGGAGGTGCTTGTTTAACGGGAGGAGGGGGAGGAACAACTTCCATCTCCAATTCCTCTACGGCAGGAGGTCCATCGATCTCTATTTCCTCCTCCGCCACCGGTGGTACATCGCACGGCAAAACAGGACATCTGGTCCAGTCCCATCTGCCATCGTCCGCTAGCGCGCGTTTTGATCTCCAACCCGCGTTCAGGACGTTCTCCGCGCCCGGGGTCGATCTCCACTTCGGTGTATCGTCCACCAACCGCCGCGAGACCGATACGTTCGAACTCGTAGTCGGCGGGGTCGAGGAAGTATTGCACCGCGGTGCCGTTGATGAATCCCTGCTCGACGTGACCGGAGATGGGTTCGTCTCCGACGTACTCGTGGATAACGAAACACGGAACAGCTGCGACGTTCAAATAGAAGAGGAGCTCTTCTTCGCCGATGTTGTTGACCCAGACTCCCATTAGATCGTCGTTCGCCGCGAGCAAAGGTTTCTTCTTGAGGCGAAGGAGAGGTTCTCTTTTTTGGCACGCGGCTACGTAGCGAACCCAAGCGCGTTTCTCCAGAATGAACCTCTGCACTTCTCGGACGCGGTCGACGGCGGCCTCGTACGTTCGAATCCTCTCCAAGCCCGATTTGAGGTTGTCGCCCCACGGTCCAATCGGACGAGATTGCCAAAGGCCGCCGCAGTGTCTCTGCCAACTCTCTACGGAAGCCTGGGCCTTGGAAGCGGCATCGCTCAAGCCCATAGTGAACGAGCGATCCAACTTCCCGACGTAGCCCGTGTCGGCGAAAGACTCCCAAGCGGTATGAACCGGGAGGAGAGCATAGTCATCCTCGATCTCGACGGGGCCTGGTCGTTCGATCATGCCGAGCCAAGGTCGGCGGGGGTCGTAGCATTGAGGAACCACGGTGTAGTCAAAGCGCCCCAATTGCCCATCGTATCTGCGCTGCGATAGCTCCGGAGACATGACTGGAGGGTGGGGGCGACCGTAAATTCCAGGATAGTAGGGGTGCAGGCGAGAGTTCATGCTCCAGATCTCGTATCGCTGACCACGGTCCACGACCTCGCGGCCAAAGTAGTTCACAGGCTGGGGGAGCGTCCTGAGGTTCCACTCAAACCCCGCATCGACGACAGGAGGGTCGTTGTACCCGTGGAAGCTGCGGAGACGCGGCACCTTGAAGATGCGCGTGTCGCTCGTCCTGCTCATGTCGATATCCATGTCGAGGAAGTGAAGAGGGAGAGGGTGGTGAACAGTTCGAGCGGAGTCTCGCGTTCGGACTTTCCGCTAGATTCGAGTGGCAGCTGGTGTCTCGCGTTCGGACAATCAACAGCTAGCGTTTTGGGGAGCCGCTGGGTGAGGTCTCGCGCTCGGACAACTCTAACCCGCGGTTCTCTTTTTCTTGAGGTGATGGCGGGAAGAGAAAAGGTATAGGGGATCGGTGGCACGCGATCCCTTTAGAAACAAACAAGAACAATTACCACAATAAATTCGCGCCGCGACATTTATTCCCAGAAAGTAAAGCTTCACAAAACAAACTAACTACGCCGCCGCCGTTAAATGATTTATTTGCAGATACTCCCTTCTTAGCTCGGGAGCATTGCGTAAGTCGTATTCCGAGACCCAAGTGTCCTCAGAAGGCTCGTAGCCCCTCCAGCGGACGCGGAACATCCGCCTGTTGCCGTCCTTACGACCGGACAGGCGATGGCCGATGATGGCTTCAACCTCATACTCCTCCGTCGCGTTGAGGATGTCGCGCGTGGGCGGAAGAGTAACACGTTCACCGTACTTAGGATCGGAGAAGTGGTATTTGCGCAGGTGTTCCAGGTTGAGGACGGGATGCATGGGGTAGTTGTCTGGAAGACGGAGGCGATAGACCATGGGGTTGACCCGCTCCATAACTTCGAAGGGTCCGATAGTGCGCTGGACGAGTTTCCTTCCGGTGCCTTCCACATCGACCAACTTCATGGTGTGAGGGTTGATCGTGACCCAATCTCCAGGCTTGATTTCCTCGACAGGGCGACGTCCTTGGTTATATGCTCGAGCTTGTCGCTCCTGCGCGAGAGCGAGCGCGTCGCGGGCAGACTGTCGATGCAGCTCCATGACGGCGATATAGTCCTCCGCTTTCATGCTCTGCATGAAGGGTCGGCGTGCCGGATCCGTTTCAGGAACAAGAAGCGAGGCGACGACGCGTGGATGATATCCGAAGAGCAAGAAGTTGGGGGAATGGGCCGTAGAGCTGTGCACCGAGGAATTATAGGCGCGACTCACTTCGCTGAGCCAGCGAGCCCATGAGGTACGGTCCGAGGCGACGTAGGCACAGAGCATTTGCTCAATCATGGCGTTGAGTACTTCCGTTTGACCGTCCGTTTGAGGATGGTGGGACGAGGACAAAGCCAGGGCGCCTCCGTAATAGCTCACGACCGAGCACCAGAACGCGGTGGCCCAGCGTTTGTCGCGGTCGCAGACGATGCGCTCGGGCAGGCCGTAGACGTTGACTACACGCTCAACGAACAATTTGGCGAAGCCTTCCTGCGATAGCTGGTTGTGCGTTGGTATGATTATCGCGTACTTGGTCAGTTTATCAACAATGACCAAGATGGCGGTAAACTTCTCGGGTCCAGAGGGAGGAAGACCGGTGATCATGTCCAGGGAGACAGTGGCAAAGGGCAGGAGAGGTATGTGTGCCGGTCGCAAACCTCCCATCCGTGCCCGACGGTCCTCTTTAACCTTCTGACACACATCGCAGGAGTGGGTAAAATCTTCTGCCTCCTTGATCAAACCGGGCCAGTGAAACAGCTCTCGGACCCTCGCGACGTAGCGGTTGGGCCCAGCATGGGCGCTCTCAGACGCCGTGTCGTGCATCAACTTCATGATGTAAGGAACCTTCGAGCGCGGCACGCACAGCCGGGAGTTCCAGTCGGCGTCCAAGAAGTACAGCAACCCGTTGGAGGCCTTCTGGAATCGCGAGGGCGTAAGGAGCGTCTCAGCACTCGGTGCATCTTCTGCGTAGTGTCGACGGAAACTCGGGTCGGCCTTGTACCCGTCCACGAACTCTTGCAGCAGCTCAGAGCTGATTGACAGCAGCAAGTGGGAACGGTTATCCCAAGCGGTCTCAGCGTCTTCGCTGGGAGGTTTGACTCCTACAGGATATGTCCAGTGATCGTTGGCCGGAAAGGGCAAATCGAGAGAGTCCACCTCGGGGACACCGTTCTCAACGAGGGAGTCCTGGGCCTCAACCTCGGCCTGCATCTTCTCCGTCGGCTCTTCGTCCTGCTTCTTGGCCTGGCGTCTCGTCAAGACGGGGTAAACCTCGAACTTCGTCACAACGTCTTCCCAAAACATAGCGGTAAACGCAGCCTTCTTGGCAGGCGCGAATGTACCCCTGTCTTCGGCCGTTTGAGCTCTCTCCTGCTTCTCCTCCTCCGGGACAATAGAGGGCAAATCGTCGCGGAGCGGTGAACTGTGCGGCGGAATGCGGGGTAAACGAGACAGAGGGTCCACATTCGAATGAATGCGACCGGCTCGATGTACAATCGTTAGCCCCGGGTACGCAGCGTATACTGCCCCCCACGCCGCGAGTCGACGATTGGCGTTCTCATAGACTCTAGCCCACTGCAGGGCGGCGTGATCCGTCACCAGAATGATTTTCTCGCCTTCGATGAAGGGTTGAAACTTCACCAACGCTTCCTTCGCTCCCAGCGCCTCCCTCTCGGTCGCGCTGTAGTTCCTCTCCGCTGGCTTGAGCGACCGACTCCAGTAGGCAATTACCCGTTCGACATGCACGACGGTGTCCTCGAACTCATCAGCCCAAACGTCCTTGTCCTTCAACTCCTCTACGTCCTTGGTCAGATTCACGAACAGCCGAGGAACGGGAAGGCCCGCGTCCCAAGCGGCTCGCAAACGCGCATACACCGCGGTCCCCTTGAGGTCCTTAATCAACACGGGTTGTATCTGCTGTAGGCTAGATCCCAACGCGTAGTCGGACGCGTCCGTGTAAAGTCGATATGGTCGTCCCTGCATGGGGTGTCCGAGCACGGGCGCGCCCGCCAGAGCGTCCTTTGCTTGTTGGAAGGCGATCTCGTGCTCCGCCTTCCATTCAAACTTGACGCCTTTCTTTAAGAGAGAAAATAGGGGCGAAGCGATATACGCATAGTAAGGAATATATGCCGAGAAGTAGACACACATTCCCAAGAACTTTTGGAGGTCTGACACATGCGTGGGTCGGGCCAAGTCCTGTATCGCCGCTACCTTTTCTTGATGCGTTGAAAGCCCTAATCGAGACACTTTCTGCCCCAGCAGAAGGATCGAGGAGTACCCCACGAAACACTTTGCTGGGGAGAGTGTGATTCCCGCGCCGGCAATAGCACCGAGCACCTTGTCAAGGTGCTCCAGGTGCTCGTCCCAAGATTTGGAGAAAACCACTATATCGTCGATGTAGACCAGCGTGAAGAGCCATAAGTACGGCGACAGAACGCCCTGCATAACCCTTTGGAAAACGGACGGCCCGTTGCGCAAACCAAACGGCATTCGCCGGAATTGCCAAAGCCCTCGATGAGATCTGAACGCGGTCTTCTCTTTCGCATCGTCCGCCATCTCGAGCTGAGTGAACCCAGCGAGAGCGTCGAAGGAAGACAAAACCTGAGCACCGCTCAACGCCTGCAGTATCTCGGACTGACGCGGAATCGGGAACTCGTCAGGGATCGTACGTTCGTTGAGTTTCCGGTAGTCCACGCATAGGCGCGGTTTTCCGTTCCGGTACACCACGATGCACGGAAATCCCCAAGGGCTGACGGAAGGCTCAATGACTTCAGCCTCGAACCACGCGTCGATCTGTTTGTCGATGACTTCTCTTTTCGCTGGTGAGGCCCCGTACATAGGCATGGAGATGGGTTGGGTGTCCGGCTTCAACCGAATGGGGACCTTGGTATCCACTTGACCGAGTCGTCCTCCTACACCGAAGGCGGCCGCGTTCTTGCGTAAAACGCGCTCGAGCCGAGGCTTAACGTCTTCAGGAATGTCGGGTCCCCAGTTCACCAACGTGCTAACATCCACATCGGGGAGGGTTTCCTCAGGCACGGCGGAAGTCTTCGGACCCCAGCTCTCGTCGCCGTCGAGTTTGTCGTCCTCGCGAGGAAGATTCTCTTTCGACTCGGAATTAGACATATCTTGCTGCCTAAGAGTTCCAATAGTCGCGCGAATGGCGTCGGCAGAGGCTGCGAAGCGTTTACGGTCCTCGTCGTCCTTGGGGACGTCTGCATAGCCGTCGGGATCAACCAAGTACCCGACCACCTCGCCCTTGCGTATGTACCAGGGGCGCGTGCTGGGATTGGCCACGGGAATCATCGGCGATGAGGTGTTTATCCAGGTCGTAGGAGCGGCGACCACCGAAGAATCGTCCGTGGAGATTATGAGCTTCTCCACTAACCATTCGTCTCGGCCGTCGAACGGACCGTTCACGCGCACGTTGTGCACAGAGCCCGCGCTCAGCAGGACGTCTTCTGCTGCCAAGACCTCAGGGCGCAACTTGGTTTCCCCGCGTCGTTTGGCGCGTACGCGCTCCCGCTTGGCGGCCGTTCTACGGAGGAAACTCTTCGCTTTGACAGCATGGACTTTCCTCAAGTCGAAGCCCAGATCAACGCGTTGCGCGGAGGAAGCGGGGATGATGCGCTCGGAGCGGCCGACCTGCACGTCGCAATGGCCATCCGTGTAGCGCGTGACTCCCAATTCGTACGAAACTTGGAAGTCTTCACCCAAGAGAAGAGGCACGCGCATATTGCGCACGACATAGGCTTCGACCTCGAAACTCACGATGGCTCCATCATCCGCTAACGCGTACATGGTGAACCGGGTGTAGCCCAAAACTTTAGCTTCCCCGGTGAGCGCGTATAAACGCATTCTCAAGCCTTCTCGTGGTTTTGGTAGCCCGGGAATGGAGTTGAAGAACTCTTCAGACATCAGGGTGATGTCGGCGCCCGAGTCTAGCCGTCCCTTGACTGGCTTGGAGAGGAGATTCTCAATCCAAACTTTCAGATGCAACGCGCGTATACCGAGTGAATTCATTCCTGGAGGTAAGGAGCGCGCCTTCACGGCTTTGATGATCTTTCTGGACGGGTCGTCCAGGGGCAGCTCAACGTCGTGACTTGGGTCGCCAGTCTCGGTACTGGTTCCAGGTTCGGACGGAGGGACTTCAGGCGCGGTGCCACCTGGTTCTACGCTGGCGGCATGGACATTGCGCCATAGTGGAGGTGGAGGCGAAAGAACGGAAGGAGAGGTACCCGGGGCTCGACGCGTTCGGAGCGCCCGGGTTACTCGATCCTTGTACCGGTGTGCATGACGAGGGATGAGGAGGGAATCGTCGGCGTTCTGCTTGCCCTTGTCGCGCAGACGTTTGGAATGAGCTTCGCGTTCGGCTGCAAGCCTACGCCTCGTGTTGCGGTTCTCAGGCGTGGGCGTGGGAACGCTGTCGGACTTCTGTCCGATAAGCCGAGCAACGCGCTCGGCCTCCGCTTCCTGCGCCTCCAATCGCCGTCGACGACTCTTGTGCTCACTCTTAAGCTCATCAAAATAAAGGGAATCAGTAGCATTGACCTCCACTGTCATGGCTAAATACATGCGCGTATCCTCCTCCTCTCGTATCGAATCTACGTCCGTCTCAATAAGGTTCGCCTCTTTCATCGCCTGCCAAGTTCCGTAGTGGGGGCACTCCTTCGCGTAATGATTACCACTGGCGCAGACGTAGCAATCGCCCGGCGGTGGACGTTTGCTCTTCACGTCGTCGCGCTTGGCGAAATGGTGGCCTTTGACGATCTGACCGTGAGGCCATTCCTGATCGGCGAGTCTGACGCCGCTGCCGCTCGCAACGTTGGGCTTGTAGGGCTGCGAGCTGCGCGGGCGGTTAACCGCGTACGCGACCTTAGGCTCCTCGGGGGTAGTGTTGCCGCGACTCAAAAGTCTGAGTCACGACTCGTCGAGTCGACTTCAAACACCACTTGACTCGACTCGACTCGACTTCGACCCGGCCGAGTCACTCCGAGTTGTACTCAAGTCGACTCAAGTCGTTGAAGTCGGGGGTTTTTGAACATTTATTCGGGCCAGTGTTGGATGAATGAGTGCATAGGTAGATAGCCGACTACGGTACAAATACATTCCACATTCAAGATCTGAGCTACGCATTCGTGTCCTCTGGCATGTCGATCATCGTATCCCCCATTTCAAAGCTCTCGGTGAGTGCATCCATGGCCTCCGCTCGTTCAGCTTCATCGGTTGCAGTAGCCAGCAGGCGAAGCCAATCTTCCTCGTCATCGGGGAGCGGCGCAGACTGCCAGTCAGACATAAAGTTCAAGCGGGATTTCTTGAAATTGAACTTGAGCATCTGCAGCGCCTCCATTAAATGCGGACTGAGTCGATTGCGCCGCTTTGTATCAGTCTCTGCTGATGATGAGAACACTCGTTCCGAGGGCACAGACGTTGCCTGGATTGGTGCATAGTCGGTGAACAGGCGATAAATTGTTGGCCAGGTTCCGATCCCGTGATTCTAGGTGTGTATGCATGGTCAGTGACTGGAACCAACCAATAAAATTTGAATTGTACCGTCCAATATCCGATCATGTCCGTTGTTTGCGGTGGAGGGATTGGACTCTGAATATAACTGATCATCTCCTCTTCCACCGACCAAAGATTACCCGGCTCTGTCGATGTTCCCGCAGAAAAGTCTAGTGCTTGTCCAAGATTGCGGTATTTGCGTGCCGCCTGCAGGATCATGGTGGGTGCTGCTGCCGGAGTACGGGATCGGGACGTGGGACGAGAACCACGAGAGAGAGATGAATTGCGGGAGCCCTGGGACCCAGTTGAACTACTCGAACTGGAAAAGGGATTGTCTACATCCAGATCTCGATAGGTCTGGAGCTTGATATGATGTCAGCAAATGCGCTGAAGTTGGGTCTCGATGAACTGACCTTGGCTGAAATGATTTGCTTCACATGTTCCTGATCAGCCGTAGACCAGTTTTTCTTGATCCACTCCAACCGAATTGAAGGATTTATGACTGTACCCTCAGGAATTAGCGCAGAAAGAAAAATTGAATCATAGAAACTCACACATAGCAATGATATACGCATCTGTGTTATCAAACTTGTCGTAATATTTCCTCGCAATGGTCAGACCAGGCGTTATAATTTCTGAGATGTTCTCGGCCGCCAAGTCAGCATCACCAATCATGGACTCCCACGAAGAGATGAAGAGCTCAAATGCAGGGATTGTTGCTGCGAGAATGGGGGTATTTTCGGAAGACATGATTGTTTGAACCGTATGCGGTTGCTGGATCAAGTCAGTGCATGCGTGAGGAGAATAAGACTCGATTTCGCACCTGTAAAATCAATTCCAGAATCTCAAGCCTGTCCCAATGCCGATTTTCCAGGGGATGCTTAAAACCCTGTGCGTCACGGTCCATCGCAAAGTATCGGGTGACTGGCTGTGAATGAAAAAGATTGTTGAATATGCGGAATGCTCCTAGTAGAGGGATAGCCCACCTGCTGAAGGTATCGAAGGCGTCGCAGCATGTAAAATACCGAGTCCCAGCGAGTCTTCACATCGGCCAAAACGGTAACTTCCGAAAGTTGCACGATCACTCTCATCGGACCCCCGTGGCCATCCTGAATCTCCGTCCATGATTGTTTCTCGTTGCCCATCTTGATGGTTGCCTGGAGCTCGTCCCGTCGCTGGCCCGACTTCCGGATGAATGCCACCGTTTTGCGTGCACGGCGGATCGGGCCTGCACGACGACGGGCACGAACAGCACCTCCGGTAGCCTCGTCAGACTCGGTCTCCATCTCCGTCTCGGGGTGCTCAGCGCGACTGTCCTGCTTCTCCATAGCGCGGATGACTGCCTGGGAGCAAAGATTGATAATGTGGGCAAAACATCGAATATAGTTCCCATCAGCATCAAAGTCAAGAACACCCTTCTCGGCGAGAAGCAGTGAGAGATGCGACATGAAGGTGGCGTTGTTCGAAGCGTTATCCATGGTAAAGTGCCCCATCTGCGGCGTATAGGCATTCAGTCAAGGTAAAAATAAGAATGAACAAACTCTGCTACCTTCTCTATTATCCCAGCCTGCTCGCATATCTGGAATATGATGCGAGCAATTCTTTCGCCGCTGTGAGAGCCACGAACACGGCGAAATGCAAGGAGAGCTTGGCGCAGTGTAACCTGCTCTCCCTTTCGACCAAGCCAATGAGCGGTGACAGCCAAATACGGCTGCAGCCCCTTGCTGCTCCACATGTCAATAGTGAACGAAATTTTGCCAAGTGACTCCTAGCGTGAATTTGGTTTCAGGACAGCAACTTTATTATTAAGTGTGCACTCACCTTTAGTTCCTTCTTGAGACTCTCGTAGTACTTTAGCCAGGCATCCAGAATTAAGGATCGCAGTTTGGTTCGGTGGGGTATATCTTCGTCCTGCAAGGATTCACGGAGCAGGAGCAGCAAGTCGCGGAAGTCGTGGTTCTCAATTAAATTAATGGACTAGTGGTGGATCAACAACTGTTAATTCGGTGACCACAGTTTCACACACCAGATCATTAGAGACGATGACAGTAACCAACTTCTCTTCGAAAGCCGCGATCGAAAAAGGTGTCCGCTGCATGTCCCTGGCACGCTGCTCCTGCCGCTGCTTGAGCAGAGCATCGGGGAGTTTGTTCGGGATTTTCCGCGCTGCAATGAGAGCGAGATACTCCTGTAGATGCTCCTTCCCGAGGTGGCGCCTACGAGTGGTGAGACTACTCCCGGCTGCGTAACGTTGGCTACAGGAAATAAGTATACCTTCGAACAATTTTGCGCTAAGACTCACGGGCAAAGCTTGCACTTGAAGCCACGATGCTCGGTGTGCTCCCCGAAAAAGGCCTGGCAGTCAGCCGATTTGGTGTTTGCCTTGAGTACGCTGTCCTCTGCCCACGCGTACCTCGCATCATCAATACGATATCCCCGCCAAGCGTCCTGGCCAGCTTCGGATGCATCGGGGGCCGAGCGAGCTGCAGTGGTGCCCCGGATGCGAGAGCGAGAGGGGCGGGAAGGGGGAGGCGACTCATCCTCCTCGCCACCCGGGCTCAGGCTAGTGAGGGGCTGCAGTCGTGGGCGAGCAAGCGGACGTCGGACAACAGGTTCATCTTCATCCGAGCTTGATTCATCATGGCTGCGGTCTCGAACCGGGGGACCAGGAGTTGCTAGTTGCACCCCCTGGTTCAATCGAGAAAGAAGTCGGTTGGCTGCAGCGCGACCAGGAGTTTGTGGTGGCAGTGAATTACTTGGAGTAGACTCGGAGCGGGATGGCTGTAAACAAAATGAGAAGATGCAAAATAAGATAGCAGCAAAACCTACCGTCCGAAGGTTTGGGGAGGAAGCAGGGGGTTGATCTAAGTCGGATAAGTTAAGTGAAAGCAACACATTTCCCCAAAAGTAAAAGGAACACACCTCGGCTTCCCGAACCTCTATTGAACTGTAACGCTACCATAGAGTGTAAGTGTCTGTGGTGTGGATTGTTAGAAGGTGTGTACCATTTTGAGAGGTGCCGGCAGCATTATCTACGTTGTTTGAGCCAAAGCATACAATGGAAAAGGATCAAAACGCACCTCGGCTTCCAGAACCTCTACTCGGCGGCAACGCTAGGTTGTGCACAATCAGTGCTGAATTCGGGGCAAGGGTGGACTGGGAAATACATACAAGCTAACGGCGCAAAGCCGGGGGTCTGTTCTGGGACACTTAAGCCACGGGTCGGTGGCAGCGCGTCTTGTGCAGCAGCAGTATTGCGTGAGCGTGACGAACGGGCAGGATTCGTTGGGGCAGGCGCCGGCGCATTAGCAGGGGCCAAAGCAGCTTGGCGTCGAGTTGTGCGCGGTGGATTTGCCGCTGGAGCTGGTGGTGTGGGATCGGGTGCTGGACGCCGGGGAGGCATTTGGAGATTGAAACAATCTACAGGTTGAATACAGTCTGTTTAAATGGACCAGCCTTGTTCCGAGAGTTTGGACGAACAGGTATCATCGAAGTTCATCTGCAACAGGTCCCTGAAAAGATATGAAGTGTCTCTCGCAGAGATATGAAATGTCAGTTGGGAGGAAGAGATAGCAGAGGAGTGACGAATCCCTGCGGTCGAAGAAATCAGCTAAAATGAAATCAAGTGATCGAAGTTAACCAAGAAGCTGCCGAACGGCAGATATCGGTCTTTTCGGGGCGGCGTATTCCCATGTAAAAATGTTGCGGATCTTTATGTTCATCTTGCCATTGTTCCGGGACCTTCTTGGGAGTGCGGGTGCTGCTTCTGACCACCAGTTGACAAGTTCCCTCTCAAGGTTGAATCAGAAACATTCATTTCGGCTCGCCTCCCTGATATTACCGGCAGTTGGAACCATGGCCTGGTGGGCCCTTCCTGAATTTTCCCTGTCAACTAAATTTGCTTCCATCCTATCTGAGCTGCTTGGGAAGTGTTCTCTCAGGGCCTTTGGGGCAACGGCGCAATATTCCACTTCCAGCTCGGATCAGCTGAACATCTGCAGAATTTAAGAAAGACCGATGGGAGGCAGCTCTTGATAGCGGCTCCATGTCTCAGCAAACCTCATCCTCCAGTGTGGTTGCTCGTACAGAACACATACACCGCCCTTTATCTAATCCCGCTGTCCGAGTCAGCGTACAGTCTGATTCTTGGACTTCAACTACGGGCACTATATTCTGGGTATGTTTCCGAATTACAATCACTGCTGGCACTAACTGCCAGTGCTTCACAGATTTCCTGCGTCGTATTTAGCAATGCTAGGGTGAGTGTTTCTACCTCTGACATTAGTGCTCCAGTAAATGTTGCCCCATCAGCACCGGGCGTTATCAGTTGAAGGCATTGTCGCCGACAACGCTCTTGACAACACACTCGTTTGGGGGCTCATCAGAGGCAATACAGCATCTTCTACAACACGCTGGACGGCTCCTCTAGCATGTGCTGAACATCTGTGTCGTCTCCGAGTCGAAAGCCAAATTAATGTGGGTATTTGTTCAACGCAGAACTTCTCGTTGATTTGACTCCCATATTTTGCAATAGAGGTTCCGTGAGGAAGCTGAGGTGCCTATTCGAGCAAAGTAAGGATTTCAATGGTCTTACAAATCACCAGACTCCACTAATCTTGCTGTACAGGCTTTAAATACTGAGAAGTCTGCGGAGATAAATATATTTTGTTGATTTTCTACCACCAATGATGCTATAAGTGTTCCAACACATTGAGGGCATTGCTAGGAGTAAAACACAATTAATTGACCTCTGAGACTGACTCGAAGTCATTCAAAGTCGGGCGGAGTCGACTTGGTTTGACTCCGGAGTCAGACGGAGTCACACATGTGACTCGACTCGACTCGACTCAAGTCGACTTGATGAGGTCGACTTGAGGCCCCTGAGTCGCGAGTCGCGGCAACACTACTCGGGGGCGTGCTCCTCGTAGTTGTCCTCCGAGAGTACTGCGTCCGCTGCATGACCCCGTCGCCGAGTAAAGTAGGTGTTGAGGTTGCCCATTTTAATCGCGTGGTCCCAGGCGGCCATAAGAGTCGGTGTATACGTGGTAACGGCGGCTTTAAGAGCGAAGATCTCCTGGTAGAGCGTCGAGTTAATAGTTCCGTGCCAAACACTGGGAGAGTTGCGTAGGAGGCGACCGATGACGATGGCACCGTCCTGTTCGGTGAATAAGAACATGTGGTATCGGATACGCCGCTGAATGAAGTCCAGCGGCCACTCGTCGTTATGTCCTTTCTGCCGGAAACGCATCTCTTCCCACTCCTGCGTCCGCTTCTGAACCCAGTTGTCGTTCAGAAAGTGGAGCTGGATAGCCTTGTAAAGCAACGTCCAGCTCTGGCTGACCGAGTTCCTGAACTCTATCGATTGGGTTTGCCACCACATGAGCGCGCGATCCTTGAACTTGATGGGGGCCATCGCGCCCAGGTCGACGATCATCTGAGGCGAAAGGCGAACCAGGTCGGAGATCGAGCATAGATAGTCGATGACCGTACTACCATGGCCGTCCCACTCTGGCACTCGATCGAGGTTGAGCTTACGATTGAGTTGCCAATCGTGGTAGCTGTCGTAGGAGGGAAATCCCGCAGGACCTCCACCTCCGCCGCCCCCACCGCCAGCGCCGCCCCCGCCGCCTCCGTTCCCGCCGCCACCTCCGCCTCCGCCGCCATTTCCTCCTCCGCCGCCGTCCCCTCCATTGCCCGAAGGAGGTTCGCCGTTGGGCGATCCTTCACCTCTAGGGTCAATAGAATTCCCTCCTTTGGGAGCAATAAAGGAAGGAGGAGGAGGGGGAGCGTCGCCACCCTGACCAGGCGTCGATTTGAAGTTGTACGACGTCCAGTTTTGATTGGGAGGCGCGCCACCGTTGATAGACTGTACGGCGGCGGCAGCGGCGGCTGCGTAGGCGGGGGCAGTCGGCGCGACGTTCTCGCGAGCCTTCGCGGCTTCAGAGATGGACATACCAACCAAAAAGGTCGGGGCTGCGGTAGATTGCGCGGGCATAGCTCGGGGCACCGCGAGATCGGGAACGTCGCCCATACCCGGCATGAAGCGCACCGATCCAAGAGGAGCGGCGGATAGGGAGGCGGGCACGTTGGCGAATCTCAGCGTCTGTGGTCCCGTTGCTGCGGGAGTTGGCGTTCCTGACTCAACCGGCGTTTTCCCTGCCTGTTCGTTAATAACGGGCAAGGGGGAAGGCCGCGGAAGTCGGCTCTTGTAGAACTCCGTGCGGGGTGCGAGATTGCCACTTCTGACGATCTGGGCGCGAGCATTAGCGTTGATGGTGTCCGCGACCGCGGCGTAATCGGGTCGAGCGAGGAGCTTAGCGAGCTCTACTCGCGGTTCTTCGCGACCGAATTCAGAGCGCACTGAGCTGCGAGTCGAATCGGCGGAAGAAACGGCATCCAGACCTCCATCCGCATAAGTGATCTGCGCGGAATGGAGGAACTTGCGTATGACACGCGAAGCGTTGTGGAAACGCAGTTGGAGCGAGGAGAGAGCCATGAGGACGGTATTCCGACTACGGTGGAGCTCCATGAGTCGGAGGAGCTGCCAATTCGGGTCGAGAAGGAAGGTATTCTTCGAGGGGAGTTCACGGAAGTCGTTGAGGCCGTTGAGGATCTGAGTAATGGCAAGAGAATGATGCGCCAGAGGCTCTAAGAGCGGAACACCCAGGGAATACTGGAGCGCATTCGCCTCGCCGTAGGTCCACAAGTCTTCATAGGAGGGACGGAGTTGACACATGCGGTTTATGCCCTCCTCCAGATTCATCCAGAACATGCTGATGTGAGGGAGTTGCCAGCGCATCACGACATCTCTAAAGGCGATCGACGCTTCCGCGGATCTGCCAGGCAAGAGGTGGTTCACGGCCCCATAAGGAATTAAGGGATCGTCGTCGCGTGCGGGGTCGAAGACGGGGTGGTACTTGGCCAAGGATTCCGAAATTGTTTCTTCGTGAACAGCCAAGTCGCGGGCAACGCTAACGAAGATTTTGGTGGTCTTCGTGGTTGGGAACGCCTGCGACACGCTTTCGGTCGGCAAGACGCCCCTGCCTTGTGGATTCGCGGTGGACGAGGAGTGATTCGATTTAAAGGACGTTCGGCTGGGAGGCTTTCCAGCAGCGTTACTCGAGCGACTATCGGCCTTTGAGGCGACTGACGGCGAGCGGCTAGTAGGGCGACTGTTGGGTTTCGGGGTCGTCGATGCTGAGGGATGAAGGAGGGAGGCAAGTGAGGGCGTAGCAGAAGTAGCGACGGGCACGCTGAGACGCGAAGCCAAGCGCGAACCGACGCTAGATGATGGCGAGACACGGGCTCCTTTGCCTTTAGCTGACGCGGGTATGCGGTTCTCTTCTTCATCCGAGTCGTCTGACTCAGAAACCTCCTGCAGATGAGGCATAGTTTCGTCCTCCGAGGGGGTGAGGGGATCTGGAGGACTACTACCAAAGGGAGGACTCGACCCCGGCACGGGGAAGTTCTCTGCCTCTGGGAATCCTCCTGTAACCGGCTGAGGTTCCACAGCGCTGTCCGGCGGCGTCGTATTGGTAGGTGGAGACCTGGCGCTGGAAGCCTGGGCGTTGGCTCGGGTCTTATTGGTCGACTTGCCGCTTCGGTTGCCCGGCGGAGCAGCGCGTTTGGTGCGCGTCGCTCCCACGCCGGGAGCAGGGGTAGCGAGCGACGAGGGGGGAGCTCCGACTGCTTCTCCTTCGCCAGCGATCGCCTGCGCCTGCGTACGGGTGAGAGGTTTATTGGGTACGGCACCCGAGGACGGTTTGGAGTTGGTTTGGGCAGGTTTCCTTCTCGGAACGTTGGCTGTGGAGGCCATGGTGGTGGAGAGAAGGAGAGATAGGTAGGGAGTGCAAATTGACTCTACCCTTCTTGATAGGGGAATCGGAATTTGAATATTCGGGAGGGCGAAGCCGCCGACGATCGAGCCAACGCATGGCGATCAGTCAGGCGGCATGGAAATGTACAGCCTCGCGTTGCCAGCTCGCAGCTGGAGGTCGGAACCACGCGCACTTGAAGCGCGCAGCGATAAGACGAACGCGAGGGATTTGAATCTAAAGGAAATAATGATTCGGGGTGGAGCAGCGTAGAATCCCCGTAGAATCCGAGGGAAGACGCGTGGATTAGTTTAAAGGAATCCACAAAAGTCGAATTCAACGAGCCAAGGTGACTCGTCAGTCCCGCAGATTCGTACGAAGGAGGTCTCGCTGGACGGGGAGTCCACCGTCAGTCTCAAGGACGACGAGCAGAGAACGAGACCGGCTCGTTGTCTCCCATGCTTGTCATTCAGACCCGTCTGAAGTGATCTGGCCGCTCCTGGACTTCGGACCTTCTCCCTACTTGGTGAGGTTCCCAGTTTGTCCACCACTGTGAAGCCCTGGTGCTTCATTTGGTGAACCTCTCGTAGGTGAAGGCGAAGAGAAAGAGCTGCGAGCTCTTCACGCGTCTAGAGAGCTAGACGCGTCCGGCGAGCGCGCGCATTCGGCGCTCGAGCCTGTAACCCGGTGCCGCGGAGTCGTGTTACCCTCGACAGGGCTCCTGTATCCTGGAGAGGAAGGCAGCTTGATGGGTGCCCAGCCGGAGCGAGGAATCGGGAGTTGCACGATTCCTCCAGCTCCACTTGAGGCTTAACGCGACGAAGAGAACATGAGGATTTGGTGCAAGTAAGATTAGATTACATAATTGCGTCTGAACCTAACGAAGGTAAACAGACTCGCGAGTAATATACAAATATACAGTAAATGTCCACAGATATCACACACTGGCAAGACGGGATCCAGTCGGGTTGACCATTATTTATTTGAGCAGCAGCTAGAGAGAGCTCATTTACGTGCTGGATTCCGATTTGTGGCCCCTCCATCCGCACCCAACTTAGTTCAAGTTGACGCATTGTGCCGGGTTCAAGGTTGAGCGAGTAGGAACCCATTCCGGGAAGGAGGCGGTAGTAGAGGCCCAAAGCAGAATTGAACTGCGAATCGAACCACGGGCAACCCGCTGTCCGAACGACATGATGGAGGGTTGAAGACCGAAGTCCGCCGCTGTTTCCCGAGAATATGATGGACGCTCGCTCGGCTCGCGGACTGTCTCTCCGTCGTCTGAGACATTGATCCAGCGATATCTATCAATATTCTCTGGAGACGTCTCTAGAGACAGTCTCTCCCAGTGGATTCAACCTTCTGGATACGAGTTTAGGACAAAGTTGCAGGACGGTATTGATTTCGCTCGCGTCGGCTGGCGCAAAATGAATCCTTGTCAGTTGGGCCCAAGGAATGGTGGACGTCGCTTGTGGGTTAAATTCGACCAAGGAAAGATCTCGCAACGCCGGACAGGACTTGATCATGAAGAATTCGGTTCTGATGCATGTATACCCTCCGAATGCGGGGGAAAAGATATGGAGCGATGTGAGGGACGAGAGGTGGCTGAGTGCGACGGTGAGGATTTCCTGGGCGCTGCTGGTGATCGTTTTGAGCTTGAATCTCGCGGAACGCCAGCGCGGGGCACGAGCGGTAAAGAGCGCAAGGATCTCGTCGTCCACTGTGACGGCTGATTTGGGGGCACGGAGATCGATCTCGAGCTCTGCGTCGCCTGCAAACGCAAGATGTCTCTCGAGAGATTTGAATAAGGACCCCTGCCTGGAGGGTTGCGTGGATGGAAACTCCACAACAAACTTTGTCCATATACGGGGCGTCGATTGCGCTATGGAGCGCCACTGTGCACATACGGAAGCGATGCGGGTTGCGGTAGAAACAGGCTTGGCTCCTCCGAAGTGGTTTGCGCCAACCGCGAGCTCGAAAATGTGCTGCATGAGCTCTGGGGGAGTCTGGCGAATCGGGGCAAAAAGGGATTCGAGGAGGTGCTTGTTCTCTTCCTGGACGGACACCCGGTCCCTGAGGACGCCAATCTGGCACTTCAGGTCCCAGATTGCGTCCTGGTCGCGGGTTATGGTGGATTCAACTTCCTCGAGAAGGTTCTGGAGGTGTTCGCAAACCTGCAGGGAAGGGAGGCGACCGGAGCGGAGCAGGGGTATGAACTTTGGGTCGCGCCGTAAGGGTCGGTCCAAACTTGCACTGTGTTCCTGATTTATCAGCCCGAATTTCCGGTGGAATGCAGTGGAAGACAACCCAAGGTCCATTCTCGACGGAAGAAGTGCAATAAACGCGCTTTGAATGAGGTCAAGTAGAGGGAAGTGCCAACCGGGTGACCGGTCACGAATGTGACTGGCCATCAGTTCAACCGCCTTCAACCGCGTTCCTCCTTTCACCTGCAGTTCCTGGTCCATAGATGTGCACACGACATCTCTCGGTCGCGCACTATGGTTCTTCTGACGCCGAGCCTTTGGAACGTCAAGTCCTCCGAGAGTCCGATTATCCCTTGCGGTCTCCGAACAGACCAGTAATACGCGGCGGGAGGCCGTGGCTCCACCCGCGATGCTCGACATGCCTAACGTCTCGTCGAGTGGGGTGAACATACAATCAACATCGTAATGCCGGTTGGATACCTCTTGTTCCCCATCTCAAGGGATGCTGCTCAGCTTCTTGGAGGCTCGGAGGTCTTTCGATACGCAACATACTGGGCGAAAAGGTCGATTCTGCTCGGACTGGTGAACTTGGCGATGCATTCCCTATATTTCCGCGAGGAGGATGAGTAAAGACTGGGTGTACCCCGCTGTTCATGTCTCATGCCCGTTACAGAGGAACCAGCAGTTGTGGAGATGTCCGCCACCTGCCTACGTTCCCAGCCCTCAATAGCGTCTCCATCGCACTCAACCCAAGCCGCCACGCAGAAGAAATCGTCACTGCCCTGTGTCCGGCTCCAAATCTCACCACTATTGTATTTACCAGGGGGAACGAAGCAGACGGCCTCGAGCATTTCCGTGAAGTGTTTCGCACCGTCTTTCCTTGGCGCGCGCTCGAGTCAACGACGAATCGCACCCTTACGCGCAGCGGCTTTCCCCCGCTGCGTCGGATCGCCTTCAACTTCCGCATCTCACACAATTGAACCATACACTTCTGGCGCAGTTTACGCAGATGGATGGAGCGCCGGTTGTAGGCGCGTTTGGCCGGCGAAGATATGGCGGACTACCTCGAGGCTGAATGGCTTTCACTGGCGCGACTCAAACTCCGTTACCTACAACAAGAGGAACGGGAAAGGTTGGGACTGAAAACTTCGGTAATGGCGGAGCCTGAGACCAAGAGCAGTGATTAGGAGGCGGAGAGCCGGGAGGATGGCGAGTGGGGGTGTAGTATCCTCACACGCTCTCGACGATGGATATTCCTGACGGTCAGTCAGATGCAGTGAAGATACGAATCTTGTCCTTTTTTCCTTTCGAATCCGACATATCCGAGGAGAGAATTGTCGTGACGAAATTTGTGGTCACCACGACTGCGCATCGGTCGTAGTAGCTACAACCAATCCACGAATGTGAGAGATTGCGCCGGGAGTGATAATTGCAGGGACCGAATCCATGTCGACGACCCATTCATTAAACTTGAACGCGCCACACTTCTGGAGCCTAGGTGCTATACACATATGCACAACGCAGCGATTAAACGCCAAATAAGAGTAAAAGCAGCCTCTTCATACCAGGCTCCATCTCCCTAAGTATTCCCGAAAGTATTTCCCAAGTATTTCCGTGGTTGCATTCCGGTGGCTGTGTCGCGCCTATTCGAGTTGCGTCTTGCCATCACATCCCTTTACAGAAAATCCCCACCATGCCATCCGCGTTGATTCTCCTTGCTGACGGAACGGAAGAGATGGAATTGTAGGCGCCTCCATCCCAGAATACGACCCTCCTTTTGACGGGGCTCAGCACCATCGCCTACGACACGCTCGTACGCGCCGGCGTCGCGTGCACCTCTGCATACGTCCAAGAGACCGAGTTGGATAAGCGCAGTGCCCATGCCACCGGCTCGCGCGGTATTCGTATCGTGTACGACACGCTGCTCGATGAGCAGACGGCGGTGGGTTATGATTACTTATGCCGAGTGGCATGACCAGTCGACCTTACTTTCATCTGGAAGAATGCAACCGCGTACGACGCGCTGGTCATCCCGGGCGGCGCGAAGGGCGCGGAAACCATCTCAACGAACAGCACCGTCCAAAGCCTCGTGCGTGAATTCCTCAAGCAAGACAAGATCGTCGGGATGATCTGCGCAGGTGGGTGGCCCAAACTGAGTGGCATCGACGATTTCATTCAATTCTTACGCGCACTGGCGTTATTGCAATGTATAGGAAGTCTGACAGCGCTGTCCTCCAACCTCCCGCGCCAACCGCTGACCTCGCACCCCAGCGTCAAGGCGCAGCTTGAGCACGGTAGGTATCTCATTTCGAGTCGACACCAATGCTTCATCACTTCATAGACTTTGACTACTCCGAGGAACCCGTCGTCATTTCCAAGAATCTAGTTACGAGGTATGTCCGCGCTTGACCGCGTGAATGAAATCTCACTGCCTGTGGCAGCCGCGGTCCAGGTACACACTATTTCCTGCGCGTCGGGCAGAAATAATCATCGTTCTCCACAGGCACCGCATTCCCCTTCGCCCTCACGCTCGTCGAGCTCCTCTGCGGCGCCGACAAACGCGCCGAGGTCCGCGCGCCGATGGTCTTCCCCGCCAACACGCCGTTCTAGGTAACCAGAGTCCTAACACTCGCAATCGTGTATTTGTACCCGCATTCAATCCAATCCAATCCGTATTCACGCGAATCGAATCAAGTCCGAACGACCAAGAACTGCTCCGGAATATCCGGGCTATCGTACTTGGCCAGAAAGCGCTCCGCGACGAGCTCCCCCGCGTCGTTGCGCAGGATCTGCCGCCCGACCTGCGACGGCGTTTGGATCAGTAAAGTAGTAAGGCAGAGGGCCGCGGGCACACTCACATGCCAGACGCGCGCGTTGCACCCGAAGAGCGCGATAGTCTCGGGGCAGCGGCGAACGATCACGAGCGCTTGAGGCGCTGTGAGCAGGTTGGGTGCGGCGTCGTCCTCCTGGCGCGAGGGAAAGTTGACGTGCACAGTCGTGAGCGCGCGTGCGCTGGCGAGGCAGTCCGTCAGCGAGCCCTATGCATCCATACTCCGATTAGCATAAGTGGAATTGGATCATCGCGAACGAAAACACACACCAGCGACGAAGGGTCGACGACGACGAAGAGCTCTTGCAGCGAGGGACAGCGGGCGCAGACGTCCGCGATGGCAGGGAGGCTGATTCGCATGCGGTGTACGGAGACGCGGGTGAGGCGAGTGCCGTGGAGCGAGACTAGGTCGCGCCAGAAGGCGTCTCCTGCGGCGGTTGGGGCGAACGTGCGCGTGGCGTAGAGCTGGATGGACGTGAGGGGGGCGGCGGCGAGGAGGGCGGTGGCGGCGGCGAGCCAGGCCTCCGTGTGCACGCTCAACGTGAAGGAGTGTCGTGCGAGAGCGGTGCTGCCGGCGCAGAGCGCACTGAGCGCATCGATGTCCTTAAAGTAAGTCTCTGTCAGTACGTGGATGCTGGGAACTAACTGGAAGGCGACGTACGAATTTCACGGCGAGACCCTCGAGGCCAAGAACGCCGAGGCCGTCGGTGTTGTGCGTGAGGACCGCCCAGATGCCGAGGTGGGTGACGCGCGGGCAGCCTGTTATGGAGAACTGCTCCAGGTGCGCGAGACTGGGAGCAATGGCTTCTAGCACGCCATCCGTGACCAAGGGCGACATCTGGTGTTTGCCGTATTTGTTAGCGCAAGCCTGTGGCTGGTTCAGCATTGCTCACCTTGCAGATCAAGGTTAGGCTCCGCAACTGTGCACCCGTAAACGCCATCCAAGGTTGCAGCTGGCGGACAACATCCGCGCTGGGCATGATGAGGGATACACGACGCAGACGCCCGAAGCCGCGGAGGAGGGCGGCGTCGTAATGTCCGTCACTGTGTCCGTTGATTTCGAGCTCCAAGAGCGTCTCCGAAGCTTGCAGTGCCGCTAAAACCGCCGAGTCGAGCGCGCCATCTCGCGTCCAGGTACAGGCGCGTAAACTAACGCAGTTTCGCAGCCCTTTGACGACGAGCCCCCCAAGTTCGTCGGCCGCGAGAGACTTGGGAAAGTCGCGGATCTCTGTCGCCGAGGTTCAGCATGCAGTTGGCGGAGGATAAGGATGCCATGTCGGACCGAGTTTGATGACGAATTTCGCGAGGTGGGGATACTGTGCAAGGGTATTGAACAGGCTCACAACCTGGGATGTTTCTTGTGAGCCTGCACCCCCAAATGTCGATGGTAAAGCTTACCCTCGCCTTTGCGTGTTTATGCCAGGAATATATGGATGCTCGTTGGTAGAGGCGAGAGACACCGAACTCGTAGAAGGTTTTGTTGACGCGACATGCGTAGGCCAGGTGTTTGGGCTGGGCCAGGTGCGAGAGAATCACACTCAGCAGTTCGAGCGGGAGATCCAAAAATTCCATTTCCAGGAACGGAACGGGCGCCGCGGCGGTTGTTTGCGCTTGTCTGCTCGGCCAACCACCGGCTTCTAAACCCAACCTCACACAAGCCTTGCTCAAACCTCGTTGCCCGTCGATAAAAGCCAGAGAAAGTCACCAATCCGACTCTTTTAAAACCGCCGTGCCTGCCAACTGCGTTATCTGCGAGACAGCGGTCCCAATTATCTCCCTCCCAGCATCTCGGGCTCAAAGTTTGCACAAGGTTCAACCTCTCCGCTGCCTTTGTTCTCTCCATTCATCTCCGATTCCTTCTCTTCAACGGCAGCGCGACGGGAAATTTCCGAGCTTTACGTCGGCCATCGACCAAGTTTCCGCCTTGCCCTTGTCCTGTCCTCCTTTCACATTGGTTCACACTTGAAATAGCTTTCCCCATTCTCCCAAGCCAAGCAAATCGCATGCGTTCATCAATGGAACAAAATGAAAAATTAAGCGGACGCGGTAATCAGACGCTGCCCGCTCACAACTTGAACCTGGCAGCGCAATCGACGGAGGAGGACGATGAACACGGAGAAAAATTCTTCAAAGCGTTTGCAGCCGCGAGGGAGTGCTCAACATCCTTCTCTCCGAATGCAGGTTCATGCTCAACGTCAACCTTTCTTCTCTGCCTCCCCACCCTGGCAACGACCGTGATGTGCGTCTGTGCGGTGCCGTGGGTGCCGTTCACAGCTGGAGAAATCTCCGTATGTCCTGCCGGCATACCCTCAAAATTAACACCGAAAAGGTGAGGTCACGCTGCTCAATGGAGCACCCAATTCACATGAAGGATCTCTTATGTCAGCTGCTTGCGCACTTTTATTCCCAGTCTTGACCGGCGTGCACCCATTCACCGCACTTTTTCGTTCATCCTTACACTCTGGCGTCCACTGGCGTCCACAGTAAGTTTCCTCTTGAATTCACTGGCTGGATTCGTGGCCTCAACGCGTCTGGGACGCGCCCCCCTCAGCACTACCCCGTCGCGCCTTTGTTCCGCGTAAAACAACAACTTCTCAAAGACAATAAACTCCACCATGAAGCACACCTCGCGCCGCGACGATAGCACGGCCTCAATATCCTCTTTCCAGGTTCGGCTCGCCCTTTAACAACGGTTTTCTTTGTCTGTTGACTTCCTGCAGAGCTTTGAAACAATTCGCCAAGAGCCCAGTACCGCAGGCACAAGCGTTAACGGCTCAAACAACCGCTGGTCGGACGTAGTCCCACCCGATTCAGGCCTGACGTTCGCGGTGGTCTGGGACCCAGAACAGAAAGATCTCGTCACTTTCTCATCCGCCGAGCTGTCCGATGGCCGCCGCGACGGACAGTCGCCCAACTCTCCTTCTGACGCCTGCGACAACCGCTCGCAGGTCCTCACCATCGACCCCTCCATTCTCCCCGCCTCTGAATATACCGGTACCTCCCAATTCTTCCGCCAGGACCACAACTACCGCTTCGCCGAATCAAAGTTCTTTCCCGACCGCCCTACGCGCGACGCCCGCGGTCGCACGCAGACGTCCTCGACGCTAGATGGCCTGGACGTGTACCTGCGGGGTTCCATGCTCGGTAGGGCCCACAACGCGAACCGCTACGCCTCTTGCTTTCAAGACCTCGATGGCGACTTTGCATTCGATCCACGGACGTCGTTTGCCCAGGCCTGGCTCAAATACATGAAGAACGGGATCCGGGACGACGTCAGCGACGAGGGCTTTTTCGAGGGCGAACAGTACGAGGGCATGGTCATCGGAGACGAGAACGAGAACGAGGTCAACATGGTCAGTCCTCTCAGCAGTATTGTATTTCGCTGGTCTGACCAGCGGCCAGTCTTCCGCATTTTCGGTCACCACTACTTCCACCTCCAACTATATCAACGTCGAGAACGAAATGTCCGACGCCGAATCCGCCGACTGGTCCGCCCTTGAAGCCCCAAACACGCCAGGCTACTCAAGTCGGTATTGTCCTGCCCATCCCTCGAATAGTGACTAACTGGCGGTTGTCCGCAGGTCTCTTTTTCACCGGCGCACCTGCACGAGTCGCGCCAGGCTACTCAGGTCGGTCTTGTCCTGCACATCCCCTCAAATAGTGACTAATTGATGCGGTTGCACGCAGGTCCTTTTTTCACCGGCGCGTCCGCACCAATCACACCCAACCGACGGCTCCACAAAAACCGGCCGCCTCCTAAGCCTGCATCACCATCTGATGTCCTGCAACGCCCACAGTACAGCCATAACGTCCCCATCCTCGCCCGGCCCGAGCCCCAGCGCGCGCAAACGCTCCCCGCACGCGCCCGCCCCGTCCCCCCGGCGCGCTCGCTGACGCTGCCCACACCCGCCAGCGCCGCCGTCCCCCCGCGCGCGCAGACGCCCACGCCCGCGGGCACCCCCCGCCAGCGCTACCACTCCATCCGCTCCGTGCGCAGCCTCCCCAAGTTCGCGCGCGGATTGGGCAAAACGTTCACCCACTCACCCAAAAAGGCCGAGCCCCCCGGGTGGGTGTGGATCGACGTCAAGGAGAAGGACGAGTTTGCGCAATCGCCGTCGTCCCCCCCATCGTCTCCGTCCCCGTCTCCCATATAGCTTTGCCACAGCGTTTCTTTTCTCTATTCTGTTCCCGTTCCCTCACTGCTTTCCGTCCACCGCTCTTTGACGTACAATTATGATTATGACCGGATCCGCCTGCGCCGTCTGGACAGCGTGTCGCAGCGTCCATACACAGCTCCTTACGACCTCTACAGATGACCACATCTCTTCCTCTCCTTGCCTTACATACATTGCTTTCTTTCTCGGGGTTTCCTTTCTCGACCACAACTCGCTTTACATGCTCCTAGCCTATATGTATTATTGGTGTACAGTGCGACCCATACTGGCCGCGCGAAGTAGAAATATAAATGTACTTTTTTAGGTTACCACGATTCGGTAGCACACATACCTACAACTAGACATTTTTTTGTGCTCGGATTCCGACCCTTTTAGTTATGGAAACCAGTGAAACGCGGATGTCCTGGGCCTGGAAACGAGTCTGCAGGAATGGGGAAAACTTTCTGTGTCTTCTCTGAGCTCCACTCTCTCGTTGGGATCCACGGCGCAGTCTCGCCCCAAAACTTGCAGAATCGCCCCTATCTTTTTAATTAAGCTCCACGCTCGCGCCAAACAGGCGCACACAAGACACACGAAAACTGGGAGGAAAAAATTGGATGACTGATTTATAGGGCTACATATGATTGGATACTCATGTAAATGGTAGAAGTACAAGTGAAAGTAGTATGTCTATAGAGCGTGATGATAATTCGTCGACAGATAGGAATGCGCAAAAGAGACCACCGAAATTTGCGATATGTGCAGCAAAGAAACCCGACAAGTCAGTCAGTCAGTCAGACGACTTCACTGGCCGTTGACTACCGGCACGCCCTGACCCTTGCCATTGACGAGGATCTTCTCCTTGCCATGCCCGACGGGGATGCCCAGGCGGAGGACGGCCTCACCGACCATGGAACCCTCGGGGTGTGGAGGCGCGAAGGTGCGCATCTGGACCTCGAGTTGCTCCTCGAAGACCGCGGGACCGGAGGCGGCCGAAATGAAGCCAAGGAAGGGCGGGGACGGGTTGAGGGGGCGCGTGCAGAACTCGGGATGCGCCTGGAGACCCAAGAAGAATGGGTGGTCTGAGAGAAGAAGGTCAATGAGTATAAGCGAGGCGAGGTACGACAAGGAGAACTAACCAGGCAGCTCGAGCACTTGCATACGCTCGCCCTTCTCGTCCTTGCCAGCGAACACGAGGCCGCTCTCGTGCAGGCGCTGCACGTAGTCCGGGTTGACCTCGTACCGGTGACGGTGGCGCTCCCAGATCTTGCCCGCTCCGCCGTACAGCTTACGCGCACGCGACCACGTCTCGGTGCCCGGCTCGAAGACGGTTGGACGGAGCCCGAGACGCATCGTGCCGCCCATGTGGGTCTTGGAGATCTCGGGCATGAACATGATCAGCGGAGACGTCGTCTCCAGATTAAATTCCGACGAGGTCGCATCTGAGGGCGGCGCGTTAACGACCCTATCAAAAGAGGGAAGGGACAGTACAAACCAGCAATTCCGAGGACGTTGCGCGCCCACTCGATCACCGCGAGCTGGAAGCCGAGGCAGATGCCGAGGAACGGGATTTTTTGTTCCCTAGCGTATTTTATGGCGAGGAGCATGCCCTCGGTCCCTCGTACACCGAAGCCACCGGGTACCAGGATGCCGCTGGGAAGGGGTTCAGCATGAAGCAGCATCCATCGAGTGAGAACGTACCCAGCACCGACCACCGCCCGCCAGGCATCGTGATACTTGGCGGGACTGGACTCTTGCATCTCTGGCTCCAAGTCCGACGACTCCACCCACTGAGACCGTGTTAGTAGGTGGACAGCGACGATACAAGTACATGGAACGTACGTGGATGATAAGTTTTCGGTGGACGCGGAAGGCAGAGTGCTCCAGCGCTTTTGTAACCGACATGTACGAATCTTTTAGATCCGTGTACTTGCCGACCAATGCGACAGAAACGCTATCGAATAGACGTTCCTGTCTGAAGGGAAGTGTGAGCCGATAACTTCATGGCGAGCAATGTCATTTTTACCCAGTGGTGAGCTCCTTCCAGCGCTTTCCCAAGGACTCCCCTTTCGTCACCATCTGCGTGGAGATGTCGAGGCCAGAGAGATTAAGCCGTTTGCGGAGATAGTTGACAATTCCTTGCGACTGAAGGAGGAGTGGGACGTGGTAGACCGACGAGACGTCGTGTATTCCAAGCACCTGTTCTGGAGCGACATGGCAGAACATCGAAATTTTCTCCTTCGTCGCAGGGAGAACGGGATTGGGTCCAAGCAGTCGGCATGCAATCTAGAGGAGTGGTCAGAAAAGATGACCATTGTCGAAAGCATCGGAACCGACCAAGTCAGGGAGCAACCCAAGGCCACGGAGGGAGTGAATCGTCGTCTGTGTGGGTTTGGTTTTTTGCTCCCCATGCATGTCGGGGACGAGGGACACATGAACGAGAGCAAAGTTGTCGTGGCCTACACGGAACTGGAATTGCCGCATGGCCTCGACGAAAGGCGCCGATTCAATGTCACCGACAGTGCCTCCGAGCTACCCCCTGGTCAGACAAGGGAGATAAGGGGAATTAGAGGATAGACCTCGACGATGCAAACGTCCGCCTCCTCTCCCGTGTCGTCCACTGGAATTTTGGAAACGCGCTCAATCCAGTCTTGGATCGCGTTCGTGACATGCGGAACGATCTGCAACACAGGTGAGCTGTGTGAGAGGAACGGTGAAAGGAGGGCGACTGACTTGCACGGTCTTGCCCAGATATTCACCCTTGCGCTAGATTTGAAGAAGCGATAAGTAAACGAGACAAAAAATGCGCCGGAGAGTCAGATTTCGGTCTCAATGGGCGGAATGGTCGCGCAGAGACACGTAATCTAGATCGATGATAGCGAGAGGAAACACTAACCTCCTTCTCGATGACCTCCTTGTAGATTTTGCCCGTGGTGATGTTGTTATCGCGGGAGAGGGTGACATTGAGATACCGCTCGTAGTTGCCAAGGTCGAGATCGACTTCTCCTCCATCGTTCAAGACGTATACCTCGCCTAGACGAGTCAGAAAATTTCCACCTTGCTGAATGAACATGGCAAGTCACCGTGCTCGGTCGGACGCATCGTCCCCGCGTCGATGTTCATGTATGGATCAATCTTGATCGCCGTGACCTTCAATCCAGTGGTCTTCAAGAGGAGGCCAGTCGACGAGGCTTTAAAGGGGTCATTACACTGCGAATGACAGAAAATGCCAGAATACCAATTACGCCCTTCCCGATACCGCTAATCACTCCTCCGGAAACGAGAATGTACTTCATGGCGAAAGGCAAGCGTCGGATGAAGGTGGGGGCGGAAAGGAAATGTCGCGACGCGACAAGTCACGCGTGACAATTGACGATCAACGAAATTTTCCGGATCAGCGGCCCTTGCGTCGGAGATTGAACTTGATTTTGAACCACGATGTCCTCTGGTGTCAACATCTTGACGGAATTTGAAATACCTAGGCCGTCGTTTTTATGGGCCCTCGGACGCTCACCAATAGATGGTCAATAAACCGCCGATTCTCAATTTCTCCAGAATCCACCTTTTATTCCTGACGCCACTCCTTGTAGAGCGCCCTGTGGTGACAATATGTTTGAGACCGTGCCTGAGGTCCCATCCCTCGCTCCCCGGATCATCCCTCCTCTATAAGCGCATAGCCTTCTTCGCTAGTCTTCGTTCTTAGCCATCTTGTGTGCTCATACTTCCGGCCACTCAGCTTCACCACTCCTGTCGCCGAAATCCCTTCAAGCTGCCGCCAGGCAGAAAATTATTTCCAAGTACGCACTGATTTTTTGCGGTGTCACCGTGCTCGTCTTCGAATCCCGTTGATATTATCCAACGAGCAAGACGTGCACGATGGCTTATGCTTTTCCTTGTCGGTTTGTTTACCCAGCGTAGCCTGAGGATCATTCGGAAGGCGGATAGTAGTCCTGGACTCTGACTGCCATTTCAAATTTCCCAACGACTCAGGCAAGAACTTATACAGTAGTAATTGAGCCGGTTGATTATTCGTTCTCACGGTCGCTGCAGACGACGACCAAAGGGTACAGATGTCCTTCTTACTCGTTATGAGTGCGAGCCATCGGGCCGGAATTTTTATACACGCTCCAAAACTCCCCACGTCAATTTTCTGCTGAGCTTCTGCAGAGCTTTGCAAAGAGGCCAAAACGAGGATCGCCCGGATCGGATGATTCCACAAAGTCAAGGAAGTATTCCTCACTGAGAGGTTTCCGTTCCTCCGGCGGAATGGGTGCTGTCGATCTCTGAACAAGGTCACGTTCATTGCGTATGAAAAATAAAAGGTCATGTTCGTCGCGAATCGTTAGTTTAGGAAATGATCGACGCGAAGGACTCCAATTTGGTTCCGATCAAAATCGAAATATGAGACCGCGGAAGTGGATTATCCGTAGTAAGACAGGGTAAGTACAGGGAGGGTATAAAACCGGTGCGGATACCCCCAGTCATATCCTACAATTGAACTCAAACAACAACTACCATGAACTACACCGTCTACTGCACCAAATGCAACTTGCACTTTCCCGATGTCGCTGCCCGTTCAGCGCACGTCGATTCGTCTTCGGCGCACCCTTTTTGCGGGACGTGTTGTCGACGATTCCTGAGCGATAATGCTCTGTCGGTGGTGAGACCCTATATCTCTTTTGAAGAGGTTTGGCTAACGGCAGCCATTGTAGCACTTGAAATGCGCCGCACCGCATCTAGCGGCTCCCAGCGGCGAGGAAGAAAAAGAAGAAATCCTTGACGGCGACGAGGTCCTCCTGAGTTGGACGAGCAACGATGCCATGCCGCAGTACCACTCGAACGGTGACCAGGAAGAGGACTACTGGTCGTCCGAATCGGACGACGGTAGCAGCAGCTCAATCTCCGACTCGAGCACCGAACTCGAAACGGACCACGAAGTGGAACAAAATGTCAGCGGCTTCTGCGATTCATTTTTCAGCGAGACTCACAACAACACCTTCTTCTTCTTCACAGCATGTCTGCATGATTTTATCAGTTTCGGAATACCACAACCTGCTACTCTCGGAGAACTTCGTCGATTCGTCGGAGGTTCGCGGCGCTTCCGCACATTCTCATTGGTGAGTCGTCTGTGCCTAGGCGCCTTCTCGCAGGTGTTGATTCAGAACGACGTCTTCTGGCGGAGCCCCATAATAGATGTGGATAAATCGGACTCGGTGGTGATAGCCAAATTTCCCGGAGAAGGGGCCTCGGCGACGGTGGAATGAATGAATGAACGATCGGGTTGCCGAGGGCACGGTGAAGGGGGGAGGTGGGCGCGGATCCTTGGAGTCATAGGCGTGAGTAACGGTACCACGATGGCAGATTGAATCAAACCTGTCGGTCGCATTTCTGGGGTCGAAAAAAATGAAACACTTGCCGTCCTAAAGTAGGATGAATGCAGAAAGGCCCACTTATCGTCGACGCTAGAACCAGGCAGGCATGTGCACCACACCGCTAAGATGCAGATGGAACGTCTGGGAGAAAAGCGCCACTGTGTGGCTTGACTGACATGGACCCAAGGAAAAAAATCGCAACGGGAACACGAGTTTGTCCGGTGCCTGAGCCTAACGGCGGCAGGGAATTTTGAACAGTCCAGGTAGTCTTGCGCGTTTGAGAACCCTACATACAGATCGCGACCGAGGCGATTGCCGGGGACAGGTCGGTTCGCGGTCAGCTGCCAGACATCAAAGAAAGTTATCGCAAGATCGCAAGAGATCGCAGATAAATCCGATCCTAGGCCGACCAAGACGCGTCGGATTGTACATCGGAGCCGCCAGATTTTCGGTTGAAACTTGGGGCCTCGCTCCGACACCTCGCAGGGAGGCAACAAGCTAGTTTTTTTTTGGTTGCGTATGAAATACAATTTATTTTCTCACTGACTTCATTCATATGCGAATGATAGAAGGCCGACGGCGAGCGACTCTGTCACCTGATGAAAACGGAATGTCAGGTAATCAAAAAAACCCGCAAGCGCATGGTTAATGAACGCACATTCCGTACTTCCTCCTAACAGCCGCCCAGGCTGGACCCACCGACGTGTTGCGGGACACGAAGTGATTCATGTCCTGCTCCGGAATGCGGTTAATGTCCACCCGATTCCAGTAGCGAGAGAGGATGTAGGAAATGTCCTGCGCGTCGCGGTCCTCCCCCCGACTATAGATCTGTGATGTTAGCAGGCAAGAAGGGAGAACGTCGCGGCCCGCGGTTAAGCGTACATCATCCAAGACTTGAGCTTGCTGCGAATGAACTCGGAGATTGTCAGGAAGGGGAGACCTTGCATTTTCATGACCGTCGTGGAGTCGAGATGCCGAGGCCCGGTCTCGCCAGCAGGCAGGATCTCAATCTCCGAGGGTCGTGGGTGGTTGGTGGGGGATGGAGGAATGTGGGGAAGAGACTCACCTCTATGGCTGGTATGAAACGACGGTACGTAACATGGAGCCTGGAAGGCGACCTCTTGTGAGCCGAGCCAGTACGAGGCTAAACAGACTTTCATACCGATTCGTCCATGGCGAATGAGTGATCGAGAAATCTCCGTTCCCTGCCAACGCGTCTCGTACCCTTCGAAATGGGTGGGGCAGATTTTGCCCGCCTTCAACGATACAAAAGATCTCCTTGTGAACGGTCAGTCGGTCGCGAGTGGAACAGATAGGTGATGGTCCCACATCGGTATGAGAGCTGTTTGCGAGTACCGCTGTGAGCACGCTGCCGTAGAATGCATGGGGGATGCCCTGGGCACGAAGAAGCTGAGAGAGGGCAGCGGAAGCCTCGATGAGTCGTCGAGTTTCAGACATATTAGCGCGGAAGAGATACGAATAGTCGATGTCAGGCCCAGGTCATGATATAGGTGAAGCAGTCGAGAGTGAAGAGTGGATAGGGCGATCGTTTATATATGTAATGCATACGCCGAGCCTCCAGATAGATGTTTGATGTGGTTCTGTGAGTCCACAGTACGGAACGGTCCGATTTGGAAGCCCGAACACGTTGGCACGAGCGAGAGATGCAATTGAGTGACCGAGTTCCAGGGCCAGGCTTCCATGGTGCAGCGCAGCGCAATCATTGGCGGAAAGGGGATCGGACTAGCTCCAACAGGGTAGATATAGTATACGTCGACGGTTGAAGATGGTGGGAGCATGGTGGCCCGGGGCAGTGGGGGTCGGGATGAAAGTGCGACGGAAGGACGATATTTCTAGTGAAATTGAAGGGTACGCCGCGGCGAATGGAATATATTCGAGCCGCGCCAAAGCATCGGAGCCATAGAACGACTCGAAGCCAGAAATGGTAAAAGTGGTGCGAAAAGGCTAAATGTCACGCGGTGACACATATGTGACCATCCTGTGACCCAATGTCGGCCCGAACTTTGGCGGCTCAATTTTCACCGTGTCGTGACTCTCTCTGGCCAGTCGCGTATGGTTTGGAGGTTCTCCGCGCGGAATGTAAAGGCACTAGCACACCCTCGCTTGCTCTCCTCCTCTGCCCCATCCCCCCCTTCTCTTGCCCGCTCTCTCCTTCCTACTCCTCGGTTTCCATCTGGGCGGCACTTACTGTCCTCGGGGGCGCGTCGGAGCCCGCTCGACCACGGGCTCCTCGTCCGCAACATCTTCCGAGGGCCCAAAAGCTCACGCGCGGTCGAGTTTGATGCCACGTCCGATATACAAGAAGAGGCGACCAGAGCGGCCATCCTAGAAAAGGTCATGAAAGGCCGCCAGCCAACGGATCTCATGCTTCGCTGTGAGCTGCTTACTCGCCGAAACCATCCCCAGTAACCCATTCAAGGTGATAACAAAAGGCACTGTGCTGGATGCAGAGGGTACGCGCAAATAACTACGGGCGGATCATTCATTAAATGCTTAATATTCATCCATCTCCAGGGAACGTGAAAACGATATCAGGACAGTTTAAAAAATCTGATCTCTGTGGTGAACATCGACTGAATGTATGTCCCGAAGTTTCCTATTCTATTTTCACTCAAGTCAAGTTTTTGACGCTAGCCTCGAGACCTACGGAAAATTGACTCGAGGGTACCTAATCTGGTTCCGACCATCCTCGTCCGGAAGGAAGCCATTCTCGTATGTTGTTTCAAGTCTATATCTGTAACCTCTTGGGTTCACGGACCAACCAACCAGATTAATATTCTACACATACGTGCCCTGGTCAAGGCCGATATGGTTATTTTATTCGACACCTTTGGCTCCGCGGATTCCCGTCTGCACTCTTCATTTCTGTATCACCTCGAAGTTCGGCGTTCTTTCCTCCGTTGAGTTGACGCACATCTAACCTGCTCCACAGCACAATCTTAAAACTAAAGGCTCTGGCTCGCCGTATGAATTTCGGTCCGCACTGCTCTTTCTCACCCGACAAACCTTGATTAATTTGTTTCTTCATCAGCGCCTTGGAGTCTGTTCTCCTCTCCGTCCTCAGCGCGCTCGAAGCCGAAATGGTCTTTATCCGCAACCTCGTCGGCGGCCTGCTGGCGGAACTAGAGGATAACATCGATCACGACCGCTTCAAACGCCTGCTCCATTATTCACGACGGCTCGCGAGCTTTCAGAACCGAGCCAAGCTGGTTCGTCCTCCTCGTATCCTGGTGGCTTGATTTCATTTCCCCTCCGCCATCCTACAGGTTGAAGAAGCGCTGGAAGAAGTACTGGGACAAGGTGGGAATTGAGCGAATGAATGGGACTCCCTCCGTTGAACTGATGTAATGAACGTGCTGACTAGACGACGACCTCACCGCCATGTATCTCACGGACAAGAAGAACGACATCCTCAGGGAAGTCGATGACCACGAGGACCTCGAGGTTCTCCTCGAATCTTTTTCCAAACAAGTCGAGGAAATTGTCAACGAAGCGGAAAATATCGAGGTTCGATTACGGCCTGGCTGTTGGCCTGGATCATTTATCTATTTATTAACCTTTCGTAGACGAATGTCCAATCGACACAAGAGATTGTCGAGTTGATACTAGATTCCAACCGAAACTCCTTACTAGCGCTTGATTTAAAGGTCCCACTGCCGGATCCGTTCAACCAAATTCAACTTACTGATATGAACTTAGGTCTCCATAATCACAATGGGAATCGGCTCAGGCGCATTGGTCGCTGGGCTTTTCGGGATGAACGTAAGCCTGTCACCTCCAGACAAGCTCACACGCAGTACCACTTACCGAATTCATCTTATTCTAGTTGACGAGTCACTTCGAAGCCCACCCGTGGGGCTTCTACGGCATGACGGGCCTCGCCACGGCGCTCGCGACGATCGTCGCGTGGTCTGGGCTGCGCACGTACGTCGTTGCCTTCCTTCCTTCTCTTTTTCCTTGTACTAATAAAACTCGTTCATCGCAGACTGGCTAAAATACGCAAAGTTGGCCTCTCGAACACCAGCAACTCGAAAACACGCCGCCGCCCCTGGCTCCCGCTCCCCCTGCGGCACCGCACGCCGGATGGGTGGTCCTAACACCCAGCCAGACGGGCAACATCTAGTATATTCTACTCATATAATAGCTTGCTTGATATACTATGTACGATGCAAAGATGTATGTATTACTTAGGATTTAGAGTGTAAAATACAACCATCCTCTCGCTCGCGGCTTGATAGTCTCGCAAGCCAACTCTGTACTACTTTTTGTGAAGATACTGGGTCACATAGCGGCTTGGCTCGGTTGGTCTTTCTGCCCTGAACCCGCGACGAGCTGATTATCATCCAGGAGTCTCGACAAGCCATTCTCAGATTTCTGTTCAAGCCAGCCGTTCAGATCTCGCTCGATCCGGTTCCAGTTTTTCCTTCTCTACTCCACTGTCAATGAGTGAGTGCTGAAGCTCCGGACGCGATGGCAGGGACGCAGCTCAGTGAGCAAGCGAGATTAAATTCGTGGACGTCGCGTACGCGTAGGTCAGGGGACAGCGGTGCCCGTGGCCAGAACCAGAACCAGCCAATTTCCACGCTGGGATGGCCCGACCCATGATCGCAGCGTGGCAGCATACAATGTCCATGGCCGCCGGGCAGTCAAGTAAACAGCCCAGCACGGCGCATACATCCAACGCGGCAAGGACGACCCGACGCACAGCCTACTAGATGAAGACCGGAAGCGGCAAAAAGCCAATTATGGGGAGTGTCGAGAATCAGATTGCTGACCAGTACTTCCAGGTCCTTCCTTCCATCCATCCATCCTTCCTCGCGGAAGGAGTCGGTCTTTCTCCATCCAACACGCGGGGTACAGTCTCCGCCCGGGGTCAGTCCTCCTCAGCTGACCGTGACATGGCCCTGGACCGCGTGTAGAAGCTGAGAGACGGAACGGGGTACTAGCCGACATCGATCCTACATACCTGGAAAATTTTTGTACTTAGCTTCGACGCACGATCTCACGTTCATGACCGCGGCGCACATGCGAGGAGGAGGAGTCCGACTCTGAGGCTCGTGCGCTTCCAAACAAATTTGGCTCGCGAGTAAAATTCACCCTCCGAGTCGTCGAAGGCGACTCAGGAAAGGAGGAGTGAAGCGATTTCACAGCGCGGCCGGAGCTGATATTCCCCGCCAAAAGGGTGCGGAATGACAACAGGTGCTCGTGGCCTGTGGGCGAGGACGTCGGGAACGCATTGACAAAGTCTAAGCGACAAGGGGCCTGGTGATCAGAGATGCACGGTAGCGTCGCGTCGACCAAGTCAAGGTCCGGCGAGATGGCACGGGTCCTCCTGGAGAACGCCCGAACCATACCCCTGCACCGCCGACGGGGAGGCACGCCGTGGACGCGCTGCTGCTGCTGCTAGTCCAAGAGCCACCGGATAGGCGTAGGCATAGGCTCAGCGTAGGTTAGTTAAGAATGCCCGGTGGAGCCGACATGAATGGTGCGCGCAGGGGTGGAGGCAGGGAGTACACAGAGATGCGATTCGAATATAGCCGCAGAACGAGTGAACGGTGTGGCAGGCAGGCACTTGGCGAGACAGCCGGGACGGTCATCCTCCGAGAGGAAGTTCCAGAGATACATAAGCTCACCAGGCTTCTTTCCTAGTACCCACCCATCCGTTAATGACCGCAGGGAAGGCTGAGCTGTGGTGTAGGGTCTGATAGACTCTGCGAGTTGCCCAGCTCGCCGATAGCAAGGCACTGGGCGAGATGGCGTCCATGCGCGCAGGGTCGGTCATGGCTAGATTCAGAGAGAAAGTTTCAGACTGAGCGATACACAAGCTCGCTAGTTCATTTCGCTGAGGACCACAGGAAATGGGCCTTGACCGTCTTCGCATGGCTCGTCGACAGGAAAGGACTAGCATAGCGAAAGGGCGTCGGGGTCGGGAGATACACAAGCTCGCTATGCCTCTTTCCCAATAACCACCCATTCGCTGACGATCGTAAAGACTCCAGTGCTGTAGATAGACTCTCCGATTTGCCTAAGCACTAGAAGCGACCGGAAGTTACTGGCCGGGGGCCAGTCGTTGCGACCGTAAGCAAGAAACCTTGAAGCCAGGGGTAAGAAAATGAAACACAGGAAAGCCAGCGCTTGAGGCTTGAGGAACAGCAAGTCCGAAAGCCAGCTCTTGATACTAAACTTGACGTTCGTCGTCCGACTCCAGCCGATTCGAGCAAGTGAAACGCCTGAATATATTAACATCCTCCCGCTCGACGAGGAAGTTGTCCGGAAGGAGCGCGAAGAAATATGGGCTGAGACGACTGAAGCTTTAGCGTGAGCATTGCTGGGCTTCGGCTTCGATGGTTAGACGTTGGGCGGTTGGTTGAGCGCAAGACAGGGAGGGGCACAGCCACGGATTTCTTTTCGCGAGTCCGCTCAAGTATTCCTTCGAACCCGTGCGCTCGAGGTAAGGGGCTAAAGCCGACTAACGCGCGTCTACGAGCGCTGGACTACTGAACAACAGCAAAAGAACCAATATCGAATATAATAATGCAATTTCCAACTACTTGTATATGTAAGTGTCCTGGCGGCGACGAGTTAACATGCAATGCGATAATGCAATGAGGGACGTGAAGATAGAGTACAGGGGGGTAGGTGGTTGGGTACAAATTGGTTGACGTTGGGGCAAGCGTGGAGATGTCGAATCTCCATAAGTCTCCGTCGGGGACCGACGAAGACGCGAAGAAAGCAAGACGAGCAAGCAAGTGGATAAAGTAAGCGTAAGCGTAAGGGAGCAGAGCATATAAGTAAGTCAGTAAGTAGTATGTATGTACCCCACATAGACCCAGAACAACCAAAAGCGAGTAATCGACCTAACATCAATCGCGCTGCGGCGGGGGCATGTCGGGGATGAGGTAGTGCACCGCGCGCCCCTCGGCGCCGAAGCTCGCCTTGTGCGAGAGCGCGGGCGCGACGCCGCTGCGCACGCTGCCCTCGCGGCTGCTGCTGTTGCTGTTGCTCTCCGCGTCGCCCTGCGGGAGTGCGGGCATGGCCGTGAGCGCGGGGTCGGTGGGGTTGTACTGCGGCACGGGCTTGCGCGGCGTGCGACGCGACAGCGGAGCCGCCGCCGCTGCACCGCCGTCATGTGACGAGCCGGAAGCGAGCGCAGGGCTCGGGGTGGGGGGGTAGGACGACGGCGCCGGGGAGGACTCCGACGTTGTTGCGGCGATGTTGGTCTGCTCGCCGCTGCCGAAGGGGCCCCCGGTGGGGCTCGTGGGCGAGGCGTACGGGGAGCCCGGGTGCGAGCGCGGGCGGCTGAAGTTGGTGTTCATGTACGAGGACGTGGAGGTGGATGAGTTGCGGGTGACGGCTGTGCCAGGGAGCGGCGTTATAAGGTCCAGCGGCACGGCGTCGTCGTCGTCATCGTGCCCCGACTCGGAGAAGGGGTTGGATCGTGAGGGCGAGCCGGAGATCTTCTCCTGCGAAGGATAAAAGTCTGAGGTAGCCGCGTAGTCCAGGCCGTCGTTGTCGTTCATTCGTGAGGGTCTTGAGTCGATGCCGACGCTCCCGATTACATACACGTTGCTGTCGCGCGAGGAAAGCATGGCCCCAACCGAGTCAGACTGGGAGTGATGCCGTGCAGCGCCGCCGCCGGTTGACCGCGGTTTCGGGTAGGTTTTGGCTTTGGAGTCGGTGGACCCGAGGTCTGCCCATCTCCGCGCGGCGCCGTTTGGCGCAGTGGACGCGGAAGCATAGCGGAGGTAAAAGAATGCTGCAATCGCCGCGGCAATGACTGCCAGCCCTCCTATCACCCCCCCTGCGATCGCGCCCTTATTGACTTTGGAGGACGACACGCCCGACACGGGGAGTGTCCCCCCAGAGGACGAAGGATCCCCGGTCGAGGTGGGCGACCCAGAGCCAGCGCCAGTGGAAGTTGGGCCAGAGGATGTTGACGAGGCGGGAGGGAGGGTGCACGAAACGTCGGAGCCGTCCTGGATGAAGAAGGGGAGGGATAACTTGGAGGCAGACGCGTCGCCGTCGACGGTCGCGACGAGGGCATACCAGCCGCCGCTGACATTAACAGAGCTCCACTCGAAGACCTCGAGTGACGGAGGAATTGGAGCCGAGATTTGCTCGGTAATGTCATCACGGCGAAAATACGAGCGCCTGGTGTCGTGCTGGCTGAACGAGCCAACGAGGGTGGACGACAGCGGCGGGGACGGTGCTTTGACACCCGAATTCGTTATGGATAGTACCAGATTTGGTAGATCCTCCCCGCCGAGAGGTGTATATATCCAAGTTATGAGCGCGGGCTCGCAGGTGGTCATGTTGGAGATGGAATTGAAGGAGAAGAGACCAGAGATCAGCGCTTGTGTGGCAGCTGAAGGCAAAGTCAGATGCGCCGTTAAGGATTAAGCTCTACTCACTGTCTCTGGACTCCAAGTGCATGCCATCTACCGCGCGAATGTAGCCGAGAGCCCAAATGAAAAGAGCGGCGGGTAGAGTGTACATTTTTGCTCCGTTCTACGTGGCCCGAGCGCGGGGAACGTGGAGGACGGTGTCGTTGGCGGTAAGGGAGACGGTAGAGAGGATGGTGGCAAGACACTGAAGACCGTGGGCACTGCCTAACAAATGCACTCGGAGGAACGGTCACAATTGGCCACCTCGTGATCAACCGAGCCGCGCCTTCTGCCGACGTCAACCCGAGCCAAAAGTTCAACTTGAACACCTTCTAGCTCTTCATGGTCTTCAACCGAGTGCCTTTCCCCCTCCCTTCCCCTCCTCTACTCGCTCAATTCTACTGCCTCTGTACTGTGCGTGTTTTCCAGCCGGCATCCTGTCAGTTTGAATCAGATCGTTGCTATTCAGTTCATTGTAGCTTGAACTTTCCCAATCCACCGGTTCAACATCTAGCTTGCGCGGGCGAGCTTGGGGAAGGTTCTGGGTCCCTGCTGCGCCTCGCCACCAGACTAATTATGTGGCTGAAGCTCTACGTGTCGTTCAAACGCGGGCCCTGGCGTAAATTAATTTTCCGCGGCGGCGTCGATCCCCGAACACCTCTGTCAGCTCCGGGTCGGCCTTGTGGCCCAGGCTGAGCTGGCTATCGGCGTCTTACCCTTTCGTTCGCTCTACCTGCCAGCGCAAAGGCCGACCAACCATGATGCATCACAACTTCATCTATCTATCTGTCCTCGAAGCTCGCCCCCTATTGGTTCAAGACGCCCACTGGCGCGTATGCGGATTGTGCGGACGGTTGGTCACTGGCGCCCGCTATGAAGTACTAATCGCTGAAACGCTCGGGACTTGTCGCCGTGCCTGCATTCTTCCTGCATCTCCGGACTCGGACCCCCCACAAGTTGCCGAACCGAACCGAAGTAAGACCGGTCAAAGCGTGGATTATCTGGCAGTTGGACTGGACTGGACTGTTTGTTGATTCCTCATCTTGTTCTTGTCTGGTTGGAAGATGCACCTGTTACACGTTATATTTTGGTCTGTTGATTCTCGAGCTTCGCAGGACGTGAACAAGGTTTCGTCTTCCTTCCTTCTACATTTGACCTGGCATCGGAGACCGCAAGAGACCATCTAACGGCAAGCTATCAGGTAACATACAAGGCTGTGGTATCACCACGTTTTGTTCTGCTCGCCCTGGCCGAGCCCAGAGTAAGCTGACATTTAGATCCCCGCCCTGATGATGACCCCTCGAAACTCCGTCGCCGATGAAGCCCGGACTGTGCTCCGTTCGATCTCGGACCCGGGGTATACAGTAAGCACCATTCAAACCCCAAGGGCAGACTTGCGCGACAAGATTCGAGTCCTCCACGATTCCTCTAGGCCACTTACTCAAATTGAACTTGAACCCTAAACTGAAGGTTCAAAATCGACGAGACACCAAGGATAAATTCATCTTTACCTGAGGGATTTTACAAGTACTACGCCGCAAATCCCGAGTCCTCAAGCTTGAGCTTGTGTCAAACAAGCGAGCGTCGCGGGAGAGCCTTGAATAAAGAATTCGATCAGTCGGTGAGGTGGTTCATTTTCCCCTCACCACAATTCTTCGAGCGCGCGCCTCTTAGACTGCCTCCCGCCGATGAGGAGGGAATCAAAGCGGTTAACTCGACTAGTGCCTCTTCATAGTGCGACGTCCAGTGGAAGCCCCAGCCCAGCGCCGACCTAGCTTCGCCTCTCCAATATATTATCCCTTCATTCATTCAATGCCCCGCCTCCCAGAATCGCCACTCAACGTCCCGGCCTAATTCCGCGACGTTCTAGGCCGTCTTGGCTCATTAAATCTTGGTCCGCAGCAGGCAGTTCAGAGACGTCGCACGTTCAACCTCTTGCGTGCTAATTCTGTTTGCGTTTGCGCTCGTCTCGGGAACCAAGGTTGAATTGGTTCGTTTAAATTCGAAATCATAATCACTCGGTTGGAGCCAAAGCCCACGCTGGTTGTCCGGCGAAGCGCATCTTGCCTGGGTCTCTCGAACGTCTAGAATCCTCGAAGCTGGGGGAGAAGGCCCGATGTGTTGAGTACAAATCATCAATTGCGCCTCTATTACTTACCCGGGCCCTCAGGATCTACCTTTCTATCTTATCTCTTAGTCGTGGTTAGAGTGCCTTCGATACTTCTTCCTTGCACTGGCATGCCCTTCCGGATTTGCAACCAGGATTCGTAGTCCTTCCAAATTTGTCCGTACATCGGAAACCGCAAGAAACCATCCCAGGAAAACGGGATTTGGCCGCCTTTTGGTTCGACAAAGGACCCGTCTGCTGGCAGTGTTGTCGCGCTGCCCGCGTTTTGGTGAAATGGGGGGACACGTCGTGGTAGCTGGGAAAGAAAAGGCCCGCGATGCTGGGAAACGTCGCGGGAAAATTCAAAATAAGTATCTCGAGCTACCGGCATGATTGAATCCTTGAGATACTAGTACATGGGCGGCTCACCCATTCATGGTGAAACTGTCCGTCGCAATGGCTGAGATCGTGAGCGCTTATTCGGGTTATCTTGAGTTCCCGCCTTGTTCCCGCCACTGGTGCTTGCTATTTCCTGTAAAGGCTTCAGAGAAGTCAGAATGGATAGAGAGCTAGTCTCTCGTAGACAGACGCTACAGCAGATCTCGCTCGTACCTCGCGTGTTGTAAAAGAGAGCCACGTTCGATATCGACGGAGAGACTCTTTTCCGGTCACTGGGGTCTGAAAACGGCCCAAGAAAATCAAGCGTCAAAAAGCAAAATTTCGGACAACCTTTTGGTTTGACAATGGTGCGAGGACTTGAAGTGATCCATGGTTCATACCGTAGACATAATTTTTTAAGCAATCCGACCGAAAAAGTGAGTAACTAGCGGCTCAAAAATACTTCAGAGGATCATCGGGACGACATCCTAGCGCCACGCACGGTTTTCGGCCTTCTTCAAACCGCCAAACCGTTTTTGGAAAGTTTATCACCGTTTATGTACGTCCCGATCAATATTGATGGGCGGCACTCTCCCATCATTGTCTCCCTCCATGTGGCCCGCTTTATCGCTCAGTGGCATGGCCCATTGACACTCAAATTCCAACGTCTGGTTGCCCCCGTGCTCAAATGCGCCGACTCGGAATCCCACCAACATCTATCGTCTATCTTTGTCTATCTCTACGCCGCAGACAGTTCCGAGAACCTCTCCCGCACTGTGTTTGACGCCCACGCATTCAAAATTATCGCAATGCGAGCAGTACGGTGACTTATGTGCTACGGGCGGCTCTGTTGATCACAAGGTGGCCTAGTGCGACCAGTCCTGCGCGTGAATCTCTTCAGAACTGCCCACGGTGTTCAGAGTCCTCTCCCGCCAACGACACCGTCCTCCAGGCGCGGGGAGCGTATAACGGAACAAAATGTACACTCTACCTGCTGCTCTTTTCGTCTGGGCACTCGGCTACATTCGCTCGGTAGATGGCATGCCCAGTGGTGATTTGGAGTCCAGAGAGAGTGAGTCGAGCTTAACCCTTCATACTGCATCTGACTTTGTCTGCAGCGGCCACACAAGCGCTGTTCAATGGTACCTTCTCCTTCAATTCCATCTCCAACATGACCACCTGCGAGCCCGCGCTCATAACTTGGAACTATACACATCTCAGCGGGGAGGACCTACCAAATTTGATACTATCCGTAACGAATTTAGCTGTCCCTGAACCCACCCCACCGCTGTCGACCACCCTCTTTGGCTCCTTCAGCCAGCACGACACCAGGGGGTCGTACTTGCGCCGCGATGTTATTACCGAGCAAATCTCGGGACCAATTTCTCCCTCACTCGAGAGGTTCGAGTGGAGCTCTGTTAATGTCAGCGGCGGTAGCTGGTATGCCATCGTCGCGACCGTTGACGGCGCCGCGTCTGCCTTCACGGGATCCCTCAATTTCTTCATTCAAGATGGCCCCGATGTCTCATGCACCCTCCCTCCCACCTCGACCGGGGATCCTTCGTCCTCTGGGGGAACATACGACGGGTCGCTGATAGGTTGGATAGTGTTCATGGCCGTGGTACTGCCACTGGTAGTTGCAGGCTCCGTCCTGGCATGCGTCAAACGTCGGAAACGATCGAGTAACTCATCACATCCGAATCATGCGCCTAGTGGCGATCCACAAACGACCTCTCGGTCCGAATATGCGGATGCAGCCCACGGTTCAGCTTGGGTCATGATGAATTCACCACGCACAGCGCCATCGCCATCTCAATTCCAACCCCAACTCCCATATCTCGCGTCGCGCCGACCACGACGCCAGTCAGCGGATTACGCACCGCAGCAGCAGTCCCGGGATCCAGTTTTGCACACCGACGATACCGACGTACGCCGCATACTGGACGAGCAGCGTGCCATTGAGGCCGAGTGGGCGCGACCGATGCCTTGGATTGACGACTCGGACAAGGTCCGCCCAAATGCCGGCGCCAGCACAGTCCCCCCAAATGCTGGCACCAGCACAGAGCTGCAGAATCCGTCGGTGCAGAGCATGATGGCGGAGATGGCCGCGTTGCGTGCGCAGGTGGCGCGGCTGGAGGGAGCCCATGGGAAACAAGTCGAACTTCCTCCTGCGTACATTGATGTTTGATTCTTTCTATTGGCCGTTGTAAGCTGTCTCGAATCGATAATTGAATTCGGCGTTTCGTCTGTTCGGCTGGAGCTATTGTGAAGCAGCGGGGCTCGTCTGAAAAATCCGTGCGATACTCTCAACCCGAGCCAAAAATTCAACTTCAACACCTACGTGTTTCAACCGACTGCCTTTCCTCAACTCGCTCGATTTTACTGCCTCTGAAAGGCTAGCGATTTGAATCCGATCGTTGCCAGTTAGGCTCAAAGAGGGCTTTTTGACTGCACAGCTGAACCGATGGTAAATTCCAGCATCCAGGCACTTGAATGCGGCAGCTTTTTTTTTTCAACCAAGGAAGTTACTGCACACATTTTCGTCTTGAACCTCCGAAAAAAATCAACAGCATTACACCTAGGCCCTCTAGCATTTATTTACGACCCTTACCGCCTTGACTTTCGTTTTAATTCAACATTTGCGAGGATATGAATTCTGCCCCAGGCAAAGACCCATTGGGGCACCCGGGAATGGCCGATCATTTACGGCCGTCTACATTCTTCCCTTTCCTCCATCTCTCGTCGGCGCCTGAGGCGTATATTTTGTCGCTATGGCCTCATTAGCCCGACTTCGCGTTTCCCGCCGCCTCGTACGCCCTTCCATCCCCCTCGCAATAACCATTTTTTCTCATCTGTGAACAATAAATTTTGTCTGCAGCCCCAGCTCGTGCGCGCGATCCAAACCTCTGCGGACACGACCCAGCTGCAGAGCCCGCCGGAGGACCTGTCCAAGCCGTTCACCGTGAAGCTGCACGAGGACTCGTTCCAGTCGTATCTGTGCGACACGCCCGACCTCGAGGTGGAGGTCAGCAAGGACGGGCTGCTCGGCATGTACAAGCAAATGCAGACCATGCGCCGCATGGAGATGGCCGCCGACGCGCTCTACAAGGCCAAGCTCATCCGCGGGTTCTGCCATTTGGCTATCGGCCAGGTGCGTCTCGTGTCATCCCACTTTTTTTTTCTGTGGGTTCTGATAAGCTGGTATGTAGGAAGCAGTCTCAGTCGGCCTCGAAGCGGGCATAACGCCCGAGGACCGCGTCATCACGGCCTACCGCTGCCACCCCTTCGCGGTCCTGCGCGGCGGCACCATCAAGGGCGTCATCGGCGAGCTGCTCGGGCGCCAGATTGGCATGTCGCACGGGAAGGGCGGGTCGATGCACATCTTTACCCCGTCGTTCTTCGGCGGCAACGGTATCGTCGGCGCGCAGGTGCCCGTCGGCGCGGGCATTGCGTTCGCGCAGAAGTACCTGGAGAAGGAGACCGCGACGTTTGCCCTGTACGGTGACGGCGCGAGCAACCAGGGACAGGTTTTCGAGGCGTATAACATGGTGCGTTCTCTTCATGTTTCTTCGAAGTAATGCTCACGACACCGTACCCCAGGCCAAGCTCTGGAACCTCCCCGTCGTCTTCGTGTGCGAGAACAACAAATACGGCATGGGCACCTCCGCCGAGCGCTCCTCCTCCAACACCGACTACTTCACGCGTGGGGACAAGATCCCCGGGCTCAAGGTCAACGGCATGGACATCATCGCCGCCAAGCAGGCCGTCAAGTTTGCGCGCAAGTGGACCGTGGACGACAAGAAGGGCCCGCTACTGCTCGAGTTTGTGACGTACCGATACGGAGGGCACTCGTGCGTCTTCCTTCCCCTCCTTATCGCTGTGTTCTCTTGAAGACTAACATACGAACATCCGACAGGATGTCGGACCCGGGAACAACCTACCGCACGCGCGAGGAGGTGCAGCGCATGCGCAGCACCCAGGACCCCATCCGCGGCCTGCAGCGTTACATCGAGGAGTGGGGGCTCGCGTCGGAGCAGGAGCTCAAGGTGCGTCGCGTCGTGATCTACCCCACCCCCTGGCTGCGCTGACAGACGGTCCCTATCGCAGCAACTCGACAAGGACGCAAAGGCCGAGGTTGACGCGGCGGTCGAGGAGGCCAAGGCGTCGCCCGAGCCGCTGATCAAGGACCTCTGGACGGACATCTACTTCAAGGGCACGGCACCGCCGTCTATGCGCGGCCGGGAGCGCGAGGAGGTGTGTTCCTCTTTCCCCTCTTCCTTTCGCGTCACTCGTTGAGAAAGAACGCAATGCTGACCGACTCCTCAGGTGCACTACTACTAAAAGACACGCGGCGGTGTCGCTGACTAGACAGACCCTTCGTACCTCCTACACACTTAATGCATATCATCAGCTGCGTTGATTGATTTTGGACTCTTTCTTTGTGCATCGTAAAAGTAGCGTCCACACCCGCGACGCTCGGCTCGGCATCCACGCGCTCCTCCGCGTACGCGGCATGGTAGATGCCCAGTGATCACAGAGTCTTGCGCAGGGGCAATTAGGGGTAGGCGTCCGACAGGAGATTTAAAAGAGGGTTTTGCCAGTCCGCATCTCAGACGCTTGCTTTCTTAGATGCTTCCTTCACCTGTACCCCCCACTCCAAAGCCCCTCCTGCTCCCGCGCCTTGCGCCTCATCTTTTCGAGTCATCATCCCGCACGAGACGCCGCACGCCCCGCTCTTCACTCTGTATGTCCACTCCATTCTCCTCCTCGCTCGATCTCTTCTGAATTTCGTGGGCTTAGCGCCGGAAAAGATCGAAATGATCGAAAAGATGGTGCAAGGTATGTTCTCAACCTGCTCCCGAGTGTCTCTCCTTATTCGCCTGCCTCGAAGAGAAATTGCAGTTGTTAGAGACTGAACTCGACACCAAAATTAGTATGTTTACAGATCTTTCGGTGAAGTCACCTATGCTAATCCACTTGATCGGAAGAAAAACTTGACGGTAAGTTCTCAGGTCTGCTGGCGAAGTACCTGCACTAATTCCAACTCATCGTAGAAATAATGGCAAGACTAGCGGTAGAATCAACGGCAGCCCCCGGTACGTTCGCAGATCAGCTGTTGCACTCACCGTCGTCTCACGTTGTTTCCTGCAGGTGTGGTGGCGACTGTTCTGTCTTCGTGTTCCGGTAGCTTAAATGCAGGGTTCGCCGCGGGCATGGCAGCGACCGAATATGGTACGATCCACAGTCAACTATCACACCGTCCTCTCACCTTGTTTCCTGTAGTGTTTGGAGTCGTCGGGTCTGTGTTCAGGTTGTTATTCCGCCAATCTTGGATAAAATTATCATTGTGATGCACTCAATCCACTCAAAATCGCGCGCCACATCCGCCCGAGGGGCGGGTGCGTCGTGTCATTCCTGCTTTTTTTTGTCACCACGGCGTACCGCTGCTACCCCTTCTTCACGGGCCTGCGCCGCGGCACCATAAAGGGCGTCGTCGGCGAGCTGCTGGGGCGCTAGATCGGCATGTCGCACGGGAAGGGCGGTTCGATGCGCGTCTTCACCCCGTCGTTCCTCGGTGGCAACGGAATCGTCGCCGCGGGCATTGCTTTCGCGCAGAAGTACACGGTGAAGGAGACCGCGACGTTTGTGCTGTATGGTGACTCCTCCAACACCGACTAAGTACTTCACGCGCGGCGACAAGATCCCCAGGCTCAAGGCGGCGTTGCTGACCGAGTCCGCAGCTGCACCACTTCCAAGATTCTGCCCAGACAGACCTTCGGAAGTATAAGCTGCGTTGACTGATTTTTTTGGGGGGCTTTCTCTTTGTGCGCCGTAAAACCCCGAAACTTCGAGCCCATGGCCTCAAAGCGAGCCAAGAAAGCCACTGACGCACCCCCTCACTGGCCATCCATCAATCTACTCGCGAAACGATCTGGAAATGTTGGCCCTTCGGCCTTGGGTCTGATTCTGGATCGCAGCCCCTATGCAATAACCGATATATAGGAAACAGCCCGCAGTCTCCCAATAGCAAAGGATGATGCTCACCTTCACCTTTGTGCCTCCCTCGGCGCCGCCACCTCACAAATCCCCCCTGCTCTCCGGCCTCGCGCCCCACATTTTCGAAAAGAAAGCACCGCCGAAACGACTGACATCCACCACTGAACCATGGACACTCGTAGACTGCCCCTACGTAGCGCCAATGCCCCGCAGTCGGTCTACCGTCTTCCAGAGTCCCTCTTTGTACTGATCATGGTACACGCAGGACGTGACCGCATCGCAAGGCTGGAGAAAACCGCGGCGACCTTGATCGCCCGCGTGGAGGCTATGAATGCTGGCCTCGCCCTGGCGAGGGCCGACATGGCGGCTCTAACCAAGCTCTGCACGAGTATCGAACCAAAGAAAACGGTCGAGGAGGCGAAACCCTCCCAGTGGGTGTCCGATTTTACTCTAGGCATCGCTACTTATATACTAGGTATGTTCGACAACCACTTTTTGCATCTTCCTCTTACTTGTCCTGTATAGGAGTAGCCACCGCTACAGGAATTGCTACTTATTTGCTGACCAAATTATTCGGCAAATAATGTTACTCTACCCACCCACTATCGCATTCGAGTTTATGAGACGCACCCCGTTTGTTACACCAAGAAAAAAAAACGTTCATATTTACTCGACATCGCGCCACGGACGATCTACATTCGCGTCGTCATCTCCTTCCCCCTCCCCGTCCTCGCCCGCCGCCGCAATCGTCATCTCCTCCATCCGCCGCGTGAACGCGTTCATGTCCACTTGCGCCGCGTCCCGCACCACGCGGTCATACCCGCCTGCCTCATCCACCGCCGCGCGTGGGTCCCAGCTGATCTCCCTGCCCGTCCAGCCGCCGTTTACATGTATATAGTTGAGGAATGTGCGCCAGAGGGGGTCGAGCGCGAGGACGTCTGGGTCGCCGACGACGATGAGCAGTGCTTGGGCGCGGGTTACCGCCACTGTCTCGAGCATTAGTGTTGCTAGTCCAGATTGAACGACGCTCAGCGTACCATTAAATCTGCGCGGGTTGGCAACGAAGCCGAGGGTGTGGCGGAGGTCATACTCGACGAATTCGCGGCTGCTGCGCACGGTAGAGACGATGATGACCTTGCGCTCCTAAACGTCCTTTCGTCAGTGCCCATTTATTATTCAAAATATTGAATTCAAATAATCGCACCTGGCCCTGGAACTCCTCGACGCTGCCGACCTTTACCCCATCCGCCACGGCTCGCAGCGCCGTGCGTATCTTCAGACACTGTGCGTGGTACGGCGCGATGACACCAATGTCATTGTCCGCTGCAAAAAAAAAGTACTTCGATTAGATGTTGCCCTTTCATCGAGGCAGAAGAACGACGAGCTTACTGATGCGGACCCGCCTATCGTCGCGCAGAGTCTTGATATACGCCTTCACCTGCGATACCTCGTCGATGTTGAAGAACGACGGCGACGCTGCCTCGCGGTCGTCCTTGCCCTTGATCGCATGGAAGACGATCGGGAACTTCTTGTTAGGGAGCAGCGCCGCGCCTAGGTACGCGTTGATGACCCTGGGGTCGCCACACTGCTCCAGCTCGCCCTTGTAGAAGCGCTCGTTGGGGAACTTGAGGATGGCGCCGTGGGAACGGAAGTTCTTGGTGAGCTTGACGACCCTGATGAATATTCAATCATTAGTGGTGTCCATCCAGTTGAGGAGAACAAGACGTACGACGTTCCATACCCCGACACCTCGTCGTAGATTTCGCGCTTCATGAGGCGCTCGATGTAGCTTGTTTCGAGGCCCAGCTCTCGCGCGATCGCTGAGCGGATGATGGGTCCGAGCTGCTTGGGGTCGCCCGAGAGCACGATCGTAGTCTTGGTGTCCGCCATCGTCTTTATCGCTGCAAACCATTCAGTTCATTTGTCGACGACCTCCAGTACGAAACCAGGAACGCAACACACCGATCATTGCCTCAGGCTCCGTCGCCTGCCCCGCCTCGTCACAGAATATATGCGTGTAATGTCCGCGCGGGATCCCGATCCCCGACACCACCGACGCCGACACACACGTCGCCACCACCACGCGGAACCGCTTCATGCGCGCCAAGGGCGGCACCGAGAAATGCCCGTCCGGCCGCGCATGCGTGTACTCGCGCAGCTCGAGCGAAACCTGCTCCTTGTTCCGCGAAGGCGCGTAGAACCTAAACAGCTCGTCCGAACTGAGCGCCATGAGCCGGGTGGCGATGAGGTCCGCTGCTGAGTTGCTCGGCGCGCAGGCGAGGATGCGGGCCTGGGGGTCGGCGACGAGGACCTGGCGGATCGCCTCGACCATCGTCACGGTTTTGCCCGTCCCCGGTCTGGAGTATGATCAGCGAGTGCAATGTAATGCAGAAGTGCCGCGGGATGCTCACGGGCCAAAGATCACAAAGGGAACGGAGCCTATGGGGCACTTGACGATAGAAGTAACGGCCTGAAGTTGCCGCGCATTGGTGGCGATGAGAGGATTGAAGACTTTGAGCGTCCGGCTTGGTCGTGGATACGGCAACTTGGACATATGGGCGGGTAGGGGGAACAGAACGCGATCCTCTGTGAAGGCGGTATCCAAAGCAAGGTGCTGGCGGCGCAGGGGGTAGCGATTGAGCTTGAATCGCACGTTGAAAAGGTCGGCGGGCGATGCTCGGAAGGACGAGTTGAACTTGAGTCCGACTTCCTCTTTGCGTACGACGTGTACCCCGCCTTCAAACCAGTGGCCGTTGGTGGACCCGTGCTTCTGCACGAGGATACGGTCACCTGGGTGCGCATGAGAAAAGGGAGGAGGTAGGATGTCCAGAAACTCACCGACGAGGACGCTAGGACGTTTCTCGGCGAGTCCTGGTACGTCGAGGCTGAAAGTGCGCGGTGAGTGTGGGTGTAATGGCTCGTGAAACGAACGCACAAATGATAATATTGATTGGAGGTCAGCCTGGCGCGAGTGATATCATAGTGCTCAAGGTCGTGGCTGGAGCAGAATGAGCAACCGACGCGTATTGATACAAGAGAAGACTCACTCCATGCGGAATTCTTCGGTCCACAGCAGGTGTTTGAAGTGGCGGGGGTATGAGTCACTGTCGAGCACCGGCGGAAGGAACAGGCGGCGGACAGTGGCGACGATGTTCTTTGTCGTTCCAGTCGATAGAGCGGAAGCCAATCCGTTTGGAATGGGCGCGTGGGGCAGCGGTACGACGTAGGGAACGGCATTCGCAGAAGGCGGGAGAACCCCCGGCTCGACCTTCGTTTCGGGCTGTCTGGTTGTCCTCTTGCGGGGAATGTATGGGATGGAAGGGCGGAAAGAGTCGTGGTCGTCGCGATCGCCAACGATGACGAGTAAAGTCCGGACGATGGTGAAGCGCTTGCGAAGCTGCAAGTCCTCGAAGAGGATCTCAAGTCGATCTTCGGCTCGGCCGTTGTAACCCTGGCGCATTGTGACACTGAACGAATAGCTGACATTGTACGCGATCACGCGATTCGGGGCGGAAAACGTCGCTGAGAACCTTGGCAAGGATGAGTATACACTCGAGGTAAGAATGGAACAGCTGACTCACGGGGAGGCGGTCTTGGTGCCTTTGTCCGATGCGAGACTGAGACTCACGATGGACACCCTCGAGGACGGTGTGGTATTGAGGATGATGGGATGGACGGTGAACCCGAATTTCGCGGTGGTCAAGTCCACGATCCCAAAGTCAAAGTCCCCTGTAACCGAGACGCCGTGTTTGTCCTTCTCAGCTTCGTTCAACGCGGCTCTGAAAGATACGAATTGCTCGCGGTCTTTATGCTTCGGAGTGAGGTGGTGGCGAGACCAGTGTGGATTGGGGATGTGCGAGTTGCAAATGGAACAAAGAGTATGTCCGGGCACGCTCTCGGGCTCTTCCGGCAGGACATTGGGTTCGATACGACGCTCTTCCGCCATTGCGGCGTGGCGACCACTGCGGACGTGCTGGACCCAATTCTTCATCCCAGAGATATACTTCTGACACACGGAGCAATGAAGCATCGCGCCAAATTCGCCTTGGACTTTGTTGAGATGCTGCTTGGTCGCCGCATGAGCGGTGTAGTCCGCCGGCGAGGCGAAGACCAGGTTACAAAGTTCGCAGCTGGGGACGTTATGGCGGTGAGGACACGAAGGCGCCTCGCAAACGCCGGTCGCGAGGAGCAGAGGACAGGCGATAGACGACATGGTGGGGGGAAGGAAAGAAAGACGCTGCGGCGGGTGGCTTTTGAATCCCCTCGTGGGCGCAGTAAGCTTTGTATCCCTCTGAGAAAATCCAGGGTCTCGAGATGCTTCTTTCAGCGGCAAAAGCGATTCATCTCCGTGAAATCTAACCACTTCTGGATGAGACCATTCGATCCTTTGCGGCGTACGCCTTGAGGCAGCGTCCTTTGTGCATTCTTTTGGCGCTCGAGAGTAAAATGAACGGCTGTGAGATAGGCGCGCGCTGGAAAGGGCAATTGCGTGACCGTCGCGACCGTCACGTCACACGCGCCAAGTTCTGGGAGGAGAGTATGTCCTCGGACTGCAGAGATCCCTATGAGCAGGTATACATAGTACCGACATACACGCGGGCACATATGCTACAAAGGCCAACGGTATTCCAGATATTAGTTCGGTGCAGCATTGGAGGAATTTATTATAGACCTCGGATGGCTGGTCGACGGAGAGGCTGGTCGAGTGGTGTCGACAACTGCCAGCTGGAGAGATGCAACTAATAATCGTCCCCCCGACTAACAACCTCCTTGCAAGTCGGCCTCAGTAGAATTGTATGCTCAAACTGCGCTGTCTTGCTCCCAATCTGCACCGTCCAACGCTCAGCATTTGCATTCACAATTTGGAGGCACGAGACACAACTCACCTGATCGTACAGCGGCGGATAATCCGCAACGATCCCTTGTGCCACAAGGTGGTTGAGCTACGAGGAAGTGAGCTTCGTTTCACGAGCGGAATCAAGAAAATCACACGCACCGCAAGCAGATACTTGCTCTCCCCAAGCCGGTCGAGGTACCGCCTGCAGAACGGCAGCGTGCCAAAGTTTTTGTTGATCGTCTTTAGCAGTGACTGGGCCGACGTTAACCTAACGGCGGGCAATCTCACATCAATAAGAGAGACACAGAGACAATAGGCACATGCGGACCGTAACGGTATATTCGGCGCGTCGTAGATGCGCGCATAATGCGAGCAATCGCCCTGCGGCGCGTCGTCAGCTTCAATTTACCCAGAGAAACGGCGCAACAAACATTCTCGACCAAGCGCCCGCGCCCCGTCGTCCCGAAGGTCTCGATCGCGAAGTAGTCGCCCTCCTCCATCTTGGTCTGGTCCGCCGCCTTGAACAGCGGCACAGACTTGCCGTTCGCGCCGCCGTGTATTTGGTAGGGCGTGATCGTGTGCCCCGATAGATTTTCGATCGGTTTTACTGCGATACGATACGATGATCAGCATGAGGCGGTCAAAGGAGGGAAGAGGCGCACTGGGGTACACCTTTCCGCCGACTTCCACCTCGTAGGACTCCATCGTCTCTTGGATGAGGCCGCCGAGCTCACCCAGTCGGACGTCGATGCCAGCTTCCTGTATGGCGCAGGCGCGTAAGTAAGTGTGAGGAGCAGTCGGAGGAGGAACATACGCGGATTCCGGTGTTGGTCGCGGCCTCGACCGCCTTGAGGAGGTTATCGTATTCGGGGTCCCAAGACAGCGTAAACGCCGAGTCGAGAATCCGCCCCTTGATATGCACACCAATATCCACCTTCAGCACGTCGCCCATCTTGAGCACTGCCGTCCGCATTTGAGCACCTTCACAGTTTCAAAGCGTCGGCGCACGCACTTACCACTCGTATCCCCCGCATTAGGCGAGAAATGCGCGGCGCAGTTGTTAATATTGACGCCGGTAGGGAACCCCACCCCGGCGTCGAGCCCGTCGCCCTCCGCGAGCGCGCGCGTCCCCGCTTCGATGCTCTCCGCGATCTCCGTCAGGCTCATCCCCGGCCGGATAGTCCGCCGCGCATGCTGGCGCACAAGCCGGTGCACCTCCGCGCCCTTGCGGATGCTCTGGTACGTCGTCTCCGGGTCCTCGTTCGCCATCTTCTCGAGGTAGCGCTTCTCCTCCGACGTCGTTCGCCACGCGTTGCTAGTTGGTAGTTCAATAATTTAGATTGCAGCACGGCGAGGAGGATGGCCCGGGTACGCACTCGTCCTTGTAGTGCTGTATTTCGCCGACAGGGTATTTGCCGGTGGGGAAGAACTTGGAGAGTCCGATGCGCGGGGGGTCGCTCTGCTCGGGCTTTTTCTTCTTGGGTTTCTTCTTCTTTTTCTTCTTCTTGGCTGCTTCGCCTGTTACGCCTGGCGCGACGTCTTCAACCTCCGCATCGTCGGCGTCGTCGTCGTTGTCTGCGCCGGCATCGGGCGGTACATCGTCCACCGAGGGAGGTTGAGGGACCATAGCGGGGGTGGTGATCATGTTAGTTGCGACACAAGTCGACTGGAGGACCCAGGAAAGGCGAGGCGGTGGTGGTTGTGGTGGTTCTGGTGAAGGTCAAGATTGATCCGTTATCCAGCGGCGCGGGTAATTGGCCACATGCTGAGATGTTCTCAAGTTGAGGCACGAGTCTGGACAGTAAAAATCTTGAGATGAAGTGTAGGTCGAAGTGTAGGCCGGGCCAATTCGTTTTCCATTAGGTCCAACATTTTTCTCGCAATAATACATCTTACAAACTCTTTTTCAAGACGAGGAATTGCTTTCAGCTCAGCGCCCCAGCTTATTACCCCCCGAGCCCCAATTATATCCCGTCGACGCGCTCGTCGACGTACCACTTCCCCCAGCCTGCGGCGCAGACGCGGTTGCCGGTGCGTTTGTCGTCTGCAGTGTCCTCCTCGGCGCTATAATATGCACCCCGCTCCCCGAGTTCGCCCCAGTCGTCCCGTCCGCCCTGGTCGCACCCGGCGGCGCCCCCGCGGGCTCGCCCATCCAGTCCCTTAACCACCTCGGCGCCGCGCCCCACTCGCTCAGTGGGCCCCCGGCGCCGCCGAGCTCGGGCCCGAAGACGCCCCACCACCAGAGGTGCCCGACGACGGCGCCGGGGAGCGCGTTGGCGACTGCCCCGGGGCCGCCCATGAGGAGGTCCATGCCGAGCATGATGTAGGGAAGGAACTTGACGGGCAGCTGGACGAGGCCCATGATGGAGGTCATGGAGCCAACGGGAGCGAGCGAGGAGCCGAGGTAGGCGACGCAGAGGAGGAAGGCGCGGAAGAAGACCATCGTTCCGACGGGGAGGGAGGTGAGCTGGATCAGTAAATTAGCTGCGTGAATGGAGGAAGGAAAAAACATACGATGATAGCTACGCTGGCAGCGAACAGTTGCCACGCGAAGTCGGCGGATTTGCGCGCGAAGGGACCCGACTCGAGCTGGTCCATCGTACGACTGGGATCACCCAAAAAGTAAGTGGAAGTCGTAGAAAGAGAGAGAAAAATGCAGACTAGAGCGTGACAAATTCTACAATGCCAGGTGAACTTCAAAATTTTGAGGAGAGAACGATGCACATACCGAAGATGAAGTTGATTCCATTACCTGCGAAGAGATAGTCGTCAGTCCCATTCAATTTCAAAATACTGAGAAAGCAGACTGACTCCCAAGGAAGAAGCTCGTGTACAGTCGCCATATCTAAGGCGGCCAAGTAAGAATGTGTGTATCCCTGCACTGTTAGCACGAAGAGATCTGACCTGCATCTTCTCAAATGCGAGCTGATAGGTGTAGATGATCTTGTAGGCCGAGACCAAGCCGCCCATGACGCCGAGGGAGACGGCGAGCGACGAGGCGCAGACGACACGAGTGACTGGCGGGATCTTGCGGATTTCAGCGAGGAAGTCGTCCATGGCGGTTACAAGCAAGTTTACTGTTTACAAGCGAAGAGGAGAATGAATAATTCGGGTGACGTGTCGCCGAGGTGCTCGGTCACGTGTTATGGACGCGTCGCGTCACGTCAATTTACTCGAAAGCATACCGTACCATTACACCTACCCGCCCAGCGCTAAACTAAATTACAACACGTCTGTAATTACTATTATTAAGGGTGGGTAAATGTATCTTATCTCCAATCTGACGACGAAAACTCCGACGAAGTAGACGTGTCCCAGCGCGGAAAATGTTTGTTTATCGGTCGTCCCTGTCCAGGGTCGGGGCCAGGGTCAAACGCAGGGGTTTGGGTTGGTGTAGTATCCGCGGGGTCCCTGGAAGAGGACGCAAACGCTTGGGACTCCAGCAGTTGCACCAGGCGTTCGCGCTCCTCGAGAGCCTGCAGAGCCGCCTCGGCGGAGGTGATCATCTTCCGCAACGCCTCTGTAGATATATACCATGGTAAGCACTCCGATACTCGGATGGTATCCCAGATACGTACGTTCAATGCTCAACGTGAACAGCGTCTATTTTTTACTATCAGTGGAATCCAAGTTGAAACAGTTGAACAGGCACTCACATGCCTCGCATCCTCATCCTGCAAAATCTCCCTCTTAATCCTCTCCCCCAACTTCTCCGCCCCCGTAATCTCATTCATCAACTGCTGCAACCCCGGCGGCAAGTCGTCCCCCGAGTCCACAGTAACCTTATTCCCCGCGCCCACGAAATACGACAGATGCTCATGGAACACCTTCGCATCCGCAAGAATCTTGTGCGGCAGCGCCTCGAGCTGCGTCTGCGTCCGCGTGTGCACGTCCTTCAGCACGTCTTGCGTCGACTGGTGCTCTGAGAATGCGGGTCGTTTCGGCGAGGTCGGAGACATGAGCTTGTTCTTCCCGCGCCGCGCCAATGCGCGCGCGCGTTCGCGGTATCGTTTGACTGCACGGTCGAATATCCCCGCGTGCATGGCCGTTTTATACTTTGAAGAGAAGGCTTCCGATATAACTGCATCGAATGTGTGAGTGGGTCGAGTCGAATTCAACATTGATTTGCTTACCCGAGATCAGGATGGTCATCGTCGCAACACCGAGTAAAGCCCATGCGACAAACACCGACCGCCCTGCCGGCGTCTGGGGAGAATAGTCGCCTGCAAAGAGTAGCTTTAGCATTTTACGTTCATTCATTGAATGAATTCGATAGATACGAACCGTAGCCGATGGTCGTGAAAGCAATGAAACCTAGGTTGAATTCAGTTGCACGTTCTCAACCAACAGATTTTGAAAGCCACATACAGAAATAAAGCGAGACTCCGAACGACCACTGTTCCGTCTTCATGAAAATAACTGATCCAACCTACGATGCTGTCCGTTAGTTCAGTTTCAAACGAACACGGAACAACAAACCATCCAGAACATGATGAACAGTATCCACACGACGACCAACCGCGCATACGCCGCCTTATTCTCCTCCTTCTCCATCCCAGCGCGGAACGCATCATACTGCAACGTCAACGACTTTTTCTTCAGATCCGTCCGCGACGACGGAGAACCACCGTCGTTAAGAGCAGGAGATGCGTCGCCGGGTGGATGAACGTCGCCAGAAAGGTGGCTTGACTTGTCAACGGCGAGGGCAAAAGAGCCCACCATGGCGATCATGCGTCCGAGGCGCGCATGTGTGAGAGGGACGTCGACGGAGATCTGAGAACTACCATGCGGGACGGCGGTGGAATGGACGACGACGGAGTCGTTGTCCTCGCTCTCCTCGCGACGCTTTTCCCGGAACCCGTCCGGCAAAAGCGTGTCGAGGGGCACCCCAGCCTCCATCGCTGCGGCTTCCAACTATGTTTAGAATAACAAACGTGCGTCAAAAGAAGTTCAACCAAGGAGAGAGTAAAACGCGTGAACGAACCTGCTTCCACGACAGCGCCTCCAGGTTCAGGTGCATCCCATGCGGGTGGTTCCCATACCCCAACCCATGCCCCAACATAAACCCACCTCCATAGCTAAACGACTTGTTCTCCCCCGTCGGCCAGGGAATCAACCCGTCCGCGAAGTCCCACAACTTGCCCAGCAGCCTGGCATACGTTGCGGTCCTGTCCTTCTTCGCGTCCTTCACCCAGACGGGGTGCCCGCTCTCACGCAGGCGCCAATCGACCGCCTCGCGCCAGCGTTTCGACACGCGGCGCTTCCAGCGCCCCAGCTTCCGGCGCTGCCGTACGGCCTGGACTCGCTTGCGGTAGCCTACTTCCAGCCCTTCGAGCACGGTCTCGCGCGTAAGGCCGACCGTTAGCGCGATAGTCAAGATGCCGAACGCCGCATAGATACCCGTGAAGAGGCGCGCACCCGTCGTCTGCGGGTGAATGTCCCCAAATCCTGTAAAGAAAGTGTAAATAGACGTGAAAACGCTGAGGTTGAACACACACCGATCGTCTCAATGGACACCAGAGTAAAGTACATGGCGTCGATAAAGTTTAGCTTTAGGAGGAGTGAGTGGATGAGAGATCCCAGGGCGATGTAACAGAGGAGCAGGATGACGAGGATGGCCAGGGAGCGTTGACGTCGGGTGAGGCCGCTGCCTGGTCGGTGTTCAACGAGGGGAACGTGGATGCAGATGTTCAACGACGTACCACTGTTTTCAAAGTCGGGTGTTCGCACAAGGTCGGTGATCAATGTGAAATTAGTGAAGCTGGAAACGACCGTCGAACAGACTGCCGTCGACGGGTAAGAGCTGGGCCTTCTTCAAGACAGAGAAAATCGAGCGCACCGGTCATCCAGAATGACTGGCCATACGTGAAGCCATCGTTGAATCTGTGTTCGACACCGAAGACAGTAACAGCAGTGATATTTATGAGATCTATCGTGAGATGAGCACACGACCAGATTCGCAAGTTATTTACGACTCGCCGTGTATCGTCAAAAAGACTATACATCCGATGGTCATTAGCTTAACCTTCTTCTCGAGAAAGCGGACCACGAGGCAAATGTTCGCGGCCAACGCGCAAGCCATGCTGAGTCCCAGCCCGACATTGAGAATCCTCGGATTGGGAACGTTCTCGACGGTTATGTTTTCCTCTGTGCGGATATACCAGTGCTAGAAGTAAGGAGCAAAAGTGAGGGGCAGTCAAAGGTGGGCGACGACGGCATACGTACCTCTGTGAGCCCGGGTATTTCGAGGAGAATGGAGAACGGGATGACGATTCCGGACAATATTGGGGTGTAGCGGTAATTTGGAAGGTATGCCTCCAGATCCTGGTGCGTAGTTTTCGGATTCAGCAACGCCTTCAGCTTGGTCCACCAGGCGGGGGAGGTGGAGGCTCGGGCGATAAGTGAGAGAGACGACGAGTATGTCCGCCCGCGTCTGGTTAATCCGCGCGCGGGGGGCCCGCCGTCCTGGGCATTTTCGACCTCCATGTCGTGAATAACGTCGTTCATGTCGTGCTCGTGCTCCAAGTCATCCTCCTCGTGCTCCAGCTCATCCTCGTCGTCAAAGTCCTCGCCCTCGGCGTCGCTCGGGGGTCGAGTGTTCGGCTCTAGGTCTTCGGGTCTGCCCTTTTCGGGATCGGGGGCACTTCTACCGGCCGCGGCGCTCGTGAGGGGTAGAATAATGGACAGGGCTTTGAACATCTGGTTAGAGGGCGGGGGGAGGTAGCCGACCGAGGGACATGAGGTTCTCCCGCGACAGGATGGTGGAGTGGAGAAAGACGCGGTCCGACCTCCCAACAATAGATCACCTGCAGTTTAAACTCCGCCCGGTGAATACCGCTCGGATATTTTTGTCTTCGTACCGCCATGTCGACGCTGGCACAGTATCAATCGGACCTCATCCAGCACTCTATGGAGATTGGTGCCCTCAAATTCGGGTCATTCACGCTCAAATCTGGGCGGTAAGTACCTTATCGCCAACGAATACCAAGGCTCAAATTACCAAGTGCAGCATATCGCCGTATTTTTTTAACGCCGGCCTCCTGAGTTCGGGGCCAATTCTCTCAATTTTGTCTACGGCCTATGCCTCGACAATTGTCTCTGCCCAGTCATCTTCCGACGCCCCCCTCCCCACCTTCGATGTCCTGTTCGGACCTGCATACAAGGGCATTCCTTTCGCCGCAACAACGGCGTTGGTGCTCTATACACAACACGACGTCTCGGTCGGCCTTGCTTACGACCGCAAGGAGGTGAAGGACCACGGCGAGGGCGGTAATATGGTCGGCGTTCCAGTCACTGGGAAGAAGGTCGTCGTTCTTGACGATGTCATGACCTCCGGCAAGGCCGTCCGGGGCGCAATTGAGACGGTGCGAAAGCATGGTGGCGAAGTGGTTGGTGTCGTTCAGTGTCTCGATCGGGAGGAGATTGGGCAGGACGGCTCGAGCAGCACCGTCAAGGAGGTCGAGGGCATCGTTGGCGAGGGGCGTGTCAAATCGATCCTGAAGATGCGCGACCTGATAGCGTGGCTGGAGAAAAATGGGATGACCGAGGAACTGGCGGCAATGAAAGTGTACTGGGAAAAGTATGGTCTCAAATGACCGTGTTTCGCTCCCGCCTTACCTCAAAAATCCCTCGAGTACAACTTTATTCGCGTATACTGTACATGTGTACAGTAGCCTCAATAATGGACTAAGCATCGGTACCAGTAAGCTCGTCGCATCCAAATTCATTTTGCTCCTTGATTTACCCTTGTACATATAGTTCGAGTTCACAACTCATGTAAACCGCGACAATACCAGGTGTTCAATCAGCATCCCACCGAACCGCTCCATCGAGCCCTCCATCGAACTCGCTCTCAGAAACGTCAAAGTCAAACTCCGACCCGTCCGTCTTTTGAACGATCAGCGACTTGAGTCGCGCCATCATCTCCTCCGCCTCGCCTTCCGCCCGCCTCTTCATCTCCGCGTCGTACGCATTAGGCCCCGAAGTGACGGGCTCCTCTGGGTTCCACGCTATTTGTTTACCTCTCCACCCCCCACGAGTGTGGATATAATTCAAGAACGCGCGCCACAACGGGTCAAGCGCGAGGATATCCGGATTTCCGATAACGATGAGGAGCGCCTGCGCTCGGGTGATAGCGACTGCGGGTTAAACAGGTCACCAAAATGTTCGTTCAAATGGATGACATAAGAATATCTCACCGTTGAATCGCTGAGGATTAGCGACGAAGCCCAAAGTCCGCCGGATATCGGACTCGACATAATTGGTGTTACTGCGCACTGTGGACATGATGATAACCCGACGTTCCTTGAGGGCAATCAGAACATGTTGAGCTCGGCCGTTGCATCTCTTACCTGTCCTTGGAATTCCTCGACACTTCCAACGGTTATCCCCCGCAGTTTGGGATCCCGATAGAGAAGATCCATGATCTTGCACCGCTGAGCGTGATATGGAGTGATAACCCCAATCTCTTCCGGGCCTGCGCACGGTCAAAAAAAATGCAACTTGATAAACAGACGATAAAGTACTCACGAATGCGGAGCTTTCGGTCGCCAACGAGCGAAAGCACATATTTCTTGACGAGAGTTGCTTCGCCAATATTAAAGAACGAAGGGGACGAGCCCTCCCGGTCATCCTTGCCCAGGATCCCATGGAAGATAAGCGGGAACTTCTTGGTCGGTAACTCGTCCGAATTTTCAAGACTCCGAATGAGAGCGACATTCCCGCACGGGATGAGTTCGCCGTCGTAAAACTGCTGGTTGGAAAAGTCTAGGATGGCCGGATGAGATCTGAAGTTGTTGACCAATTTAACGATGCTGAATCGAGAGAGTCAGCGTCGACCATGCATAAAATTTGACAGAAGACGCACGTAATCCCGCTTCCTCCGAACGACGTCTGCGGGTCCAAGCTGTATATATCTCGCTGCATAATGCGCGACAGATAGCTGACTTTAAGCCCCAAAGCCGCCGCGATCCATGAATGGACGATGGGCCCGAGCTGCTTGTTGTCTCCGGCCAAGACAATATTCGTGAATTTCCCAGCGTTACTTTTAATGGGCAGCATAACTTCTGGCTCAGTGGCCTGACCCGCCTCGTCGCAGAATATATGGCTGAAATGCCCCCGTTTAATCCCGAGTTGCGCTGGGACACCTCCAGAAAGGCACGTTGATACAACGACGCGATATTTTCGCAACTCCTCCACGGCCGGGGGCACGAAAGTCATGTTATCGTTGACGGCGGAAAACTTGACCAACTCCTTCGGGAGATCGGTATATTTACGCGAGAGCGAATTGAGTCGGAAGAGATTAGTCGTGCCGAGAGACACCAAATTCCGAGCGACGAGATCTGCAGCGGAGTTGCTCGGGGCACAGGCGAGGATACGTGCCTCGGGATCGCAAAGAAGGATTTGGTTGATTGCCTCCACGATCGTCACGGTCTTGCCCGTTCCCGGACTGAGAAATGCGTTATAATCGAAATATAAACGAGTCGAACGAACAACCCACGGGCCAAAGACGACGAATGGCGGACTGCCTGGGAGTTGATGCAATATAGCGACAACGGTCTCAAGCTGCTCCGCGTCCTCCGCGATCCGTCGGTTCACTGGTTTAATGAGATTCAACTGAGCAGCCGAAACTCGGTGGTTTCTCGAAAGATGTTCAGCCCGAGGGAATAAAATACGAGACTCTTTGAAAGGGTTCGTAAGCGCTTGATGCATCCGTCTGTGCGGGAGGCGATTCAACGTGAATTTCACGTCAAATTTGGTGCCTTTGTAGGTGCTGAATTTGTCGTCGAAGCGAAGACTGACGAAAGATTGGTGGACCTGGTGGACGCGGCCTTCGTACCAGGGGCCGTCGGCCACTCCGGTATGTCTAGATCGCCCTTAAATTCGTTCCGAGGGGAGATAGAGAAGAATTCACTTGACTAGAATGAAGTCGCCAACAATCACGCCCGGTCGCCCCTCCTCGAGGCCTTTTACTTGAAGACTGTGAAACGAAATGAGATCGCCAAAGTTCACAGCATAACTCCAACTCACTCGTATCGAGGATGATTGGGACGCAGTTCGACGTCTGTCATCGAATACATCTCGAGGTCCCGCCTGTGGATTTTGCGGTTCAGAAGATGAACTCTATCGTTCGAATCAAACCAACCTCATTTGCTCGTCCTCAATGTAGAGCATGGCTTGGAAATGATCGGCATAGGTGTTTAAGCTAAACACGTCGGGCAGAAATTGTTTTACTGCTTCCAAAATCTTCCTCGTACTCGAACCAGCGTGGCCATCAAACGCCGCTTGTATGAGCGGGTCGGGCGACTTGTATTCGTCGAGCCGCGAAGTCCACTTGATCGGCCCCCAAGTAGGCGGCCGCAGGCTACGGATGATGGGGCCATCGAATTGGAATGGCGCCAGCTTCCGCCGCTGATACGCCGATTTGGGCTTGAGCTGTTGATAGTCGTCCTGCGAACCGACCACAGCACATAGTTTCCGAGTAATCAGAAACCTCTGTTTGCTCAGAATGTCGAGAAATACTAGTTCGAGAACATCCTCGTATTTGCCATCGTCGGAAGACGGGTGAAACTCGGCAGAGACTGTTCGAGCCTGGTTGTGGTTCAGCCATCGCGACTTTCCGGCCAACGTTACTTGAAATCTGCGGGGGTTCAAGACGCCGAAAGGGGTGCTAGTTTACATACAAGAACTCACTTTGATTCCTTCTTCCGCAGAGACAAGGTTTCCAAAACAACTCGACTTTCCCGCCCGGTTTTGAGGATGGTCAAGTCAATGTAGACAGAATCGTCTGGTCCAACGACAGCAAAGTCAAGGCCCTCTTTGTGAGAAACGGTGACCCCGTTCTTGTCCTCCTCAGCCTCCGCCGCCAGAGCCTCGGCCTCGGAGAACAGTTTCTTGCGCTGCCTATTATGCGATCGGATATGGGAGAACATATCCGCGGAAAGGAGCTCCTTCCCGCAGCGATTGCAGGCAACAGTCTCTGGCTCATTCGTGGTAGCTACCCCTCTTGCTGGCGCTGCTGCCTACAGTACCGTAATCAGAAAGGTTAGTTACAAACAAGGTACGGCGTCTACTCACCGGGCGCCGGGTTTGCGGTAGGTTGACCTGGACTCTAGGCGTTGGGCTCGGGGCATTGGCTTTAACAAGTAAACGGTGTCGTTTACCCGCCAAATGAGCCGGCATAATGGTCTGTAGCAAGACCAGTCCACAGCTGCACTTCTGGATGTCGTGTCGCAGGCGACAGCCGCGGCGGCGGCATCCCGCACCAACAAAGTCGTAGCAGTAGGTGGGGTTCAGGTCTGTCGCCATTAGAGGATGCTTCAAAGTCTCAATGGACGCGTGGAGGAGGTGTGTAAGAGGAGCGGTCCAAGCACGTTCTGGCTCGGCTAAAACGATCATCGATCACCCAAACGTAAGCTCATTTCATTTATAAAAAATGCTGCGCTTAAAAGCTAAGTTAAATCGCCGCGCATTCTCTCTTCAGCCATTCCAGCGCCCTGGGATCGTTCTGCAGTAGACCCGAAACCTTTGCGAATATCTCCGCGTGATAGGCATTCAACCAGCGCGCTTCCTCCGCTGTGAACACGGTTTTGTCGATGAGCTTGGTTTGTATCGGACACCTAGGGAAGGGTGAGTTGGCGAGACGTCAAGGAAAAAGCCGCATTGCACCCACATAGTAACATGTTCAAAGCCCAAATATCCCTTGTCTCCGAAATTGTTGGGCGTGTCAACTTTGCGGACGAGAACGATGTTCTCGATCCGTATGCCGAACCTGCCGTCAGCGTAGTAGCCTGGCTCGTTCGACACAGTCATCCCCGGCTTCAAGGGCGTCGAGTTGTACGCTAAGCTCCTAATGAGCCTAGAATTTACGAGATAATCCGCCGTGGAAACTCACCGATGCGAACACCCATGCCGTGGGGACCTTGTTCCAACCGGTTGAGAACGCCGCACAGAAATAAGAGAGAATACGCGCAACACACCTTCGTGGACATTGAGATAATGTCCCACTCCGTGTCCCGTTCCATGACTTTATGGCCGTATGAGAATTATTTACTGCGGGTTCAACGGGAACGAACCGATAATCTAGGGATCCATAAATGAGACGCTCGCACGGCAGAAAAACCAACGGTCCGCACCTAATCCATCTTGCCACAGTGCTCTCCGGGCGAACGCGTCTCTAGGAATATCGTTCGTAATTGAACAGACGACGCAATAAAAAACTCCTCACAGAATAAATCCTGAGCGTAAAGAAAATCAGCTGCCTCGAAGACCAAGCAATCGCCAATGTCATACCAGTCGTTCCATCAGGGAAAACCGCCGTATCAATAGCGATATGGCCCTGCAAGACACGAGTGAACGCCCTCTTCTCCTCTGCGTTCGGGGTGCCAAAGTGCTTCGCCAAGTCAGTATCAGTTCCGGCGCAAAATGGATATAAAATACCCAGGTCCTCGTAACATCTGTAGTCCCGTCGAAGAACTGGGCTATCCAAGTGTCATCGTCAGTCGCGTATTGATTAAACACGCTCGGCCGGTTCAAATTACCTCCAGAATCACAAAGATAGATCTAAAGTATAGAGATTCAACCAACCGAGCGCCCGGAGAGAATATACGAACGAACCTGATCCAATTTCACATCAGCACAATCGTTCGCATCGGGGCTGTAGTGAATAATTGCTGTCGAAACATGTGAAATATATCGGCGGATCCAACGAACACAAAAAAGAGTCGTACCGCCGTTCGGGCCTGTGGACGAGATCGTCGGGAAAGAGAGCCCGCGGAAAAGCTCGAGTTCCCTTTGCAATGATGAACGAACGATCAAGGAAGGGTTCACTTTCAGAAGACACGTACGATCTGAACTCTTCCAGCTTATCAGCAGCCTGGCTCTCATTGAGCACGGCGCCAGACACGATCTGTTCCTCGAGCCATGCAAAGTACCGAGCCAACGCAGCGCCGTCGCGGATATGGCTTTGCCGGAAGCCCTCCAATTCCGTGTCGTTTTTGATCGCTTTCAGTCGGGCGACGGGTGAGGGGATGAGGGTGAAGTTGCCCTGGGTTCCGGGTAAGATCCGTTGGTTCACACAGTAGAAGGAGGGAACAAACCTCGCCCACTGCCTCGGCCACGGCCAGACTCGACTTGTCCCCAAGTAAAACTTTCTACAACGGCTGTGAGAAGTGAGAATAGGTAAATAAAAACCGAACTTGCATGTTTCTCGTCCAAGTTGACTTCTTTCGCGAGACCTTGAAGCTTATCAAAGAACGTAGTATAATCCTGGATGACCACTTCGTCTCCCAAGCTGCTGCGAGCCGCCTCATCCAGCTGCTTTGGGTTGATAAAAAGAGTAACTTGGTCCGCCGTAACGGTGGCATACGCGAAGAAGACCGGGTTGTAAGCGATGTCCGCACCACGCAGGTTGAACAGCCAAGCAACTTCATCAAGCATGGTCACCACCATCGCCTTGCCGTCCTTCTTGGCTATTTCGTCCCGAAGCCTCTTGATCTTGTCCAAATGCGATTCGCCTGAATATTTGACGTCGAGGGAAAATACTTGGCTTGTCGGTCGGGGAGGGCGTTCCGCGGCCCAGACGGAATCCACTGGGTTTCTGCTCAGTGAGACGAGCTCGGAGCCGCGAGGCTTGAGAGCTTTGGTTAGCGCTTCGGCGTCGACTATGAATGCACGATGAGGAAACGCAGGTAGAGGAAGACCCGTACAAACCGGCTGAGATGAGAGTAGAGTCGATTCCGATACGAGAGGATGGATCAATTTTCTAGGGGATTTTAAGTATCGACACGGAAATCTCTGTCATTCTGCATCGACCTTGGATAGAAATTCCTGCCAAGTCGGAACGTCTGTCGGATCGTTAGCAAGTGTTTTTCATGTAAAGGTAACTGGTTGTTCTCACCTGGCAGACCCTGCTTCATCAACGTCCAGTTTCTGTCCATGTCAGCTCCGGGATGAATGGCCGATGGAACGCAACGCCTCACTCGTCCAACTGTTGCTCCGCCTGAAGGAAATATCGACCATCTGTAAAGAGAAAGGCCTCCTTGGGGGTGATGATCGCGCAGCCTGGCGAAAACTTGAAAACCAAAACGCGTCCGATACTGCTCTCCACACACCTGCAGACCCATTGAAACCGGAGATGAACGCCCTGCGTTCATCGCACTCGGCGAGATATTCACTCGAGTCTGGATTGAAATGAAATTATGTAGGCCGCCAACGGATCTTCGCGCACGCTGGTCTTCGCTCGGGACCACAAACGCCTGGACTTGCTCCTGAGCCAACAATTGGCGGAGCGTTGTCAATCTTTCCGAGGTGTGGACAGTCTGCGAGCCGGCGCCCATGGTAAATCGTCTTGGGGTGAGGGTGGTGCGTTGGGGAGCTCGGGGGGCGAAGGCGGAGATGGAAGACCAAGAAAGATGCCGGAAGCCTAAGGCGCGAGCAAGCATGCAGTTCGGTCACAGGCGCGTCCGTTTCGGGAAGCCGTTTCAGTTTGTCTCTGTTGTCAACTTAGCCTCGCTTGGACCGGCAACTCTCTTCCGTTCGTGACAGTGCTCCAAATATTCCAAGAGATGCCCTGGTCACCGCTATTGGCCCTTCGTTGCCGTGGATGGCTACCGAAGCCCTAGAACAAGATTTATGATCACCGTTCATACGGCTTATCGATATCCCAGTCTTCAGTCAGCGACGGCCGACACGGGAGTGTCCGCGGGCTTGATAATGCGCTTCCAGTGGCACCACAAAACGAAAAGGCGTTCTTCCTTCCTTCCAACATGTCCACCCCAAATACCTCTGAGCTCCCCGCCTTCGACACGTCTGACTTCAAATACACTGAACCGCCGCAACCATCGTGGACATTCGGTTCCAAAATTACCGCCACTGAAGAAGGTAGAGAGTGGGCAGAACAGGAGAAAGAGGGTTGGAAGACGCACAATATCGCAGAGGCGGATCCGAGGTCACTTTCTCTTTTCCTCCCTGAGAGACGCCACCATTCCCTGACCAAATAACCAGGTTCATATATAACCTGTGCAGTTCTGGTATCGCGCCGCGACCTGTGGCTTTTGTCTCCACGATCGCCGAGAATGGAGACGAGAACCTCGCGCCATTCAGGTACGCCGAAAACCACGCACCCAATTGGTTGCGGTCTAACTAAACCCATTCTAGCTGGTTCAACCAGGTCGCTACTTATTTATCTATCTTATCGACCTGGCCCTAACGAGTGACCTGCAGGTTTCCGCCTATCCGCCGGTGATATCTGTATCCTGTCTGAACCTCCCAAGACACAAGGACACCGCCGCCAACATCAAAGCGACCAAAGGGTTCACAGTGAACATTATCAGCGAGGCCTGGGTCGCCCAGGCGAATAGCTGCTCGATCGACGCGCCGCCCAATGTCAACGAATGGACCTTGAGCGGGCTGACTCGGGAGCCAAGCGTCAGTTGTTGTTGTTTCTCGAGCAAAATGGTCCCACTCACCGATCGTATTTAGACTTCGGTGAAGCCTGCTAGAGTAAAGGAATCCGCCTTTACCCTTGAATGCGAGGTAATACCCGTGATGATTCTTTCTCGATGGTTGCGTAACTCACACCTACGCCTCGTCCAGCTCCTGCAAGTCGTGGAGGTCAAGAACGCCGAAGGCGCAGTGACGACCAACCTTATACTCGGGTCTATCAAGTACGTGCACGTCCGCAAGGCCGTCTTGAACGAAAAGGGCGTCATCGATCCGGGCAAACTTAAACCTATCGGGCGGATGGGTGATACTACGTTCATCACCGTCAAGGATGGCTTCCGTATTCCTCGGCCGGTGTGGGCAGAAGAGAAGGAACAGGTCGAACAGGTCGAGAAGCTGGCGTCGTTGTGAACCTGTTATACATATAGAAAGCGCAACGTCGCGTAGAAATCGTCGCGTAGAAATTGAACATGAAGGACTCGCATATATATTGTCCATCGCAGCACAATTTCGAACCGAATTGTAATGATTACTCTTTTCTACCGCGACCAGACTCCTCAAAGATAGAATGTTTCCCATATCTACAGGTAATAAGAGGTGCCCGAATTTCAACTACCACGCCCGGGGAATAAACGGATCTCAAGCGGACGAAGCAACGCATACAAAACGCATCCACCAAAAAACCCAACCCAAAGCCCGATATCCCCCGTTCGCCTCGCCACAGGCCCAACATACCAGCTCTGCGCCATGAACGGCACCACAAGCGCCAAAGAGCCGAAGAACGCCAGAAGAGCCGCCACGCCGTGTGGGAGCCTCTCGGACTGGTTCCAAGTTTCCCGCACCTTGTATTTAGCAAAGTCGCACCGCCGGAAGAGGATGTGTTCTGTGAGAACGATGGCGGAGAATGAGGCGCACCAGTAGCCGATGAGATCTGGGAGCGTTAGAATGAATGCATAAGTACTCAGGTGGAGCCGGGTTGAATTGGTGGGTTCGTACCGAAGGTCCCCACAAGGACGGCATAAAATCGCGTTTGGCCGACTAGAGCGAGGGGGATGCAACTAAGAACACGGTCGGTCTGCGCGGTTCGAAAAGATGAAATTGTGGACCTACATCCCCGTTGCGACGATGGCGTAGACATAGCGCGGAACCTTGGCGAACACGCTGCTCACATTCATCAAGCTGATTCCTATTGCGCAACAACCACGCTTGAGGCCGGCCATAAAAAAGCAGCCTTGGTTCAACAAACGCACCGAACGAGTACACGAGCGCCGCGGTCGGGCCAGAAATCGACAGTGCCAGGACCACGACGAGCACTTGCCCAAAGCGCCGGGTGGGGGCTACACCGGGCGCTAGGACGGCGGCTACCAGCCCGCCGAGGTCGTTCCCGTGGTCGTACCCCGCGTTCCAGGAGGGGACACCCGGCGCTGCGGCCGCGAATGCGGCGCCGACGACGTGCAGTAGGAACTGAAGTTAAACATTATATGGGATAATGTCTCGGTATGGGATAGAGCGGCTGGGACTCACGCTAGGAAGGAAGAGCCCCAGATAAGTATACGTAAAGATTCGGGCGCTGCGAGGGACGCTCGCTCAGTTCAGTTAATTCTGCCTGGGAGGCTACGGCAGCAACACACACCTAGACGCGTCGGCGTCGTGGTAGACCCCGTAATCCGGCGTCATTGTACACCACGATAGGTCCGCGGCGGCGACAGTCGCCGCGAAGGAGAGAAGCGGCGCGGCGGTCGGCGGCGGATACGTGGGGGCAGAAGCTAGATGACGGCCTCCTACGCCGAGCATGACACAAACCCCGATTGGTGTGGGGAGCCAGGCGACGCCTTCGAACCTATCCAAGGTAGTAAGGCGGAAGTTCCAGTCGTGGATCGAAAATACACGAACCAATGCAGGACTCTGTATCCGCAGAAGCTAACCTGCACGTCGTCGTCAAACGTGAATGTAACGCATGCGGGGGACTTACCACCAATGAAACGAGCGCAATGATGACGATCCCGGTCGTGGAGGTAAGGTGGTCAAATCCGTGCGCGAGCATCTGCCCGCCGATTATAATGTTGAAAAAGGTAAAGACGATCAGAGAGATGACGTTTAGGAAGCTCGGGATGGCGACGGCGTACATCCTGCAGGAGAATCATCCATGCATGCAGATAAAGTTCGGGGAAAGGCGGCGTTACCCCCACGAAAAACGTCTGGAGTCAAGTATTTCGTTAAATATGAGGTGCCAGGACGAAGAGCGCACGCTTGAACCATGGCGCGTGTGCCCAGCTTTGGGCCGAATATGGCGCTAGCAAGGCACTCAGCATTTTCGTTCGACGCAATCGGTTATTATACCCACAAGTACGCAGGAATAATGCAGGAGCTTATGAGACAATCAGGACGAAGTTGAAAATAATTGAACAACACATACACGGCATCGGTGACCAGCAAGTCGAGTGTCGTACTCAAGAAGGAAAGCTTGAAGACGACGGGGCCAGTCGCTCCGATAATGAGGCTAACGGTGCCAAAATCAGACCAGACCAAGACCCAGCGAGAACAGTCCTCACGTTATGATATTCATGTTGGCTGAAAACCATAGTAGGAAGAGCTGATAGAGGCGGGGATCCACTCGCTCCTCCCTGGGGACCGGAGCGATGCTGGGTTGATTATCGTCGGTGAAACGAGCGGGGGATGAGACAGCCTGCCAACCCATGGGTTTCGACGCCCCAACGCCCAAGAAGCCGGGTCAAACGTTGGAAGAAAGTTGTTGCATTTGAAGGAGTCTCAGAGGCGTCCTTCTCAGGCTCGAGTGCCGGGGTCATGGTCGATAGGAAGGGGGTAATTGGCCATGGCCAGCGCAAATGGTCAGACTAGACGGGTCGAATTTCCCCCTGACGTACTGAAGCTTCTCGTGCTGAGGGTTCGGACAAGTGAGTCGACGGATTAAAAGAATATATGCGATGGTTAAAAATACATATGCATGCGAGAACAGAACACAACTGCGGCCGCCCGAGTCTGATAGAAATACAACTGGTTTCATCTCCTCCGCATGCGCGAGAACTGCTGTTGAGGATGTGCGGACGGTGCGCGACTCGTCAACTTGCTGATCCGCTCCATGACGTCCTTTGCGAGGAACACGGTATCGCTCTCCTCATCGTAGTTCTTGTGGTGGTCGTCGATGAGCTCAATGATATGCACATCCGCGGGATGGAGTGTCCGGCACTCCAGATATCGGAAGATGTGGATAAATTCGTGTCTTGGCCGATTTTTCAACAAAGAGCGGTCGACAAAGAAGGGGAGCAATACCTGAATATTTTGACATCGACGGTGGTGAGAGCTGAGGCTGGTGTGGCCAACGAGACTACGAGAGAATCAGAAAAGTGTGGCGCGTGCATTGAGAGCGTACACACCTTGCACAAGCCTAATGGTTCCATTGACTTTGGCAATCGCGAATTGCCCGTCATCGACTGAAGGCTGCGCCGCCTGCGTATACCGAAGGGTCTCTCCCATGGGCGGGGGGAAAGTGTACGGTGCGGCGTATGCGAGGGACATTTTGGTGGGAACAAAGGTCGAGGGGAGTTGGGAGTTATATATGGTTCCGTTGAGTTATGTTAGCTCCATTGCGGAACGCACTAGGGGCACGAGGCACTGAATTGGGTCCTGAAAGGCCGGACTCGGTCGGGGGCTGTAGATGTCATAATTCATTGGCTGCGCGATAGCTTCCTGCCCTCCGATGACCGGCCACGATGTCCTGGGATGCCCGCCTCGCCTCGTTCCGTCTCTCTCAGGGTTACTTCTTGGGTACTTCGGAGCGAAAGAGGAGGAGGAAAAACACTGACAAATCTCCTAAAACGGAACTCCTCGCTTGACCCGCCACACTGTGCACTTCGACTTTTCTCCCTCGAATTTCTGCGGGTTTTCGTTCTACGGGTCTTCGTGCTATCTCCGGCGGCTCTTTGAACAAAGCGATAAACTCGTGTGCTGTAACGCCGTTGACTCCCGTTCAAAGGCAGTTCCAACGCGACAACCGGGCGTTATCCTCGAACCTCAGCAACGCGCCCGACTCCCGTGTTTCGCCGTCATGCAGTGCGTCAGACCCAGGTTGTGTGTGGGCTTTATCTGCTGCCCGTTACCCGAAGCAAAAGAAGCCTCTGCTTCTTTGAATCTCGAATCTCCATGTTTCGGGGATCGTCACCGATGACTTGAACAGCTGAGACTCTCCAAGTGCACAAACCGGAATAATATTGGGCCTCGGGTGTCATATCTGAGTCCACCGCAGAGCACCTGGGGGGCCGTTATCTCTATTGGTCTCCCCAAGTCCCGCCCACCGCGCGTCATGGGTGTCAAAATGGATTCGAAGGCTTCGAGTCGGCAGACAGACTATCACAGATTGTGTGTCCCGATTGCCAATCTTCCTGCGAAATCGGCTTGTTCTACAGCCGGCAGTTTGGCGGCCTTGCAGTGTGCAGACGACCTAAGTATCCTTCCTCAGGATTAATTAATATCTCCACAGCTCAAATCACAAGTCATCTCGGTTTCGGCCGAAGGGGCGCCCCATCTTCTTCTCTTCCATAAACCATCGATCAAGGCGGCCTTGGAAGACCCCAACCGCCGCCTCGGAATTTGCGGACCCCCATTTTAGGCGCACGAGCCCGCTTCTCCAATCCGCTAAAGCAAAGAGATCAACATTTCTTCCTCGCAATCCAGCGCAATCCGCAGCTCTTTGTGTGCGATCCAGAACCGCCCCGAAGGCGCCGAACGGCAATCCTAATACTTGGAGCTTTACAGCAGACTGACTCGAAGCCTCCCCGCTCGGAACAAAAGTGCCAGTCGCAAATATAATGCGGAGATTCTCTGTCGACACTAAAATCGGACCGAACACCGAATGCCTTGAATAAACGTAACTGGCGCTGCCAGTGGGGCCGACCATCGGGCCATAGCTGAAATATTAGTGGAAGGCCGTTTAACACCGTGCGGGGAGGCGCGGAGAGACTAGGCCAGGATTTTACCGGCATATGTCGTCTGTGTGTTCACGAGAAGTCAAGGGACTGGCCCCAAATCGACCTTCGCGTTCCGTAGTATCGCTCAGGCTCGATGAAGGACGAAGTCAGATTCGCTCCAGGCCCTTCCCCTCAGACCAGAGCTTCGGCAGAAGCTACTGTAACGCTTCGCCACAGCCCGTCGAGTCGACGGTTCCCAATGCACCCAAAGTTTGAGCATTCTAAATCAGGCAATCTGCTGAGTGCCCGGAGAGGCTCCAGTGCTGAGGGACGTCAGAGTGAAACCCATTGTAGGTCGCCGTTATCAAGGGACGAGGAGCTCGCATTGCCGTCGCCTATCCCCGTCTCATACATGCGCGTGCAGTTCGTCGGATAAAACCTGTGGGCGGTAGCCCGCTCCAAAGATTTTCCTGAGGCGAGGGGCCACGGAGATTTGGACAATTAACCAAAAGTATCAGTACAGCCGCTACTAGAAGACTGATTACTCCATGTCGATATCCCGGTCGGTAGCGTGCTCGTTTTCGTGGTCTTCTGACTGCTCGACGCCAATGCTCCCCGCCGGCCGCCAGACATTGCCTGACGTGGCTTTCCAGAGACGAATCCGCCCGTCGTTCCCCGCCGACGACAGCACCGTGCTACAACGAGCGCAGTATCAGTATGAAGGGAAGGTATCGAAGCGCAGGAACCCTCTTACCCAGTGATATTCCACTCTACCCTCCCCACGGCCGATCTAAACAAGGAAGCGTTCGTGTCAGGGAAACAGGGAAGGATTGAGAGGGATCAGTAACGCACTTGTGCTGCTCAAAGTCCGCGACAATGCTAGCTGTCCACCGCCCATCCTCGCCGTCGGCCATATCATCGTCATCCGCGTCCTCGCCGGGCTTGACGCGCCAGATGCGTACGTGGCCGTCCCTGCCCCCTGTGGCGATGAGGTGGTATGATCGCCCGCATGAAGGCGCCCAAGAGACGGACGTGATCGCGGAGGTCGACGCCCCGCCGGCATCCTGCTCCAGAAGCGCGCCGCCAACCTCCGTAGCCGGCGACGGGTCGAGCGTCAGGATGGTCGTCGGGCGGTTCGAGGACAGCTGGATGATCTGGAGAGGCTAGTCAGGACCAGGAGAGAGGAAAGAACACGGCACGCCACCACCGACTTTGATAGTACCGGTCGTGCCGCTCCCTGCGGCGATGATCTCGCCCCAGTAGCGGTCCTTGCACCACGAGATACACCAGCCGCCGTCGGCTTCGCGGTTGCCCAGCCCATGTCGGGCTTGTGCGGAAGAGCTCTGCTGCAGCCCTTGTTGCAGCGCCTGGGCGATCAAGGGGGCGGACGCTCCGTCGGTGCTGGAGCTAGTTTGTGTAGGGGTCGCAAGCGCATTGGTCTGCTGCGCGCGCGTGAACGGCGACGTCGATGGGCTCTGTGGCAGGGCTGAGACGTCGGCCTCTTCTGAGAGTTGCCATGTTGTTAATGACGGCTGTTCTAGGCATTCGTAGATTCGGAGGTGATTGTCTGAAGAGATGGAGGCCTACGCGGCGTCAGACAGGGCAGGAACGCGACGTATACTGACGTACCAGCTTCAGACCGAAGTGATGCGGCGCAAACTCGACTGCCCTCACTGTTCCACGGGCTTCAGGTAGAACTGCGCGTTCAATCCACCTTGAAGTAGAAGGACCGGGTGTCTGGGATGGCGATGACCCGTGACCGTTGACTTGCTGTGAATCAGGGAGACCGACGCCAGAGGTCTGTTCCCAGACTTTCACGGTTCGGTCAAACGACGAAGAGGCGATTATGGTGCCGAATTCCGGGTGTGCCCAGCTGATTTTGGAGACTGCCGCGTCGTGTGCCTACACGAAGGTCTTGAGAATGAACGACGGGCTGACTGGGTGACGGACCTTCCAGTCGTCTTCGAGAGCCCAACTACCGTTCGTCTCGTCCAGTTGCCAGAGCTTTATCCTGAATCCAAGTGAGTGAAAAATCGGGCAAGCAAGGAAACAATAGAGACCGCTGATCAAGGCTACAAGTGGCGAGTCTGAGGCCATAGAAGTCATAAGACGCGTCGGTGACCAGGTCGTTATGCGCGTTAGGGATTAGCCCGGTCTGAATCATTGAAATCGACGAGGAGGTTGGTTGGCGGAGGAGAGGCTGTAATCCCCCAGGAATAACAAGGTCAAAGTACACGGTCACGTACATTCGGCGGATTAATTAGTGTTCCGCCAGCGCGTCAATACCTTGCCAGCGGGAAAAAATGAGAGGAAGGTTTCTTCGAGTGCTTCCAGACCAAAATTCAGACCAGGTTCAATATTGATTGTTGAGCCGAACCCAAGCCGAACCTCAAGCCGCTGAATTCGAGCGGCGACTCAACCTCTTTTGATCTGTGACTTCCATCATCATCTCCGACCTTTCAGCGTGCTGTTCTTGGACTGGCTGAGCCTCAACGTCTTGCCTGCTCTTGGAGGGCAGAACAGGAACTCAGCGCCTTCATGACTCGAGGCACCAGAAATTTCCTTTTTTGCGACAACGGTCCCGCCGTGGCACGCATTGTTATCTTCTTACATAACAAAGGCTTCAACCCGTGGTCCTCTTCTTCCTACCCCTCACTCCTAACCCTCACACCATGAGCCGTAAATCTACGGGCAGTACGACTTTAACCCAGAAAACCGAAGATGTCGACTTCAAGGCCTTCCTCAAATCGCAAAAGCCTCCATCCTCTTTCACTGCCAGGCCTTCTCTCGGTGCCACCCCGAGTCGGTCATCCACCAAGGGCAAGACGACGCCTGCCCTGAAAGCCGAAGACAACGACTTCAAATCATTCCTCAGCGCGCAGCGGCCTCCTCCACCCGCTGAGTCGAATCCCAGTCCCCGGGCCAGTTCCTCTTCGTTCAGAGTCAGTGACACCCAGCCATTGAGCCAGGAGGAAGAGATTCCCCTCCCTGAGCCAGACCCCGCCCGCGACAGGTCGCTGCGCCCCTCGGAAGTGGGGAAGTCGCTGCATGCGCTCTTCGTCGGGGGCAGCACTGACAATACTGCACCCACGGCCGATGCCACTGAGGGAGTTGTCCGCGGGTTCCGTGAGGAAATTCGGTTGCTGCCTCATCAAATAGCGGGTCGGGCTTGGATGCGCGAGCGTGAGGACCTCACGAAGCGGAAGGCTGGGGGGATATTGGCAGACGATATGGGGTACGTACGCACGAGTTCCCTCCGCAGCGCGAATTCCGACTCGCTCCGTGTCTGACATTCTTTTTTGGGTTGCTCAGAATCGGAAAGACGATACAGGCATTGACGACCATCGTTGACCGCCCACCGACGAAAAGAGACACAGAGGACGGATATGTTGGGGCTACTTTGTTCGTCCTCTCACGTTTTCCACGTCCAATTCGACGGTTTGATAATGACGCGCACACACAGGGTGGTCTGTCCGCTGGGTGTCATGCAACACTGGGTGCAGGAAACAAACAAAGTCACTGTGGGTCTGACTGTAGTCCAATACCACGGGCCTGCGAAGGAGCGGCTCAAAAGTGAGTTTATTCAGTATATCAATCTGAGCCACTTTTCAACGGCGAACGCAAACACAGCCGTAGCCCAAATTCGCAACGCGGATATTGTACTGACGACCTACGGCCTCGTGTGCTCGGAGCACTTGCCAGCGGACCCAGACCATCCTGAAAGAGGGTCCGAGTCGGTGCTATACACGACCAAGTGGTGGCGAGTTATTTTGGGTGCGTCTGCCCGAACTTCTTTTTCCAACTCGTTGATATGACATGTATAGACGAGGCACACACGATAAAGAATCGGGCGACCAAGACGGCAGAAGGATGCTTTGCCCTGCAGGCGAAGTTCAGGTGGTGCTTGACCGCTACTCCTATGTACGTGCATTGTTTGCTTTGTTTAACACTAGACCGATTTTTATACGCGTTGTGGATTTACAGGCAGAACAAGGTGGAGGAGTTCTTCCCGCTGCTCAAATTTCTGCGCATCAAGCCGCTCAACGAGTGGGGGCGCTTCAACGACTACATCGCCAAACCGCTCTCGAAGGGCCACGGAGGTGGCTTGGCCATGAAGCGCCTTCAGGTAGGCCTTCGGATATATCCGCCGTTCTCTCCAGTTACTTACGACAAGCGTACATATGTAGGTGGTCCTCCACCACATAATGCTGCGTCGCACCAAGGACGAACTTGCGGCGTATCTCAAGCTGCCGGCACGCACTGTCAAGCTCCTCTCTTGCAAATTCGACCCCTCGGAGCAGCAATTCTACACGGCGCTCAAGGCGAAGGTGCAGACCCTTGTTGCGAAGATCCTGGCGAAAAAGGACAAGGACGGGTCCGGGGGAAGCGCGTATATGAACGTCCTGGTCTTGTTGTTGCGCCTCCGCCAAGGTTCGCCTGTCTCCTCTCGTTGCTTTGTTCGTTTACTCAAGAGGTTCAGCGTGCGACCATCCATCGCTGGTGTTGAATGACTACGAGACGGAGATGGAGGATGCTTGTCCCGGGGGCCTTCCGAGTATGTTATCGACCGACGACGCAGACTTTGAAGACGCGGGCAAGCCCAAGTGCCAGATGTGCACGACCAGGTAGGACGAAATCTTTCGGCTTCGTTGTATTTCCTTTTACTTGTCATCCCCAGATTAAACCACCGAAACACGGCCGACAACGCCTGGCCCATGCACTGCATCAACTGTGCTGCCCTAAAGGTCCAGGCGCAGAACCTTCGCAGCTCTATGCGCGCGTCGGCCAAGATTCGCGCCATCGTCGGGCTCGTCAAGCGCATCGCCGCGAAGTCCGGGGGACGCGAGAAGACGGTGATATTCTCGCAGTTCACTAGCATGCTCGACGTCATTGAGCCGTTCCTTGCGGCCATCGGCGTTGACTTTGTTCGCTGTCAGTACTGATACCGTTGAACTCCGAGTCAAGGCTATGTGTTCGGAACTAACCTTCTTTGCTAGATGACGGCTCGATGTCCGTCAAGGAGCGGAAACAGGCGCTTGTGGACATCGAAACCGATCCTCGCAAGACGGTGATACTGGTTTCCTTGAAGGCTGGCGGTGTGGGTATGTTGTTGACTCCTGCCGCAGCTCGCTCGTTATTAATCCTTGTTGTTTTCCCTCAAGGCCTCAACTTGACCGCCTGCAACCACGTTATCCTGGTCGAGATGTGGTGGAATCCGGCCCTCGAGGTAAGCTTCAAGGTATCCAGCCAACCCAGAATCAACCACACTAACACCACCTCGCAGGACCAAGCGTTCGACCGGACCCATCGCGTCGGTCAAACGCGTAACGTCCACATTTACAAGCTCAAGATCGACGACACCGTGGAGGACCGGATACTGGAGGTAAGCCGGCGCGCCTTCCTCCTTCACGATTTTTCAACCAACCATCCACATAGTTGCAAGAAAGGAAACGCGAGTTGACGAAGGTTGCTCTCAGCGGGCATCACGTCAAGAACAAGGATTTGGGCATGCACGAACTACTCGAGCTCTTCAAGTAGTGGGCATGCGAACATGTATGTACACTGGGTTTTTTTCTTTTGTTTTGAGGCGCTACGTTTCTCGGTCTGGTTGAATTTTGCTGCCGTCTCGGCCATCCTGTTAGTTGCCGCTGCTGTCACGGTTGCCTACCAATTTCCTCGTGGGAATCCTGGCTGTCCTTTCCCTTCGTGAACCCTCCCATTCTCTTGCTATAAAACTGTTCATGTGGCCAACCGCGACGGATGGTGTCTCCCGAGCGCCTGGAGTCGATTTTCTCCGGTTGGATCTGAACTCTAGCTCGCCTGAGTCCGTTATCCTGGCGCCCCGGCACAATAAAATCTCCTTTGGAAGCCAAGGCTCAACCAAGGCTCTGCACACCGCGACGCCGGAAGACTGGGCCCAGGCCATATCAGGAGATAGGAGACTGCCGGTGCCACGGCGCATATGCAATCACGGATATTAAAAGTGTATTCATGCACAGCTCCCACTAAGCTTGCACCTTGCACCTAACCTCCATGACCTCCACCCCAACCTCGAATCCCCCGCTCTCCGTCGACGGCCTCCTGCACGCCCATGCCTCGGCGCAGGATCCAAAGCTCGCTGCCCTCGAGCAGGCCATCACCGAGCGCCTCAGCCTGAAGACGAAGAACGAGCAGCTGTGGAAGCTCATCGAGAAGCAGCGCAGCGGGTACAACCAGCTCATCCAGGAGCTCGAGCGTATGCGCGCGGAGCGCGACGCGTACAAGACGAAGCTCACTACCGTCGCCGACCGCAGGCCAGTAGCGGGCCCCCGAGATGCGAGCGCAGCGGCCGGTGCGGAGACGGCGACTCGGGCTCCGTCTACTCCTCGCGCCCGCCGCCCGTAACCACCTTTACCACCACGATCCCGTTCACACCCTCGATCACGACAGATATCTGTATTCGCCCCAGGGCCACCATCCACCTAGATTCCGTACCATCACCATTCCCACCGCCCATGCACCGCACCACTGCTTCATTCACCGGATTCTTGATTGACACGACTCTCGAGCTGGAGGGCTAGAGGGACAGAAAATGTATTCTCGTTGAACATTTAGACCATTGTAACTATAAAGTCATCTCGAGCCGCGGCGACCCTAATAACTTGGCATCTTTCCATCCCAAAAAAGAAGCTCTTTCCGATTATAATTTTTCATCCAGCGATGCAGGGCAACGGCCGACATTGAATGACGGGTCGAGGTGTGAATAAAAAAAAAGTCGGCCTCGCCATCTCGTCTCCAGATGCAGTCAACTGCCAAAGAACATGATCCTCGGACCGTATCCTTTCGATGTCGATGTCGTGTCAAGCCAAACCCGGGCCAGCCATGTTGCATGACGATGATCTTCCGTTGAAAAGTCAGGGCCGCAGTAAGCTCATCTCCGACCCGAAATAAAAACCCCAAGTTTGTCTCCGTGGCGTCGTGATATTTGTCTTCAGAGAAGATTTATTTTCCTTCCCTCGGAGGCTAGGTCGCTGTTCCATCTCTTCCGAATAGCCAGCAAGACCAGCCCAACATTGAAGACCCACCGACATCGATGATATTTCCTTGTTGAGTCGGCATGCTGACACCGTTGCACTCGTGTGTTGTGCTCGACACGCCGTTCATGGGGTTGCAGGACGGTCGATGCTTTCAATAATGCTGTTTTCTGGAGTGACGATGCGAATGATACTATAGACATGGAGTACGGAAGTCGCTCTTTGTCGTCGTTACGCTGCCTGTAAAGGTGTAAGTTTTACAGGTGTAACCTTGCGTCAGGAACGTTCGTTCCACTTAAAGTATGTGCAAAGGCTAATTCGGATTCGCCTCCTTCGAGATGCATTGACCGTGTATTCAGGTTCTATCATAAGTAGGACATCCAGTCAAACCAGAGAAGGAAGTTTGAGAGGGTGAACGTGCGGAGGGAGGAACTTTGTGCGTGCAGGAATTGCAATGCCGTCCAGTAACTGTAATTGCGGGAACCTGAAAATATCCAGAGACGCGGAATCAGCTGGGTATCCACGACAGCCCTACGGTATGTTATGTACTTGAGGAGGCGAACGTGCAGTTGGAAGCGACTTTGTGCGTGGAGGAATTGCAATGCCGTTCAGTAACTGGCGTATCCGACCAAAATACCCAGAGACGCGAAATCGCCGCGGCTGACAGCTAGCTGAGTACCACACCGGCCGGGATATACTTGAGGAGGGGAACGTGCGCAGGAAGCAGCTTTGTGCGTGCAGGAAATTTAATGCCGCCCAGAGCAACTGACATAGTCGACGGGGGAACCCGACCAAAAGACCCAAAGACGCGGAAGCGTCGCGGGTAACAGCTGGCTGAGATATACTTGAGGAAGAAAATGTACACTTTGTGCGGGCAGGAATTCCGATGTCTCGACGACGGAACCCCGACGAAAATATGCAGAGACGCGGAATCGCCGCGGCCAACAGCTGTTGAGTAGCCTTGCAACAGCCCTGGGACATATTTTGAGCTTTCTCCAAGATCCGTCCGCAGGAGATTGACACGTTCGCATTATTCGCAACAGAATGTCGAATTTGGGGAATCAAGATGGTCAGATTGAGGTACGCATTGAGGGTGATACCGCCAGTAGTCGCCCAAATGGCGTACTAGCCTACTAGGTGTACAGATCTCGTTTTTTTTCCACGAAGCTTGAGGATGGAGGCCAGACACCGGGTAAAAACGAGGGCTTGGTGCGAAGATGGCCCTGTCCGCTGACCAGTCCAGAGCGAGAGATTGGGCATGAACGTGACACGAGCCCACGTTGAACATCGATCACACGCAAAGAAACGCCATTTATTGCGGCGTCGACGTATGCGGACCGCCGGCGGCGAAGCTACTAGGAGGCGAGTCGGAGTCGGAGTCACGGCGCTTTCTCCTCCGCGCCTACACTCTACCACCACCCACCATGGACAACAACAACAACTCGCGCCAGGATGCGTCGGTGTCGCCGGCCTCGAGCTCGCGGCGGACGTTCTCGGAACGCATCTCTGCGGTAGGGGCTAAAATTAATCGGGCCATGAGCAAAGATGGAGGAGGGCGGCCCAGCCAGCCAGGGTACGACCCAGAGACGGAGAGCATTGCGAGTACGTTGGTCGACGGCGATGGTGAGCGTTTATTCAACCTCTTTGGCGGCTGTGGTGGTGGTTGGAAGCAAGGAGCGATAAGAGAGATAAGGGCCACTGTGGCGGCTTCGCATGAACCTTTGTTTGCCGTTTTCAGCTGACAGCGTATTCACTGATGCCCTTCTTTCCTTACAGACCGCTCGCGCTCGCGCAGTCGAGACATTGTAGGTCGTTTGTAAAAAATATTTTATTATTATTGACTAAACAATTCCAGCACTCCTCTGGGCGCGGCGGCGCAGGGAACTTCTACACCAATTCAAATGGACATGGATATGGCGCCAACGCGCCCGGCGAGCAAGAGTTCCCCTGGCCACGCGGCCGCGAGCGCGCCCCCGCCCGCGAAGCCCCTGTGGCTGCCCCCTTCGTCCGCTCCACCGGCCGCGGCGGCCGCGGCAACTTCAGCCAAAGCCCCCCGGCGGCTGACCCGTCCTACTCCCTCCGCGACCGCGAGATCCTGCGCGCGCACGCAGAGGCCGAGAAAAATGGCATCGTACGTGTCTCGAGTATCAATTCCGGGGCCATGCTGATTCGACTGTGTCCTGCAGCGGAGGTCCTCTGGTCGGGGCGGGATGGGCAACATGGTCAGCACCGACCCGGCGGCGCGCTCGCGCTCACGCTCCATCGACCCCGTCGCCTCGCCGACCGCGATGCGCCCCAACCCGCCGTCTGGATACTCGCCTAGCCCATCGAGGGACCGCGCAGATCCGAATGGGAATGGGTACGTGAATGGGTATGGGCATGGCCGCACTTGAGAGGCAGCTCGGGTGTACTATATTGCTTCCAGAAATCCATGGAACCTTGTCGATAGTCGAACAGGCCAGGAACTCTTGTATTACCACTTTCATCTTCAAAAATATTTGTTCGACGAGGCGTTGCATCTTCAGGGCGCGAAGGAGATTGGCTGTGTTTTTCGCAGAGATGAGGGCTGGGAGGTGGTCAATATATGATCTCGGTCCGATTTTTGACTTTGAGCTTTTTAGTCCAGCGGGCACCAAGTCGCGAAGATCAATGCGCTTTTGACTCGAGGAAGAAGAAATCATCCATGTCAATGCGGAAGGCTGAGCGACTCGGTTCTTGGAGACCCGGCGGGTGACAGGCGGGGTCTTTGCGCATCTCGGCGAGGATGTCGTCCATGGCTGCGAGGTTACGAGTTTCGAGGCATTGCATGTTTAGGCCTCGGCGCAAAGGAGATTAGATTTGTCTTGACTAGTCACTAATTGCCACAGAGATGCCCTATTAGGTCGTTGAGAATCGAGATGTTGGTGGAGGCTCTCTTCCTGAGCTTTCATCGCGATAGCACACTGAAAATCGGGTTCCATTGGGCACACGCATGCCATTTTGCTTGCTTTTGACGCGAGGGAGAGGTACCGTTATGCAGAAGGCCAAGGGACTTATATCTTCGAAACCAAGTCCGTGAGCGTTCTTCAACAACTTCTTGGCAGGCGTGCTTAACACAGCCACCTGGAACCTCGCACATTATTCCAAGAAAAAGGTCGTTTTTTTCGTCCCGTCCGTACATACTACTCGCTCATTATTTAAGTAAAAAAGTCCTTCCTTCTCTCGTCTCGTCTCCTCTCGATTACAAATATAATAAATAAACGCACGCTTCCTTTGCTGGTTGGTGCTAAGTAGACTACACAGGCCGGGGCGATATCCGGATATCGGCCGGCGTCAGCGACGAGTTTCTGGGCGAATGCCCCCCACGCGAATTCGTGCGCGGATTCGGACTCCGCGCAAGCGCCGTCCGCTCGTCCGCATCCTCATCCCAATCCGGCTCCTCCTCGTCCAGCCGCGAGAGGCCGACGCTCTCCCCGACCTCGGCGTCGAAGACACCCGCGTTGAAGAGCGCCGCGGAGGGCGTGCGCAGGAGTGAGGCGCGGCGCGCGTGGCGCGGGGAGGGCAGCCCCCCGTTCGAGAGGCTGATGCTGTTCCGCTGGATCCCATGCCACCCGTCGAGCGAGAGCCGGCCCTCGAGGGTCACGCCGACGCGCGCGTCCTCGATCGCCTGGGCGGACTCTTCTAGCATGGAGAGGTTGAGGATGTGCACGCCGAGGAAGGTGACGATGAACCCCGAGATGAGGGAGACGGTGTTGGTCGCGTCGGTGGTGTTGAAGCCCTCGAAGAGAATGAGGGAGGCGACGATCGTGGCGCTGCAGAAACCGACGTAGTACATCGGGTTTACACTGGATAAAATTTCGTCAGTGTCGACCGAGGGTTTAAAACAAGTGGGCAAGGCAGCTTACAGGTTCACGGAGAACGTGTCAAGTGCCTTGTTGTAGTAGTTGAGCTGGATGATGATGCACCCGACAGAGATGAGGCCGAAGATGTACGTGCTCGGGTAGACAAACTGGTTCTTCCCCGCAAACGTGAGCTTGACCGCGACACCGAAGCCCTTCACGAACATGACCGACACCGAGCCCACGATGGACGCGATGGAGATGTACACCACGGGGTTGGTGCGCCCGTACTTGGGTCCCACTGCGTACGCGAGGACGACCGCGATGACGCACACCGTAAAGCAATATAATAGGAATCCTGAAGGAAGGCGACGTGAGAGGGAGTATAGGAGGGTACGGCACGGCACACCTGGTTTCATGGCATAATTGAGAAAGTCGGTGATGGTGTCGATTTTCTTGTCGTCTGGGGCATGCAGGACGATAATCACGGAGCCGAGCAGACATAGCGCGCAGCCTACTCGGCCGAGATGGCCTAGCCGTTCGTTAAGCAGGAAGGAGGCGAGGATGGCCCTGTCGGGAGTGTGAGTAAATTGTGCGGGAGAGTCGCAAGGGCAGCGGGAACGGCGTCGAGGCTGGGGCCAAGCGGTAATGCAGCCTGGGTTGGCGGAGGCGGGAGTGACAAGGCATCCTGTGGATGCGTCGCCTACAGCTGGGTCTCCAATCCGGGCAAAAGAAGAGGACAATGCTCGACCGCCAATCCGACATTGTGAAACCAATGCCATTATGCCAACAACCTCCGCTCCTCAACGCCAGGCGATCCGAGCAATGGCGCCCATACGGGAGAGGAAAACGCACCCTATGAGCACACTGAGGGCGCCGAGAGGGGTGACTAGAACCGGGGGCGCAAATGTATATGCAGCAAAATTGGCCACTGGAACGCGGTAGTCGTCAGCCGATCCGTCCTTCCATAGCCTCGCCGCACAGGAGCCCCTTCGTACCTTCGCCCAAAATCACTGCGAAAAGAAAATAAATATCATGAGCATCGCATCGCACGATAATTTTAGCCCTTCAAGGACACGCACAAGTCGACATGCCTGCCCACCAGATGGGATTCCGCAGATATCTGAGGTCGTCCGAGGCAGCAGTGCCGTTCGCTGCTGCATTCAGGCCCTATAATCCATTCATTCTTCGTCCCGCTTGAGCACCCCCAAACAAACTACCTTTTTCGTGATAACAATGCTGGTGCCGATCGCGACTGAGCTGGACACGGCCAGTGCCAGCCCGATGTATTTGTCGTCCACCGCCATGAAAGATCGTGTTCGTAGCACGCTACGGTGCGGAGGGAAGGCGGAGGGGAAAGGAAAGAAGGCAGGGGCAATTTGATCGGCACTGCACTGCCACGTCGACCCAGAAAACGTAGAAATGTGATACAGCGAATAATATATGTACAGCGGGCGGCTATCTCTGCACCCCACTCGCAAAATCCTCCAAGTTCTTCGAGGTCCATTGGAACACCGGCAGCGGATGTGCCTCGGTATTGAACACCCACTTGTCCTCGGGAAGGAGCTCCTCGTCCGTAAATAGCAGGAAGAGGTACTTGAGCCTGCGGAGACGTGTCAGTGCCCACGCGGATACAAATTAGAGAGAAAACAACACACGTCTCAGCCAGGAACCAGCTGGGCAAGGTCGCAGGAATGTCAGGAACTCGGAAATAGAATGGAGATAGAACAATTGAATACCTGGGCATATCGTCGAACTGGAACGGCGGGTGGGCCGGCTCGTCGAGGTACCGCACGGAGGTGTACCCGTATCGCACGCGCGAGCTTTTCTGTAGCGCCTCAAACACCGCCCTGTCATGATTTATATTAGCCCAGATGCGTGCGGAGGAGCGAAGCGGCGACATACCAGCCCCGTTCCCTCCACTTGACATCCTTCGTCGTCCGCCACATAATGTAAAACGTCTCCACCGCCTACCGCCACGATTAAGCTAAGGACAAAGGAAGAAAGAGAGGACCGCACCTCGGGCCTCAACAGATACGCATCCTTCAGCGGACTATACCCCCTCGCCGCAGCATCCCGCTCCCTCGCAAGCGGCCTCACCCCAGGCGGCACCGCAGGCCTCTCCCACTTCGTCGCCTCCCACTCGTCCAACAGCGCAACCCACCGTCCGCGCTCCACGACAGTCCACGAATCCACCATGAAATAGTCGGGGCTCAATCCCGCCGCGACGTCGTCGTACCTGCGCATAGATAAGCATGGCGCTGGGTTTTAAAGCCAAGAAAAACGCGTACACCGCCCAACACGTGTTCGCGAGCCCCTCCGCCGCCCAGCGGTGCCGCTGCTTCTCTTTGTCCGAGAGCGCCAGCGCAGGCGTGTGGGCGCCAAGCGCGAGCATCCCGGGGAGGAAGCACGAGAGGTGCTCGAAGCGGTGCGTGGGGACGCCGTACTTCAGGTCGGTCACGTAGAGCATTTGGCGCCGTGGGCCGACGTAGAGGAGGTGCTCGATGATTGCGTTGGCACTGCGGACGTCTGTGTGGGTGATGTTAGCTAGGTGTGGTCGAGTAGAGCCCGAACGTACATAGATCGCGCATCTTAACGTCTTTCTGCCCAGTTAATAGCCACTGCTTGAGGAAGTACTCGTACGCAGAGTCGGCGTAGCCTCCCGCGGAGAAGGCCGCTGTTCGCGCATTAGGTTCTGCACGTCGCAGGCTGTGAGCAACTCACTTTCATTCCCCTCCCCCGTATTCACGTCCCACATCGTCGGCAACAGGCCATCATACGCGATGTTGTCCGTCCCGTACATCGCCTTCATCGGTTTCTCAGCCGCGGAATAATACCTCCCGTTGCCCGTCAGATGCGCGAGGTATTTACTGTGTCCCTCGCATTATTCAAGTAGAGTGTAGCTCGATCGACTAAACGACTCACAATTCCATCTGGTTACTGAACGCCTCGGCCAGGCAGACCTGCTGTCCACCAGGACCACCGTGCTTCAGCTCGCCTCTGCTCTCATCATCGTTAGTTAGTGCACGGCGCGTTTGCATGGAAACAACCCACGTCTCGGTATTCACGCCCCACAGCGGGAACCCACTGGGCGTATCAAACGCAGGGAGGAGCCTCCCCCCAAGGTTGTCCGCGAGTCGCAGCAGACGTGGGTCCTCTGACAGTGCGTATGCGGACAGCAGACCACCCAGGTAGCGGATCACCACCTCGAAGAAGTGCGCGAATTCGCCCTATTATCGCCGCCTCTTAATGAGCAACTCAGACCGGGCGGCGAAGAACACACCTGCGGCATCCCAAACTCCTGCCCCGCGACATCCTCTACCGTGTCGTAAAACATATCCTCCAAGCCCATGAGCCACATCGTATCAAGGGAGTCGAACATCGTCACGCCCCAGCCGTGAAAACTGTACACCACCCCTCCGTTAATTCTACTCACTCCATTTCAGACAAAACACAAACGTACTTGTCGAGTGCCTCCCCCGACATCGGCTTCAGCTCGTCATGCGGCAGCGCGTGGGTCTGATACCCCGTATAAGCGTGCACGAACGCTGCCCGCACCGCCTGCGCGCGGGCACCCCACAGGTCACCCTCGACGGGGAGGAGTATGGGCGGCGGTCGGGGTCCGTTTAGTGGGCGGCTTGATTTGAAGACACGGAAGCGGAAACGTCGCGGGGTGAGCGCAGTGGTGGAGAACCAGCAGAAGGCAACGAAGAGGAGTAGGGCGGGCCACCAGCGCCGGAGGACTGCGCGCGAGAGGAGGAGGAAGGAGGGCCGGGCGTGCGAGTGCGACATGGACAGTGAGCGGGAGGATTTGCGAAATTTGACATCGGGCGTTACCGAAAGTGACAGTCAATCACCGACGGACACATTCGGCCGAGGGGGAGGCGAATCCATGCGGAGGTCGAAGCCATGCCCGGAGCTCGCCATAAGTCTGTAAAAACGTGGAGAAATCCAGAGTATGCCGAATTAGAGGGTAAAGTAGCGTTGAGAGTCGCCAAAGATTTCCAGGGATAAATCGCATGAAAAGCGCGTCCAGGTGTTGGCAATTTCATCCGAGGGAGTTGGAAACGTGGTGGTGTGTTGAAACGATCCCACTGAGCTACCTGGGCCGTCGACGCGTCGTGGCGTGTAAGTAAAAGTCCTGAATCGCGACTCCGAGTCGCTGCCAAACCCGAATATTCCTGCCGCAGCAAGGTTTGGTATGGTTATCAGAGCCCAGAGGTGAGAGATGCTTTGTTGGCGCCAATACAAAAGCAGCAAAGCTCATAAGAGCGACGTTGAACAGTACAGGTGGTTGTGCGGAAGAGACAGGTTCCACGAACCGTCACATCACGATCAAACTGTGACAACCCTTTCTTTCTTTCACCTCGACCATCTCGCGAGTGGCAAGGATTACGATGGCCTCCTCTCACTGTACGCTTCCCCTTGTTCGACGTCTTCCATCGCCGCTCCTAATACTAATTCTAGGGTCGCGCATTCCCCCCGAAATCTGCCATGGAATCACTGAACACAACGCGACAGACGTTCGGACTTTACGCGTCATGTCCCTCGTGTCCAAAGAGATGCGGCTCTTGGCCATCGAACGCCTCTTTTCCATCATTCACTTCGCCTGTGCGGAAGATTTTCCTCGGTGGCTCGACATGGTCAACACGACGCCTTCGTTGTCGACATTCGTCCGCCGAGTGAAGTTCTCCCAGCCTTCCAAAGGTTGGCTCAAAGGCCATCGTGGCCCTGATACATCGGAATTAGACGACGACGCCCTTCCGCACCTCCTCCCAACTCTACCCAATGTCTCCGCCGTCGAATGGGTTTCCCTGGATTCCTTGAACGCGAACACGGTTGCCGCCTATCTGAAACTCCTCCCAAACGTTCACCGGCTTCATCTTGAATCAGTGACCTTCTCTACTTCAATCGCCCTCGCCAATTTACTTGGCGCATTCGGAAATCTCAAGGCCCTGTCCCTCCTGCAGGTCTATGTCGACAGAGACGAGAGCGACGAGCCACAGGACGATGGTCTATTCGTTCCACAAGGCACATTTAACCTCGCCGTAATCAATGAACTCGCTATCACTTCGTGCGGCCCGTACGACGACTCTGAATCCTGGGAGGATTCCATCCTGTTCTTGGTCGAACATTCGCCACCGAGGGGGCTGAAGTCGCTCGACTTGGGTGGCTTCCAGTATAATAACGAAGACACCGAACCATGCACCCTCGTGGCGATGGAGAAACTTCTCTCCATCGGAGCCCAGTCCCTCGTCAAACTCGCAATTGAGCCAACGTGCTTCGACCGACCGCGTAAGTCCATTTACATCACCTTTTCACTATCCCGCCACTAATTCTTCAATGCAGTTAACGACCGATTGGTGATCATGGTCACCCGATTGCCTATCTTCTCTGCTCTCCAAACGCTGACCATCTGGCTTGGCGCCGATCTTCAGGCCACGCGGTTCCTCGACGCACTTACAGCTGCGCCTAGTCTTACCACCGTCATATTTCGCATCCGCCTGTACCGGGAGGATGAGGAAGCCGACCGTGATCACCTCATTCGCGTTCTGGCACACTTTCTCTCCTGGACAGGCTCCGTGTCTGTCAAGACCAGGTTGACGCAGGAGTTTTCGTCGATTCGACGTATCGGGTTCCATCTATCCGTCCCCCACTCGTCAAGGGCTCACTTTCGGCGTGGATATCGCCGGAGGGTCGAGAAGCAGCTAATGGAACGCTTGATGTGTGCTGGAGGCGCTGCGACTGACTATCTACCAGTGGAATGGTTGGACGTGGAGAATGGTCATGCTCCGGTCGAGTACAGCTCAGTGACCGGGAAGCCGCCGTGGTCGATTCCTAGGGACCACCGGCCTTGGCACAATAGAGAACCCGACACCGAGGCGAGCGACTGTGAATCGGAGAAATCCGACTCTGAGTCCAACGGAGATTCGGAGAAATCCGACTCTGAGCACAACGGCGATTCGGATTCGGACCGTCCTCGAACGTGGACCGCGGCCGACGAACGGGCATACCAACGCGAACTGCGGTATGAAGCGTATGGCTCGGACTACGAGTATAACGAAGAGGATTCATACTAATGGAACACAGCTACATGGAACCAACTCGTACACCCGGTCTCATACTTATGTAAAATATTTCCTTCCATCCTTCGGCTGTAACGTCGCAAGCCAGAATAACACTCTGAATTTCAATAGTCTGTCGTTGCAGAGTCACGAGAATTAGTTTGGACGATGTTGAATAAGAGTGATGTGGACGTACATGGTCGATCCTATGCCGCTGCGTTGAAGTGGGCTTCGTCTTCGGCGGTCCAAACTTCGAGTTCACTCAACGGATGCATTCTGGAAGTGAAGTGTACATCTTCGGGAACGACTTTGCCGTTGGCGTCCCGAGCAAGAGGGTAGTTAATCCGACGTTGTGGGTGCTTTGCTTGCCGATGAATCTTTCTGAGTTGCGCTTCGAGCCAGGATATCCAGCTGGTGTACTGGCGACTTTCTCCGGACTCGTAGTGCCCTGAACGGAGGAGGTATACAGCAAACGGGCTGTTCGGGGCTAGAGCGAGGAAGGTTTGGCGGGCGTCGTCGCGCTCCCACACGATGAGCGCCGGGAAGGTGATTTCAACAGGGTGATCCCCGCGAGGTCGCGAGTAAATGAATGGTGCGTGCGTCTGATAATACTCTTCCGGGTCAGAGTCTTCAGCATCTTTAGGTTCGTCGGAGGCCTCGAATGATTCGTCGTAGGGCTCGAATGGTTCGTCGTAGGGCTCGAATGGTTCGTCGGAGGCCTCGAATGGTTGGTCGAAGGTTTCGACTACGTCGTTCGAGGCCTCGACTGGGTCGTGGAGCTCGACTCCGTCGCCGGAATAGTCGAAAGTGAAGTCGTCCGAATAGTCTTTATAATCCAGAGTATCGGGGTAATAATCGAGAGCAGGGTCATCTTCGTAGGGGAGGAAACTAAAAGTGTCTGTTTCACCATCTCCCTCGCTGGACATCAGAGGGCGACCTATTTCCCTCAAATCGATGGTGATTCGATGGACAAGAGGGGGGACGCGTCCGAGAAAATTGCAGCCTGAAATTCTCTCGATGCCGTCGCTTCCCTTGATTTTTTTCTTGATGTCGTCTGTTCCCTCGATGCCGTCGGTTTCCTCGATGCCGTCTGTTCCCTCGATGCCGTCTCTTCCCTCGATGCCGTCCGTTCCATGGTGAACGTATTCACCGGGAAGGCCGGGCCAAGCACAGGCGATGGCTGCACGCGCGGGCCATTCGAGGATCCAGAACTGAAAATCGTCGGGGATGTAGTTGTGCTGGGCGAGGAGGGCATCGATGTACGCTTCCCGGTCGAATGGACGCAGGTTTTCTAGCGTCCATTTCGAGGTGCTCAGGAAGAGGGGGTCATGGACGGTCTTTTGGTACAGTTTCAGCAGCGCAAGGCGTGTGGGATGGATATCGGCAAGGGAGACGAGTTCCATCCATCGTTTACAGACGCCTCGCACGGAGATGAGGTCTTTGAGGTGTATGTGAGGGAATATCTGGAGGGAGATTTCGGGGGGAAAGTCATCGAAGCGTGGCATGAGTGCTCTGATATCTGAGGACCCACACTTGATAATCGCGTCAGATTTCCATCTGATTTCAGTTCACCGACGGCATTGAGTCGCATTTAGAAGCCGGTCAAAAGCCTGAGCTAACACCAGAGACGCGTTTAGGGGCTCGCTCGGCGCGTCCGTCACATCACGCGAGGGCGTTTTATTCCGGATCAATTTTGTGCCCTCTTGCGGACGACCATCATGGAAATTGCAAGACGCACCTCAAAGCCAGCCCATAAGCCAAGGGTTCACCTAGTCGGGTTGATCATCCCACCTGGTTTCGCTGCACCGTCGCTCGAATCCGTTCGAGCAGATGCACTTGAGTGTGAGTCAAAGTGATCGCTTCGATTTTTCCTTCTTGACTGACTGATGTGAAAACAAAAGCTAACGGAATGAGAGAAAGACCGGAGGACTACGAGGATATCGTTGTTTTCTTTCCCAAGGCCCCCGGCGTCAATGCAGCCCTTCCGAGGCACCTCAAGCTGGCGCTCATTTTCAATACCAAGCTGCCAAACCTGTTTCGATTTAGTTATTTTGTCCAGGAAGAGGATGGTATGCGACTCGACTTCTCTCCCGTCGTCCTCTTACGGTTCCTCTTGCAGTCCCGGACGACGTCATGGATGCCTGCATCTGGGCGCTTTCTGTGTTCATCCAAATTATGGAGGAATGTCCCGAGTCAGTCCTAAGAGCTCAAGGGCATGTCAGGCCAGGCAACGATTACAAGACGTCAAGATATCTAACGGTGCGTTCAGAGCTTGCCTTTTCCTGACCCATTCTGAAGCTCTCCACGTACATACAGCTCCTGAACGCCCGCGGGAAAATAACATCACATCTCCTGTAAGCCTTCTCAAAATCTCCTCGTGCAGTATTGTTAATTTCTTTATAGTCATGCTGGGCGTGCGCGAGAGGCTATCCCACACGCCAAAGCATTCGTAGACGAGGAGTGCACACGCGGAGATGAAATGTGGCTGCAGAATCCGTACGTTGAATTGTATTACATTCTACTCTTCGTCTGAACCGCCTGTCTAGGATGCCCTTCGAGATGTATGGAGAGGCGCTCGTGATTTCTAGGACCGACGACGTGGAGGCAGTTAAGATGCTGCGCCGCGCGCTGCTCGGTATCGAATCTGACAACTGGCCGAGCAACGAGCTGCTGCAACTCATTCGAACTCGTGCCTTCTTGTCGCGTGCGCTTCGCAACATCGGCGCCGAAGCCGAAGCTAAAACTCAGTGCGTCAAATTATTCAGTTTCTTCCGAGGGTCAGATTTACAGATGAAAACCTAGCGAAACCTGGCTCACCAGCTGGTTCCGCAAGAATCCGAAGTTGACGCCCGAAAAAGAATTGTTTCACATACTGCTCCCTGCGGGGCCGATTCTCGATGCGCTGGGCGGAGAGAAGTGGTTGAAAACCCGCAAGCAGACTATGAAGGCCGACCAACGTCTGGTTAAGGAATGTCGAACCTGCCGCGCCCGAGAACCCCTTGTGACGCTCATGCGCTGCAACAACTGCAAGCATATTTATTACTGGTGAGAGGTTCCGGTCATTTTGTATCGACAAGAGACTAATGAGCCTCGTGTAGCTCCAAAACTTGCCAGAAGGAAAACTGGAAGTATCACAAGTAATTAAATCCTTCGTCGCAATCATAAACCTCAGCACTGACCGATTAATCCAGGGTTGAATGCCGGTACGCGACCTCCCGTGAGCTGACAGGGTTATACCGCAACTACTCACGTCCCGCAGTGAAATGGCCGAGATGCAGAAGAAAATCGAACTCATGAGCCTGACCGACCCCAACAGCGCTGCGCGCGCCGCCGATTGGTCTCTCTGGTGCAACTCCAACCACGACGCAAGCTCAGCTGGAGTAATTCACGCTCTGGGCCTCCCCCGCGACCCAAAACGCGGACGTACACACATCGTGTTCAAGCGCGTCGAGTACGTGCCCTCCGCGACTAAACTAAAGCACAAGTTCCGCGTTCTCGCGTGCGGCGTTTTCCTCATCGACGATGTCTTGCGCGATATCGAGGCCGTTATGCGCCTTGACCCTGGGGAGGGTCCAGAATTCATGAAGAGCATGTTTTACGAATTGGACGGCACGGGAAGTACGAAGGTGCCCTTTGTTGATTTGTCTTTTGGAGAGGGGGTTTCGGCGTGGCTTGGTAGAGGTGCGTGTTCCAAGTATTTTGATATATATGAATACTCAATGCCATTACCAGGTGCCATAGACGCGCACGCGGTCCATGAAATGCCTCATGATCCCGAGTGGCGGAAGCGGTTTAATGTTGGCGCAGCACCCGAGGCGTTGCTGATGAAAAGTGGAGCGAAGGATGTGGAACATGTTTACTAAGTATATCGACACTGGCACGTCCTGTAGACCCGCAACGCGCAAGTTGACTCTAGAGTCATATTCTTCACTTTCGTTGAAGGGTGCCGCAAGCAACTCGAGGCCAAAACATGAATTCGCTGTTCAAACCATCGGAATAGCCGTGTATAGATTCTCCACACGAGGTCCATGAGTATGGGTCGACCACCTAGCAAATTTATTGCATTCAGTGAGGTGAGGAGGTTGCGGATCGGAATTTGGCGGCGTGTGTTGGCGCTTCAACGGGGAGGAGCCGAGAGGAGTGGAGCTTGGATTTCGGAGCAAGCAACCCTGGAGGAACGATAAATAGATAATTCAAAAGTCAACGCTCACAGTCGAACCGTGGGATACTAAGACCAACCATCAATCGACTCAATCTCTGACTGTAGCTTGGGAAAACGTCCCAGAAACCGTCTTGCATGTTTTGGAATGGAGCATCAGTCTAGTGTCTTACTGTCTGCGGCTATCAGGAAATGCCTAGACCAATGAGACAAGATTCGAACCGTGGGAACATTCTGGTGTGGTCCCGATTTCGTGCAATAGAAGGCCTCGGGGCAGGATTTTCGATGTCGTGTATTCACTGAGGCAACCAGCGCAAAAATTAGAGCTCAGGGCATTGACAGATGTCGTGCCCGCCAACGCATCTCAGCCTATGTAGGGTCGCGATCTTTCACTCGCTTTGAATGTCCTGCCGCGTGAAGGTAAACGATTCTAGTATTATTTGGGAGTCTAACAGGTATAACGATTCGAGCCAATCACGATAGCGGGCGCAGGACCAAGTTGCAAGGATATTCCGGGGAGGTACAGTGGAGAGGAGGCGATGATGGAAAGAAGACGGTCTAGAGGGGCTCCAGGCCACGCATGTTCCTCTGTTGAATTGCGGCCAAGTGGTTCTGCGTTCCGTTAGCCTATATCCAACTGTAGTGAGTCGCAACTCACCTGATGTGCGACTTTCTGAGCTTCGTACGCGAGCCTCTGGGCCTCGTTTCTTAGGTACTGTTTGGTGTTCTGATGAGCAGCCATTTCACTTATACTGAGGAACTCATACCTGGTTGATTTCTGCCACAGGCGTACCGGCCTTGGAGAGTCGGAATGCGTGAGCCTGTCCAGGGAGTTGGTGGTTGAAGTGATCGCATACAATTGTAACGCACCGTCACCGGAGATTCATATACTGCCCCGCTGGCCTTGTCGATCAACTTAAGGCCCGGATATTGCGTAGCGATTATCCGCGCATGATCCCGACATCCTGCGCAAAAGTCTGCCTTTTTTCGGCTGTTGACATAGCAGGACTCTGATATCACGACCCGCAAAGTGCATAGGGCTCCAGGGAGATACTGCTTCAGGGTGACATACTCGCAGCAGTTCCCGACCATAGTCGCACCCTGGACGTTCTTGAATGTTGTGACTCCCGGCGCGAACTGGTTCAGTCTGTCGTGCGAGACATCTTGCTTCATGCGCCCACGCGCTGCGAAGCCCGCGGGACCGGACGTGCCATAGGCGGCGACATATCGATTGGCGGGGTAGACGACGCCGGACGCGACGCCTGCCACGACAGGAAGGTCGTCCCTGCCGGCATATTGCTGCCGCAAGTCGCTCACATATGCCCCGAGATCGGGGGCCTGTGCGTAATGTCTTTGAGTATACGCCGCGCTGTATGCGTCCCCATCCCATTGGGAAACCATGTTTAATCCCGGGGTGTAACCTGGACGTCTCAATGTCAGTCAAGAAACAAAGTCTCAAAGACGCCGTTCGGACCGTTATGGTTGTATGGGCTTGGGTTTTGTTGGTTCATATGAGTGCTGCTGAGGAGGATTGGAGGAAGAGGTGTGGAAGTTGTCTGACTGGATCCCTTTGCATGCTGCTCTTTAATACCTGGTGAAGCACAGCCGGACGGCAGGAATATCTTGTTCTTCGGACATTGTCTTCGTCGACCAGTCGTCAGGCCGTACACACTTTGTTGTTCACGTTGAGACAGACAACAAAGATAAGGTCGCAACCCGTACAAATGGTCTTCCCTGCGGTTACAAGGTAACCAGCAAGAGACTGCGAAATGGACAAGAAGAGCCGAAGGTATTGTTGAAGACTGGACAAGGTTGCACTCGAGAGAGAAGGAACAGCTGGCGTGAGATGCGAAACAAGGAAAACAAGGAAAAAGCCCACCGCCGTCAGAACAGACGCCTGAGTGAGATGGTTGTGGGCGTCCTCGATCTTGAACGAAGCGACAGTTCAACTTCGGACTGAGATTCACGGAGGCACCCTATCCACCTAGAGAGCACCGTGACGTAGCCAAACAGGTCGCATGCTAGGTTTTCCCTCCGGTCCGCAGCCCAGCGCCGAGTTGAATTCAAAGTTGGAATTGTTCCGAGTCAAGTTGCCGTCAGTCGGCGTTGCAAGGTGCTGGAAAGGCCGATCAATGTGGTTGAAAACAACAAGGCCAAAAACAAGGTGAACTCCATTGTTATTTTGTTCCCGCGGAAGCACGGGTTGTTCGTCCAGACTGTATTCGAAGAAGCAACACCAGGTAGACGGTCAATCAAAAAGTTACCAGATGCGAGATGCTTACTGTTGTGGGTCCAGGTTGTTATCGCACCAACCTCAGGCAGTCATGCCAGACTTCGACGATTTCCCCCCCGAAATCCCCCTCCAGATATTCCCCCACATGCATCTCAAAGGCCTCATCTCCGCGCGAGGGGTCAGCAAGCGATGGAGGGAGCTCATATCCCTCGCCGATATCCATCCCGCCCGCATTGGGCTGCTAGAATTGTACCAAAGGACCATCCACGACCCTCGCTTCCTTGATACTCGCCCCTGGACACTGGAGAATCTGCGCCCGTTTGACCGGCAGGCATACATCGATGCCCTCCTCGCTCAGCACAGCTACATCCCCGATGATTTTCGGTTCTATGTTCTCGAATGGCCTGCGCGCGCCGCAATCGCGTGCGCTTGGCCCGGCCTACCGGATGATTACATCACGGAACACGGAACGCCGAAAAAGGAGGGAGGAGACGGAAGGGCGGACGACGTGGATAGGATTGCGGGATGTAATTTCCTTGGGCGTATCCCGCCGCTCGTCCATCGAGTCACCCTGGACTTGTCGAAACTATGCCTCCCGCAGGATTCCAGCGACGGAGAGAGTGCGATGGAAGAAATTCGCCGGGAATCCCGCCGCATCCTTTTGAATGCCTCCGACGACCCGTCAGCACTTTTAGACGAAGGGGAGGACTCGGACCCAGAGGAGTACTATCGCACACGCGACAAGTTCGATTATTCGCCGCCACCGTACCATACCCCGGTATTGGTCACCTTCCCAGCTTTGCTCGTGTGGGAGCGGGACGATGCCCGCCAAGTGTGGCTCGCGCTAACTCCGGATACCCCGTTTTCTGTTTACATCCTACCAAGCGGGATCTACTATGGGGGGGAAAGTCGCCAGTTCGCCAGTTGGACATCCTGGCTCGCTGCACAACTCCGGTTCATCCACAGGCGGCTGCGAGCCCGGGAAGCGCCTTCCGAGGAACCGAAGCCGCAGTTATCCCCTCACATTTTGAACGCGCGCGGGGAGGTCGTCCTCGAGGACGTACACTTCCGCTCCATAGAGCGTGAGGAGGAAGCTTGGACTGCGGACGACGAGGCTCTTTCATTGGCTTCCTAGGGCTGATATGATACGCAAGTAGCTGCCAGTTCCTCATGTATAGTTTGTACTACTTCCTTCGTTATCCCAACCTCAAGCTGTGCTAGAAATATTGATAATTACGCCGGATGAGAAAGTCTACAAAAAGAGTTGGTGCAAGGGTGCCTGTGAGCCAAGAGAATTGTGAGTGTTTGTGCAGAGATCACGCGGGCTTGTTCCCGCCCCAAACTCAACAATTATATTGGGCCTGTGTGGGGTTGGGCGGAGAACGTTCAAGTCAATTAATGGCTCTTAGAGACCCTGAGTACACTAATGATCTGTGCAAGTTCAAATTTCCAACGGGCGGTGCCCAACTGTGGGGCGGCAAGTGTTGCGCTTCGCCGTTATTTGTGCAAAATTGATGCGCCGCAAAGATCGGCCTCGTTCTCAATGACCACTGTACACAATCACTGAGAGTAAGCTGTATTGTGGACTATGGACGCAGAAGATGAATATGTGTGCTTGGATCCACCCCTTTGGACCAATATTGCATGAGAAATCTACGAGTCAACTAAATCGTTGTGCTTCCCGGTTAGCTTCTGTACAGAACGGCTCTCGTCCGAACGCGAGATGACACATACATACAGCGTGGTAAGTGAGACAAACAACGCCCAGTATTCCAAACCGTTTGAGGCTCTGAGATGTGAATCCAGTGAGAATTCGTTTTATACGAGCTTAACTTGGTTTTCAACCGTGTGAACTGATCTTAGGTTCAAGTTCGAGCGCACGTTCGAAGCACCGCCCGTACGGATATGTTCAGGAGGATTAGTTTTGAGTCTGGGAAGGCAGGTGCCGCGTCATATCAGCTGCTTTATGCACTGCACGACGAACGTGTACTTCAACCCGTTTCCTTAGACTTGCCGCCCCACAGTTGGGCACCGCCCGTTGGAAATTTGAACTTGCACAGATCATTAGTGTACTCAGGGTCTCTAAGAGCCATTAATTGACTTGAACGTCCTCCGCCCAACCCCACACAGGCCCAATATAATTGTTGAGTTTGGGGCGGGAACAAGCCCGCGTGATCTCTGCACAAACACTCACAATTCTCTTGGCTCACAGGCACCCTTGCACCAACTCTTTTTGTAGACTTTCTCATCCGGCGTAATTATCAATATTTCTAGCACAGCTTGAGGTTGGGATAACGAAGGAAGTAGTACAAACTATACATGAGGAACTGGCAGCTACTTGCGTATCATATCAGCCCTAGGAAGCCAATGAAAGAGCCTCGTCGTCCGCAGTCCAAGCTTCCTCCTCACGCTCTATGGAGCGGAAGTGTACGTCCTCGAGGACGACCTCCCCGCGCGCGTTCAAAATGTGAGGGGATAACTGCGGCTTCGGTTCCTCGGAAGGCGCTTCCCGGGCTCGCAGCCGCCTGTGGATGAACCGGAGTTGTGCAGCGAGCCAGGATGTCCAACTGGCGAACTGGCGACTTTCCCCCCCATAGTAGATCCCGCTTGGTAGGATGTAAACAGAAAACGGGGTATCCGGAGTTAGCGCGAGCCACACTTGGCGGGCATCGTCCCGCTCCCACACGAGCAAAGCTGGGAAGGTGACCAATACCGGGGTATGGTACGGTGGCGGCGAATAATCGAACTTGTCGCGTGTGCGATAGTACTCCTCTGGGTCCGAGTCCTCCCCTTCGTCTAAAAGTGCTGACGGGTCGTCGGAGGCATTCAAAAGGATGCGGCGGGATTCCCGGCGAATTTCTTCCATCGCACTCTCTCCGTCGCTGGAATCCTGCGGGAGGCATAGTTTCGACAAGTCCAGGGTGACTCGATGGACGAGCGGCGGGATACGCCCAAGGAAATTACATCCCGCAATCCTATCCACGTCGTCCGCCCTTCCGTCTCCTCCCTCCTTTTTCGGCGTTCCGTGTTCCGTGATGTAATCATCCGGTAGGCCGGGCCAAGCGCACGCGATTGCGGCGCGCGCAGGCCATTCGAGAACATAGAACCGAAAATCATCGGGGATGTAGCTGTGCTGAGCGAGGAGGGCATCGATGTATGCCTGCCGGTCAAACGGGCGCAGATTCTCCAGTGTCCAGGGGCGAGTATCAAGGAAGCGAGGGTCGTGGATGGTCCTTTGGTACAATTCTAGCAGCCCAATGCGGGCGGGATGGATATCGGCGAGGGATATGAGCTCCCTCCATCGCTTGCTGACCCCTCGCGCGGAGATGAGGCCTTTGAGATGCATGTGGGGGAATATCTGGAGGGGGATTTCGGGGGGGAAATCGTCGAAGTCTGGCATGACTGCCTGAGGTTGGTGCGATAACAACCTGGACCCACAACAGTAAGCATCTCGCATCTGGTAACTTTTTGATTGACCGTCTACCTGGTGTTGCTTCTTCGAATACAGTCTGGACGAACAACCCGTGCTTCCGCGGGAACAAAATAACAATGGAGTTCACCTTGTTTTTGGCCTTGTTGTTTTCAACCACATTGATCGGCCTTTCCAGCACCTTGCAACGCCGACTGACGGCAACTTGACTCGGAACAATTCCAACTTTGAATTCAACTCGGCGCTGGGCTGCGGACCGGAGGGAAAACCTAGCATGCGACCTGTTTGGCTACGTCACGGTGCTCTCTAGGTGGATAGGGTGCCTCCGTGAATCTCAGTCCGAAGTTGAACTGTCGCTTCGTTCAAGATCGAGGACGCCCACAACCATCTCACTCAGGCGTCTGTTCTGACGGCGGTGGGCTTTTTCCTTGTTTTCCTTGTTTCGCATCTCACGCCAGCTGTTCCTTCTCTCTCGAGTGCAACCTTGTCCAGTCTTCAACAATACCTTCGGCTCTTCTTGTCCATTTCGCAGTCTCTTGCTGGTTACCTTGTAACCGCAGGGAAGACCATTTGTACGGGTTGCGACCTTATCTTTGTTGTCTGTCTCAACGTGAACAACAAAGTGTGTACGGCCTGACGACTGGTCGACGAAGACAATGTCCGAAGAACAAGATATTCCTGCCGTCCGGCTGTGCTTCACCAGGTATTAAAGAGCAGCATGCAAAGGGATCCAGTCAGACAACTTCCACACCTCTTCCTCCAATCCTCCTCAGCAGCACTCATATGAACCAACAAAACCCAAGCCCATACAACCATAACGGTCCGAACGGCGTCTTTGAGACTTTGTTTCTTGACTGACATTGAGACGTCCAGGTTACACCCCGGGATTAAACATGGTTTCCCAATGGGATGGGGACGCATACAGCGCGGCGTATACTCAAAGACATTACGCACAGGCCCCCGATCTCGGGGCATATGTGAGCGACTTGCGGCAGCAATATGCCGGCAGGGACGACCTTCCTGTCGTGGCAGGCGTCGCGTCCGGCGTCGTCTACCCCGCCAATCGATATGTCGCCGCCTATGGCACGTCCGGTCCCGCGGGCTTCGCAGCGCGTGGGCGCATGAAGCAAGATGTCTCGCACGACAGACTGAACCAGTTCGCGCCGGGAGTCACAACATTCAAGAACGTCCAGGGTGCGACTATGGTCGGGAACTGCTGCGAGTATGTCACCCTGAAGCAGTATCTCCCTGGAGCCCTATGCACTTTGCGGGTCGTGATATCAGAGTCCTGCTATGTCAACAGCCGAAAAAAGGCAGACTTTTGCGCAGGATGTCGGGATCATGCGCGGATAATCGCTACGCAATATCCGGGCCTTAAGTTGATCGACAAGGCCAGCGGGGCAGTATATGAATCTCCGGTGACGGTGCGTTACAATTGTATGCGATCACTTCAACCACCAACTCCCTGGACAGGCTCACGCATTCCGACTCTCCAAGGCCGGTACGCCTGTGGCAGAAATCAACCAGGTATGAGTTCCTCAGTATAAGTGAAATGGCTGCTCATCAGAACACCAAACAGTACCTAAGAAACGAGGCCCAGAGGCTCGCGTACGAAGCTCAGAAAGTCGCACATCAGGTGAGTTGCGACTCACTACAGTTGGATATAGGCTAACGGAACGCAGAACCACTTGGCCGCAATTCAACAGAGGAACATGCGTGGCCTGGAGCCCCTCTAGACCGTCTTCTTTCCATCATCGCCTCCTCTCCACTGTACCTCCCCGGAATATCCTTGCAACTTGGTCCTGCGCCCGCTATCGTGATTGGCTCGAATCGTTATACCTGTTAGACTCCCAAATAATACTAGAATCGTTTACCTTCACGCGGCAGGACATTCAAAGCGAGTGAAAGATCGCGACCCTACATAGGCTGAGATGCGTTGGCGGGCACGACATCTGTCAATGCCCTGAGCTCTAATTTTTGCGCTGGTTGCCTCAGTGAATACACGACATCGAAAATCCTGCCCCGAGGCCTTCTATTGCACGAAATCGGGACCACACCAGAATGTTCCCACGGTTCGAATCTTGTCTCATTGGTCTAGGCATTTCCTGATAGCCGCAGACAGTAAGACACTAGACTGATGCTCCATTCCAAAACATGCAAGACGGTTTCTGGGACGTTTTCCCAAGCTACAGTCAGAGATTGAGTCGATTGATGGTTGGTCTTAGTATCCCACGGTTCGACTGTGAGCGTTGACTTTTGAATTATCTATTTATCGTTCCTCCAGGGTTGCTTGCTCCGAAATCCAAGCTCCACTCCTCTCGGCTCCTCCCCGTTGAAGCGCCAACACACGCCGCCAAATTCCGATCCGCAACCTCCTCACCTCACTGAATGCAATAAATTTGCTAGGTGGTCGACCCATACTCATGGACCTCGTGTGGAGAATCTATACACGGCTATTCCGATGGTTTGAACAGCGAATTCATGTTTTGGCCTCGAGTTGCTTGCGGCACCCTTCAACGAAAGTGAAGAATATGACTTCTGATTCCACGGGTACAGGACGTACCAACGCCGACATAGTCACTACACATGCTCGATATCTCTAGCCCCGCTTTTCAGCACCAACGCCTCGGGCGGCCCATCAGGTCTGACCTCATTCTTCCCCGTTGTTCCTTCCAAACAAGGTCACAAACCTTCAAGGATGATGCAACATTTCAATCTGGTGGAGCGATCCACGTGTCATACCTTCGAGGATTCCGCTATTGAATCAAGTGAGGAAGGGTAGTCTGAAAAATTGCGGAAATCCGAGAAACCCGCGTTGGTTGTGCAGGGATTTCAACTTGTTTCAACCGTGGGAAACCATCAAAGAGTTCGAATTTGAGGACTCAGATTGGCAGCACTATAGCAAAAGCACTGGATAGACATTTCCTATGTGGGATGACTACGAACCTGACGTATCGGCGTCAACCTGGTCATTGGGTGAATCAGAATCTCGTGAGAGTTAAGAACGTTAAGGCTTGTTTGATCCTGGTGGCTCAGAAGGCATAGTTAAAAGAGAATGCATTTGACCAAACTTAGAATGATGTTTTCACCATTCAACAAAGCGGCTCGCCCGACTACTGCGGACTATAAACACTCATCTCAAAACCCCCATCATATGGGAGAGTCAAGTTCGTAAAGCCACTGTTCGGCGCCCGCAGGTACTCCAACAGCTCCTTGTAACCTTCCGCACCCGTCAGCGTATTATCGGCCAGAACGACCGCTCCCCGTTTCATCTTCGGCTGGACCAACTTCAATGTGGGAAGCGCTAGCGGGGTCCAAACTGTTTTAAAGTCAGCGGAACCCACCCGTCGGATGGAGGAGGAAAAACCCACTGTCCAGCAACAAACAATCGACTTCATCCACGCCTTCCTTCAGCGTCTCCAACAGATCCCCCACCCTCAAGTCTACGACCCCCTCCACATCGCTGCCGCATTCTTGCCAGTGCTGCCTCGCCTTCGCGGCCTTTTCCTCCTCTTTCTCAGTCCCAATCACACGACCGTGCTTTCCCACCGCGGCAGCATTACGCGCCACCGCGAGTGCGAGATAGATGGTGCTGACGCCGAAACTCGTGCCGGCCTCGATGACGGTGGTGGCGCCGGTTGCGCGGAGCAGATTGTAGGTGAAGACGCACTTGGCCACGTCGAGGGCGATGAATTTGTCGCGCATCAGGTCGTCGAAAGGGACCGCGGTCGCGGTGGGGGCGGGGCCGTTGAGGTCGCTCGAAATAAAGCGGGTGGTGGCGTCAGGGGCCTTGAGAACGGCCTCTTGGTCCAACGATTGTTGGTGAAGACGGGAGAGCAATGCATGGATGTGGGGAGGCGCGTTAATGGGGGATGCCATGGTGGTCAGAGGGAAGAGCAAGTGACTCAGATCGCGACCAATCGCCACTTGCACTAGTTATAGGCTCTAGCGATCGGCACGGGTCGGGTCACGAACCGCGCGACCCGTGGTACGCGCGTCCGGCTCGAGTCCAGGCTCGGACATGTACGGGTACGGTCACTTGAAGTTAAAGTTGAAGTTATATCGGCCGAACTCCAACTCGGACGTAATAATTCAGCAAGTCAACCAAAACCTCTGTTTCTGGGAGATAAACAAGGCTTGTCCTTAACGAGCTGAAAGTTGTGTTGTGTCTGTAGAGCCCAACAAATTCCTGCACAATTTGTCAATCCCTTTTCTCCATCGTTGGCCGCCTTGAAAACGATTCAGTACTCCTACTTTCAAATATCGAGAACAGCTTTACCGATGATATCTGCAAGAAACATATATAAGTCTCCTCAATCAGACGGCCAGCAAGTATAGCAGTACGCACGGGGGAAGAAGCGTATAAAGGAACGAATGTACAATGCCTGCCAAGGCAGGTCCCGTCCACCAGATCCATTGGTCTGGAAATTCAGAGTCAACTCCCAAAGGAAGGAAGCGTCTGATTCACCTTGGAAGTCGCCTCTTGCAACCGCAAAAGCGAAACACCTATTCGGATTCATCGAGGCACCAGGATAACCCGGAGCGAGTCCTGCAGTCGCGAATACAAGGAGACCAACTGTGAGTCCAACAGCAACTGGTCCCAGAGCGGGTCCGTAGAGCATTTGTTGCCGGGGGTCGAGACCAATCCCGAAGGCTACGAACCTGTTGGGAAGGGTAAAAAGTCAACCAATGTACGATCAAGAAACCCAACGGCGTTGCACCCACAACAATGCGGTGGTGCAGCAGGCCTCGATGACGAACGCTTGCGCCGGAGTGACTGAGCCCGCCACTCGAGCCAGCTTGCATCCACCGCCCGCGACCTCGATCATCCTCTCCAAGCCAAAAGACGCTCTCAGGAGACCGCCAGCTAAAGCGGACCCGGCGAGTTGGCCGACCAGATAGAGAACACCTTGAGGAAGCGAGGTCGAATACACAAGGGTTGAAAACATTCAAAGCCGCTCACCTCGAGAAAAACTCATCAGTCGGGTGAGCATCACCGCAAAGGTGATCGTCGAATTTATATGCCCGCCAGATCCAGGGGCGGTCGCAGAGATCCAGAGAGCCAGCAAGAAGACGGTCATTATACCGACGTACGGCGCGACGATGTTCGTCCCGAAGCTGCTAACTGTTATTCCGATGAGTCCGCCTATGTAGGACATACAGGCGACCGCCCAGAATTCGATGAACTAAGATTGAAAACGGCATTCAATGGGGTTTCATGGCGAAGCAAGGGCTGGACAAACGTACGGCCGCCTTCCAGATCTCCGAACTGGTCCACCCGTGCGTCAAGTATGCGACGAATGTGTCAGATCTTCGCGGCACAAAGGAGGGTTGTCCTCCGCGCGCAATGCGGACGAAGGAGCCGGGAAAATCCGTCATGGTGAAAGGAGGGTCAATCCGGAGGCTGAGATTGGTGATAGTAGCATCCGAGTTGCGAGGGAGTGCTCCGGGACTGTTAGCTTCAAGGGCCTTTTCCGTTGGAATTCCAGAGAAATCTGGCATCGTCGGCGTGGTAGAATCAGAGAGACGCTCCAGGGTGTGAGTGGGCGGCAGGGGGTTTGGCGCAGAGTCGTCTTGGCGGGTGTCGACTGCAGCAGCCATTTGAAGCAAAGCAAGGGTAATCAGAAGGGGATCGCGAATGAGGTAAGGGCCGTAAGGCCGAAGTTGGCCGGGAGGCCGAGCTGCTCCGCTGTGGACATACCGCTTTACCAGAAGGATACCTTCACTGGTGGTCGGACTTTGTGTGTCCTGGCGGGTGCCCCTGCGGAGGTTTTTCTCAACTCAATGTTCAACGTTCAACATCTGGCTTCGGGCATCTCGGGACTGTCCCGTCTCAAACTTACTCCGCCGACCCCCAACACTAGTGTAGCCAACACTTGATTCCAATATGTTCGCACCTCCACCTATAAACAATATTATCCAGCCGAACATCTGATCGTTTCGTCGTTTTTGTCCTTCAGTTCAGCCCAGTCTCACACGGTTCGAGTTACACCAATCACCATTGTGGGTCCACGTTGTTGTCGCACCAACTTCACCCAGTCATGCCAGACTTCGACGATTTCCCCCCCGAAATCAGTCTCCAGATATTCCCCAACATGCGCCTCAAAGGCCTCATTTCCGCGCGAGGTGTCTCCAAGCGATGGAGGGAGCTCATATCCCTCGCCGATATCCATCCCGCCCGCCTTGGGCTGCTGGAATTGTACCAAAAGACTATCCACGATCCCCTCTTCCTTCGAACTCGCCCCTGGACACTTGAAAATCTGCGCGCGTTTGACCGGCAGGCATACATCGATGCCCTCCTCGCTCAGCACAACTACATCCCCGATGATTTTCGATTCTGGATCCTCGAATGGCCCGCGCGCGCCGCCATCGCATGCGCTTGGCCCGGGCTCCCTGACGATTACACCAGTGACAACGGAAGGGCGGACGGCGAGGATGAAAACGAAAAGGTGGACCACGTGGCAAGGAGGATTGCGGGGTGTAATTTCCTCGGGCGTATCCCGCCGCTCGTCCATCGAATCACCCTAGACTTGTCAGAAATCGGCTCCCGTTCGCTTCCAGCGACGGCGAGGGTCTAGTGGATGAAGTTCAGCGAGAGTCCAGGCGTCTCCTTCTGAATGCCTCCGACGGCCCCTCGGCAGTTTTAGACGACGAGGAAGACTCGGACCCAGAGGAGTACTATCGCACACACGACAAGTTCAATTATTCGCCGCCACCGAGGGGTATTCCTGTGTACATCACCTTTCCGGCCGTGATTGTATGGGAGGGCTGCGATGGCCGCCAGACGTGGCTCGCACTGGCTCCCAACACTCCGTTTGCCGTCTACGAGCTTTACCATACGGATTACGTGGAGGAGACCAGCCGCCAGTTCCCTAGCTGGACATCCTGGCTCGCGGCACGGCTTCGGTGGGTCCACAGGCAGGCACGTATCGAGCCGGAAAGAACGAGTGTAAGTGTTACCCCTTGTGACGCGCAGGGCAACTCCCTGGACATATCCGCTGATGAACACTTTCGCTCTCGAGAGCGTTATGAGCGAAGCTGGACAGCGGATGACGAGGCTCGTTATGTGGGACAGTACGATGTGTAGCTGCTATGTTTCCTGTACAGCTTGGCCATCTCAACTTGAAACTGACGGCCTTTTCTTCACTCCGTGTCCCTAAGATTTTGCAGTCAAACTAGAACGCTCAGAAGATTGGCAGGGAGATAATACTCATGCGAAACGGTCTGGCGGCATTACGCGACGCGAACGGCGCTAGACCCCTGTTGTAAACCGTGGGACAGGACTCTGGTATCTCGAACTCTTCGAAAACCTCGCATATATACGAGTTCAACTTGTTTTCAACCGTGGGAACCGATCGACATCACATTTAGCGGAGAGGAATCTGACCCACAAAATGCTACGCCTTGGGCGAGAGAAGAACGCCGTGGTACGTTTCAGTCGACATCACTTTTCCAACACTACTTGGTGGGAGTTCGCTCAACGGGGTGAAATCCGTCAAACCTTTTTCGCCCCTGCCGCAAACTCTCGCTACGTGCTTTGTCTGCAGGAGACCAGGCGGTTGCAGAGGAGGTCCGCCTGCGTCAGGATCTCACCGGTACTCAATATCGAAGTCTACGGGACTCTAGAGTCAGGGATTACCAACTGGATTGCAGGTTTATAAGTGCAGCGGCACACAGGGAAATTCGCCGAGTCATTTGGGGTTCGGCTCAAGCCGTGTAAGTCCTCCCATTCCGTACATCTTTATCTCCGCCTCTTTCACTTCCATTCTCTCGGTTCTACCGCCTCACCCTGCAGCAGACCAACGGATACGCGCATCTCGGTCGGCTGGTGGGCGATGACCATATACCTTACGGCGTTCCAGAACTCTTGAAGATCGGTTCCTTATAATTGCCCTGCTTGATCATGGTGAGATGAGGTACATCCGAAATGCCAGGCGATGCGCACCATCGGGGATGTGAAGGTGAAGCTCGCAATATATTCCCCGGCGTGTCGATTTTTGAATTCCTGGGTTTGTGGCGCACGGCGTCTCCCTTCGCGATGCCGCCCGCTCCACGATTTTTCGGCATGGTAGCCTGAGTAACAATCGCGCCCCAAACACACCCGCCTGCTGGTAAGGACACTCAGAGAACCACCGCGCGCGCTTTCATCGCGTTAATACCCCAAAAGTCGGGGTTTCCATTCGCGGCATCAAACCGTTCCCACGGTTGAGATCTCCTCCCTCCGCCGTAGAAATTCAGGCAGGTCCAGACGTTTCCGCACTGGTGGTGATGACTCACCGAGGGTGATTTGATTCGTCTTGGGACATTGAAAGACATGTCTCCATGAGGCTTACGCTCGCCCACTCAATACTCGGCGATTGGGTAGATTGATGGTTGATCTCCCAATCTCCCACGGTTCGATTTTGTGCGCAATGACTTTATTTAGTCTTTTTTTCGCAGGCGACTCGGAGTTGGTCGTTCAAGGTCGATGTATCCAGTGTCCACGCATGGTTGATTGAAGTCGCATGCGCTGTTCCAACGCCGTGATTTGCTTGGTGATTCGGGGGAAGGTGGATCCCCGCAGCTAACCTGAACAGCTGCCACCAGTGTGTTCCACGAGGAAAAGTACTTACGAGACAGACGAGGAATAGGCGAATCAGGGCGCCTCAACGGCCGAATTCTACCATGAGGCATTGAACGTCGGTGACTTCATGTTCCCATTGAATATCATGACACAAACAGGCCGGCAGGAGGACAAATCAAACGCAAAACCACGCATACCAAGGGTCAAGGAAATTCGGCCTCGTGCACGAGACTCCGGTATTGATCCATAAACTGACATCGAGCAAGGGTTTCCAGGGAGCACACTCCGCGATATGCAGTTGCCGCAAAGGAACGAGCTGGGTTTTGCGCACACCGATGCCCATATCTGGCATCTGCACCCACGGATCTCTCAGCCCACCAACCGCCGGCGACATTCGCTTGCTGAAGACGTGCGTTGGCCGTGGCTCGATGGGCTTACATATATCTCAGGCACTCAGGCACCAGTTTCCGCGCGGGGGTATGACATGCGGGGCGGCCTTTTGTTATTTTCACCGCATTGCAACGCTAAAGATGCAGTAAATCCTAGTCCTTTCATCGGCAGAGCATTTATTCCTCCCTCTCCTCGACGGAATTGTGCTAGTGCGAGCCCTATAAAATTCACCATTCACGATTCAACCCCCTTCCGCATCCAGTCTAGCCGGGAGCCTAAAATCGAAGATCTCCGAGTCCCGACTGCGTGCGAATCGCTGACGCTCCTGAACGCGACACGCAAAAATATCACGACGCGTCGTGTGGTATCAAAATTTAAATCAGTCCCCCGCGCCGCCCTGACATTCTGGGGTGCAGATGTCCGCAGACATGTCTGAAGCCCAATGGCCAGGCGCCGCCGGGGCGAGAACATCCAATCAGAAGCATTCCGTGTGCCAGAACTTTTTTGTTGTAATTTTGCACAACCCTGGCAGCCATGCAATCCCGAATCAGACAGGTCTGTTCCACTGCCGCAATAACTGAGCTCGGCCCCGCCCATCGCTCTTATCTGACGCGACGGCACGCGATCCAAATGAGCATGCACATGCTGAACCACCCAAAACTGACTGTATTTAATTACAACTAACTTACAACAGCTGTCCTTCTCCCCATCTACATAGAATATTGAACGCCGCCGCCCCACCAAGAATCTAGATTGTAGGTGATAGATATGTCAAAAAAAAAAAACGAACGAAAGGAAAACGGAAAACAAACAAACAAGAAGGAAGGAGCGATACATAAGTAAGTAAGGAATAGATACACTGGGTGACTTTCCATAACGAATAGTGTATTTTCGCGCCTTTCTGAGCTTGTTTGAGAGTGCCAGTGATGCTGGCCACTTTGGGAATATTCAGCTGACGTGCCAACCACTGGATTTTTCTAACAAAAGAAAGAAGAAATGACTTGTGCCGTTTTGACCAAAGGAGGAACGGAATGGACTCCGTAACGCATCGTAAGCTCACTCCATTTTTCTCAAAGCAGGCGGGCCACTCAGTCGTCGAAGACACTGGCGGCAAGTTGCTGGGTACCGCCAAAGTAGTTTATTCTTTTTCGTTTAATCTGAAGAGGGGGGGTCGACCCCTCCTTCAGATTCTAATATATTCGAATAGATTCCTGACGTTTTCCTGTGCCCGAACTGATGGGGTCCCGACACCTGTCGCGGCGTTTGGTCGGAAAGCTTCCAAAATATTCGGAAAACGTTCTTTAATCGTTATGGAAAGTCACCCACTGGCGTGTGGCAGCAGAGCATGTAATACAAGCAGGCGCAGGGAATAACAACAAAAACAACAAGAACGACATGGAAAGCAAAGCGATTGATCGATGGAAAAGGCCGTGGCGGGGTGCACAAGGGCGTAGGCGCTAACGAGGCGGCCACGGACGCCCATGTAACCCGCATCCGGCGGTATGCGGCGTCGTATCGTATCGTAAGAGGTCGTAATCAATCGTGAAAGGCGGCTGGCAGTGGTATGAACGCGGCCTCTTGGGTAGTAGGGGCGGCGAGTCGCAGTGTCGTATGGTAGCTGACGGGGGGCACGCACCCCCGCGGCTCCAGTACGGAGGGTCCATGGCCAGCCCGCGGGCCTCCGGTCTCTCGTCGTAAGTGTCGGGCTAACCATCAGCGCCGCATCCACATCCATCCATCCCATCTATGGCCTATCCGAAACAAAATACGCGTCAGCTCGGTGCAAACCCGCGCGTGGCGAACCTACCCAACGCACTCACAACAACTTCGACTGCTTGAGGTGCTGCCGCACCACCATGTCGCGCACGCTCGCAATGATGCCCGCGGTCGTTTGCGTGTCCTGGAGGCCGCATCAGTATGCATATAGAGAATTGATGGAGGGGAGGCGGAAGGTGGAGGATGGAGGGGAGCTGAGGAGTACCAACGCACAGTAACGCTCGTCAAAAACGCATAAAACTTGCGCGGGTTAGGCGAGTACTCCCGATGTATCGCGCTGAACTTGCTCCTGAGGTCTGCACCGTCGCTCCCCAGTCAGGCTTATTTTCGTTCTCGCAAAACCCAAGGTGAGCACGCACACTGACTGACAGCCTCAAACGTGTTCTCGCGGTCGGCGTAGCTCCGCACGTAGCGTACCAGTCTGGGAGTCGTCAGTATCAGTATGCCAGGGGTAGGAAGAGGCTAGGAGGGCAGAACGCACTTGACGCCGTTCTTCAGCTTCCGCTCCAATATATCGCATTTGTTAAGGAAGAGCACGAGGTCGACCCCCGCGAGGAGCTTGTTGCTGCAAAGCGCCTTCCAGAGAAGGACGGAGTCTTCCTGTCGGGGTGTGAGCATGGAAGTGAGGAGTCGAAGAACGCCGGGGACAAGTGCTTTGGAATGCGAAAGCGACATGCGAGCTCTCGCGGGGGAAGGGCGCCGCCGCGACGTGCGCGCGAACGTATTTCGGCGGCGACTCGCGGGGTTCCCAAGGGCAGTGCCTCGGCGGCGGTCATCGCTGTAACAGCTTCTCGACTCCCTGAGCAGTTGCAGGGAGCGGCCGTAAATGCACATGGAGGAACGGCGGCTCGACACCGTACGTCACGATACCGCGGTGGGTCATCTCCTTACCCCCCGCTCCCTCCTCGCCCATCCCCAAAAAGAGAAGGAAAGACACCCACCAGCCGGTTAACCATCCGATCCTCCGCCAACACCTGGTCAAAGCCCGCAATCGGCGCCAGGAAGATGATCGCGTCCACTACAACATGCGCAGGTCAGCGTTCTTTCTTTATTCGCGGGGAGGGTCAAGTAAGAAGAACATACCATCGTCGAAGAACGGCACCCACGTCGCTACAAAAAATGGCCCCTGCGTCAGTTCCTCAAGTTCTTCCTCACTCGTCCATAGGGCGTACCGCGCTGCGGAGAGTCAGCTTGTGAGGCAAAAAAAGCAGACAAGGCAAGGACACACCTGACTCCGACTCCCCCCAACATCCACGATGCGCCACTCCGTGCCCGTTTCGCGGCCGGTCGAGACCTGCGTATGGGGAGGCGCGTTAGCGTTAGCATTTGGGCGAGGAGTGGTCGATTCGAAAGGATGTGAGAACGCGACTCGACACAAACACCACCGAACCGCCCGCGCCCAAGGCCTCGGCGCGCGCAACACCAGACACAAACGCGCGCGCACGGACGGCGTCTGTCCAAGTCCAAGACCTAGGCAGAAACGAGCGCAGAAAACGCACCTCCATCTCAAACGTATACTCCGACACGCCCACCGTCTTGAGCCGCGCGCGGAGGACGTCGTCTGCGGGCGTAGCGGCAGCGTCAGCGAACGGGTGAGGACGCGAAGACAGAGAGCAACGCACCATCCGTAGGCAGATACCCCGCGCCCGTAACGCGCTCCAGCTCGTCCAGGAAGCTGTCAAGAAAGATCGTCAGCGATCGCGCCTTGAGCCCAAAGCGGAAGAAAGGGATAAAATCATAATCAAGACGCGACGCGCCGAACACCAAAGCGCAGCGCCATGGGTCAAAGCGCAGCATCATCAAAGCGGACTCAGCGGCCCCAAGGGGAAGAGTCGGAAGTCGTCCGAAGAAAACAGAAACAGAACAGAAAAAACACTCACAACCCCGGCCCCTCCTCCAACCGCACCTTCCTCCTCCTCAACACCTCCCGCACCCCCGCATCGGCCCACAGCGCGCGCATCGCGGGCGCGCAGACGTGCAGCGTCTGCTGCGGGTCGTCCTGGCCCGGTTTTTCTCGTGCTGCTGGTGAGGGCGAGCGCGTTCGTCCGCCTACGAGTTGGGTTAGCTTAGTCGAGGGGTAGGAAGGAGGGGAAGGAGGGGAGGGAGACGGAGACAGAGACAGAGACGCACCCTTCCACCCGCCCCCGGGCCGTACGAATATCTCCCTTGCCCCCCGTCCCTCCATCCCGCCCCCACTCGTCGTCAACGCCGACCCAGGCACGAACACCGCCTCCTCCTCGCTCGCGGGCACGAGCCGCGCAATGAGGAGCGCCTCGACGTGCCGGAGGGGCAGCAGCGCGAGCTTGAGCGACGGGAGGTCGATCCCGAACGTCACCCCGCTCAGCCCGTTCCCGTTCCCGTTCCCGTTCCCACCGCCATTTGGATGCTGCTGCGCGAACAACCGCGAGGAGGACTGGTTGTTATTATTGCCCTGCTGCATCTGCATCTGCTGCAGCTGGTGGTGATACGCCAGCGCGCCGCCGCCGCCTCCGGCGTTGCTGTAGTCGGCGGCGCCGTTCCGGAAGACGGGCAGCGGGGGCGGCGCGGCCTCGGTATCGGAGTCGACGTCAGAGTCGACGCCGTAGGGCGAGGCGTACCCGCCCGAGTCGTACCCCGCGTCACGGTCGTCTGCTGCGTTGTAGGAGGAGGAGGAGGGCCCGGGCTGGTTGTACCCATTCGCGTGGTGGGGGAAGGCGCCGCCGAAACCAGGCGATGAAGGGCTGGAGGCGAGGGTCGCGAGCATGGACGCGGAGGCGGCGCTTGGTCGGCGGGTGCGCGGGCGCGATGGGGCGCGGGACTGCGAGGACGCGGATGGCTCGAGCGCTTCGAGGATTGTGCGTATTGAGCGGACGATGTTGAGCTGTATGACAGCGCGCCAAAGGATGCGCTCTTCGCGAAAGGCCGTCGGTGTGTAGAGCCGTTGGAATTCTGGGGTCAGAATAAGTACTGGAGAACGAGGGAAAGCGCGCGAATGAGCAAAACGCACGGCGTAAAGTTGTGCTCTTCCCGCTTTCGCTCTGCCCCAGCAGCAATAGCCGCACAATTCGCTTCTTCTTGCGCGCAAGGCGCTCTGCCTTGATGTCTGCGTCGATGGCGGCGCTGACGCGGCGCGCCTCCGCCTCCCTCGCCTCCCTTACCGCCGCCTGTTCCGGTGTCTCGTCTGCGGGCGGGCGCAGCACCGCGTCGAGCGGGTCGTCGTTTGGGTGCATTCTGTGGTCAGTGGTGGTGGTAGGAGTCGAAGGAGGGACACTGCTAAATAAATAAAGGTAAGCAGCTCTGGCACACTGGCAGATCTGCCTCCGCCCTCCGGCCGTCCCTGATCGTCCTATTATCCCCAAGAAACACACACAGAATCTATCTCCAACAAGCACCATACAGCGGTGTGCCTGCCGCGTCAACAACAGATGTGAAAAGCCAATCCGCTCTTCCTTCCGTCCATCTTCTTCCATAGTTCAGATTGTGTACGAGTACAGATCGTTCCTGGTCCAAGACCACCGCGAGCAATTGCAACCACGGATTCCCACCGGCGACTCACCATGTCTGTGGGCGCGGCGCATGTGCATCTTTCTCCTCGGCCTTTGCCTCGGTCCTTTCCATGCCATGTCTGCATATACCGCAACATATCGCAACGACACGACCGACACGGACACCAATCGCACCGGCCGACCGCAGCGGACTTGGTCCTCCGAAAGCCTATTTATCTTCCCTTGCTTCGTTCCGTGCCTCAGTGACACTAGCGAGGGGTTCTAATCGACGCAAGGTAAACCACGGATAGAATAGCGCCTATTTATACCCAGGCACGCCAGAACGGCATTCCGCTTTGGTTCGGTACTGGCACAGTGGTGAGTGCGTTGGGTCTGACACGTTGGTTGACTTTGAAAACTACGGTCGGACGGCGGGGGATATTGCCGATTTCGTCACTAGTGTGGTTGAATTTTCACACCAAGTCGACTTCCGCCTGCGCATGCTAATTAGCTACACACCAGATACGCATTACTACTCTCCTTCCCTCCAAATCCCCTTGGCTACCACTCGTCTCCACGATGCACTCATCTGATCACCATGCTTCTGTCGGTGGGCCCATGTAGGTCCTCTTCGCCCTCCTTCCATTCTTCTTCCCACCTCTTAGCTTACATCCATCCTATTTCCATGCCAAGTGACCCAGCAATCCTTGCTCTTCCTTGTGTTGCCATTGGTTGCCGTCCGACACAACACCGCCCACCGATGCCTTTGAATCAAGTGTTCCGTTTCATTCGCGTCGTGTTGACCCTTGATTCGTCGACGATCTTGTTGATCTTGAGCTCTGGATGCTCATAGCAAGCCCCCCAATAAGTCTCCTGAAGAACGTCAGCCGCGGCGGACAAAAACAAGAGAAAAAAATGCCCCGAAGTAATCAACCATACTCGGCAAAAGCCGAAAAACGAACCGTGGGAACCCAACCAGTGTGCTAAACCTTCGAACGGCCCAGTTTCCCCTCAAAGGGCGTGTGCGCTCTGGCCATAGCAACACCACAGTGGACTACCTCCCTATTACAGCAGAATACCTGCCCGACACATAGGGAAGAGCGCCGGGCAACGGAGATGAGAATCGAACCGTGGGAAGATCGTGGATTAAGGACAATCCGTGATGCCATACGCACCCCCGAATATTTTTTAGATCCAGTTAGCGCGCGCCCGCACCCTCGGGTTATCGTCACCCCCCAGCGAGCTGCAATCTTCGGCACATACACACATACATACATACATACGCACTCACCGCTCAGCCTCCGGCGGAGATCCCTACTCGGAGTACTTACTAGTATCAGGGTTCACCGCAAAATTAAATTGCAAACGCCGACCGATGATAATCGATAATTGTCATTGAACTAACCAACTACATGGTCTGTGAGTACTGCGCAGCACCTCACCTCACCGGGAGTGCCGCAGGCAGATGCAGACTGGATGCTGACAGACAAACGCCGTGCCGTGCCGCAGCGTGTGTTCGATCGATACCACCGCAGCGGCCTCGCCAATTGCAATAACAACAATAATAATAAGGATGTCGACAGTCGGGAATCAAGCATGAGGCAGACCCGCAACAAACTAAAGCCGCTCCTCCGCGCGCGGTATACTGTACCGTATTCAATGAATGGTACACATCTCACTCAGCGGCCAGCCCGTCCGCGACTCAGTTGTATTTGGTATTTGAGATTCATTCAACAACGGCCGGGCGCCACGGTGGGCCCGTGTGGGTCCGCCATCCATCGTAGAGTCCAGATTATCACTGAAATTCAACAGGGGTGGATGAATGAAATGCACCTCGCCTCATTCGCGGACGCCCGGGGAATGATCTATGGTGCAGTAATCCAATCCAATCCTACATAGCCATGACCTACTTACTTACCGAGGCACAGAAGTAACAAGGATCGTCTTGATACAAACAAAACCATCATCCGTGGGCGGTACATGTCCTACGGCGGCAGAAGCCCAAGAACGCGAGTCGTTCAATGCCGATACTGGTACCGGAGGCGTGGAAGTAAGTGGAATGGAAGTGGAAGTCTAAGAGGAAGAGACGGGAAGAGGCAGGAAGAAGGATGGAAGGACGGAAGGAATGAAGGAACTTGGAGGTGGGCGAATGATTCAGAATGAAGACTTGGATGGAGGAAGTGGACCTACACGAGCCCACAGAAGCGCGTTCATCATGATAATTAGATGCGTTGGAAAGGACTCGTAGTCAGGGAACGACCTTGGGTTCGATGTTGAAGTGCGCCCGACCGCGAATCGAAGGATCAGCCGTGCGGAGTAAATCAAACACGATGACAGAATGGTTGAATTTTACAGAATACGCACCGAAAATATGATGTTCGCTGCCAACCTGAATTCTGCTTTCGGAGGCCGCGCGAAGGACCCGAAGTGGAACGCTTATGCTTGTAAGAATCCGTACACCCCCAGATTGGCGAGCTCCCTACGTCTGTGGTTCGCATGCTCCTCGGGCTTCAACGAGGAGAGGAATTCTGGAGAGAGTTTCAACGAATGGATGGCGAAGTGTTGTCGACGCAGACAGACCGGAAGTCGAAGCAATTTGGAAGATAGAGATAAGCATACCGTCGCTGAGCACTTTAGAGGATTTTGGATGGGAAGATCAAGGTTTTAAGACGAGAAAACAAAGCGTCGACTTGGGACTGCAGAATTACTTACTAGTCCAAACGTTCTTCACGCGAGCCCTCCATATGCCAAAGCGATCCCGTATAATCACGCTCCAGCCGCGATTTGATCTCCTTGCGCAGCACCAGCTTTCCAAGGCCATACGCCAAATTCGGCGCCCTGATCCCGCCATAATAAATGATCGAGCTCTCAAACGGCCCCGCTGCGGTGCGCCCCGGACCAACCCGAGAAGCAACAAAGTCCAGGTAGCCATTATCCTCGAACTGCATGAAGGTCTTGCACTCGAAGGAGTGCAGACGCGGAACGAGGGCCGCCGCCGCCTCGTTCGTCGCGTCCGGGCTCAATGTGAGCCCACGCAGGAGGACGTCGTCGACCAAAAACAGCTCGGGGTTATCCAAGATAGCGTCCACGTACGAGCCCTTCCAGTGCCGGGGGTCCGAGACGGAGAGCGCCTCCAGCCGCGGGAGGACGGCGAGGGATTCGAGGAGGTCGGTTGCAGATATCACCATGTTCGATATTTCGAGCCTTCGTAACGTGTCGTGGAGGGACGAACGGGAGGCGAAGTTGAGGAAGGCGTCATACGGCCAACGAAGCGGGCGAGTGTCGGCCTGGAAATTGAGGACCCTCGCGCGGTGTAAGGTGAGGCATCCGAGGAGTTCATCGAGGACCGGTCGGCCGGACTCGTCGTTCGTCCGCCGTCCATAAATAAGCCCCACGGCGAAGAATTCGACGGGAGAGACGACAGGAGGAAGGGAGGACTGGTTCCAACTTCCGGTGATATGTAGGCGAGGAAATGCGAGCCTCGTGAGATTTGGAGACCGGGATGATTGGGAAAGCGCCCTAGCGATGTCCATGGGCTCCAAGTTTGAGTAGGAGACTGAGCGCAGCTGCTCCCAGGGCAGCTTAGGATGGGCCGGAAATGGTGGTTCCAGCGTGAGCGCCGTTAACTGGGGTGCAATCTCGAAAAAGTCGCAGTCCGCCGGTAAGTCGTAAAGATGGAGAGTGCGAAGGAGAGGGAAATTTCCCTTGCTCGGTGCAAGCTTTCTGAAGCTTTCGGGGTCATACCGGTCGACCCAGATCCTGGCACTCCTCCAAAGGGCGGAGTGTTGACCCAAAAGTTTCCAAACGTCACTGTCTCGATCACCATATCCGCGACCACGAATATATATCTCCAACGGTGCCGTGAGTGACCGTGCAAGAGACGATTTCACGAGGGCCAAAATTTCTGCGCCGCTGTTCCGCTTCGATAAGGGGAACAAATGTTGGAAGTCCAGCTCGATGGTGGACCATAGCGTGGGCGAGCCAAGGACAAGATCGCGCCAGCTGGCACACACCTGAGCCAACTGACGCAGATGCACGTATAACGGAGCTATACGAGCCGTGCTAAGGTCTGGGTCCGGATGGAGGGTATCCCACTGCCAGCCCTCGCGAGCCACCGGACGTTCCAGGGGAGCAGAAAGCTGGAATATATGCAGCATCATCTCGTCCGGGAGTCGTCGAATGGGAGCCGAGATGCTCTGGCAAGCGTCGGCGTGGTATTGAAGGAGGGCGCGATTCGCAACCATCTTGGCCAGGACTGACTGGAGCTTTGCCATCTCCAAATCGTAATCTGCGACCTTCTCCAGCGTTGGCGCGACTTCAGCTCCATAATTGGTTTCCGGTCCGCAATGGCTGTTGGATCGGAGGACGGTTTGAAGTCGCCCTCTATCGACGGAGTGAGGAAGTTTGCCCGGGATGAAGGGCCCGTAGGAGTATGGCGTAGACCGCCGCCCAAATTGCATGAGGTCGGACTTGGAGGAGGAGCGCAAGAGCGATTATTGATCGATCGGCCTTCGATCCGACGTTCGGGCAATTCTCATTCTGAAAGAAGAAAAAAACGCGCACCCATAGTGCTCCCGTCTCTTTATGTGGGTTCAAGGTTGGTCGCTCTTGCTTTATCCACATGCTTATTATAAATAACAGAGATTTTTTGTTTTCTGGGGGCCAGCATTGAACGGCCATAACATTTTCGACACGCTCGGGTTATACATCGGTTTGCCTACTTGACAGAAATTTACCACCATATTGGATCAAGTCATCCTCCACTCTCTTGGCCAATGCGAATTCAGGTGATCGCACTCAAGTCGCGACCTGAGCTCCTGCCGTTGAACGAATCCCGCTAGCCCTTCCACTAGGACAGAACTAGCTTCGAGGTCGCAGAAATAGACGACAGAGCTTTGGAACGGCCCTCGAGCGTTCCGACCCGGTCCGACGCGCGAGGCGATGAAATCTAAATAACTGCTGTCCTCAAACTGCATGAAGGTTTTGCAGTCGAGCGTGTGGAGGCGCGGGACGAGCTCCTCTGAGTCTGGGGCCAGAGTCAATCCGCGGAGGAGGATGTCGTTTATCAAGAACTTGCTGAGGTCAATGTTTTCGACGGAGAGTCTACTCGGACCGTAGAAGGGGTCGCAGATCGACAATGACTCAAGGCGGGGGAGTTTTGACAAGCACTCCAGCAGCTGGACAGCTGAAATGGAGAGATTATGGATGTCCAGCGTCCGGAGGGTATCATGCAGCGCTGAACGCGTGCACAATAAGAGAAAGTCCACATGTGGCCAGAAGAGTGGGGCTTCCCCGGTCGTCTCGAAGCGTAGGCTGTGGGCGCGGCGTAAAGTGAAGCACCCGAGAAGTCCGGTGACCATCGGACTTTCTTCCGTAGACCATGATTCGACGGTGAACCCAAACACGAGGGATTGTACGTCAGAAACCAAGGGCGCAAGGATGACCGGGTCATCCTCTCTCTCCGAAACATAGAGGCGCAGGATCTCCAATTTCTCGATTTGCGGGCAGCGAGACAAATGGGAAATGGCGGTCTGCAGGTCGCATGCGAAAAGATGGGGGTAGGATAGAGTCCGTAATTGCCCCCAAGGCAGTCTCGGGTGGGATGCAACCAGTTCCTCGAGTGCGAGCTCCGTTAATCGAGGGGCAATCTCGAAAAAATTGCAATCATCAGGCAAATTGCTGATATGAAGACTTTTGAGCTGGGCAAGATTGCCTCGCACGGGTGCGAACGCTGCGAAATCATCAACAGCCTTGGTGCTGTCTTCGGGCCAGAGTTTGGCCTGCGTCCACCGGTTCGATTGCTGAGCTATGAGATCGAGACTCGGACCGTATGGCACATAGCCAAAGTTGCGACTGCGGAGGTAAATTTCCAGCGGCGCGATGCGAGATCGCTGTAGAAACTCTCGCAGGATCGCTGTCATTTCATCGGCCAGTTTTGGCACCTTGCCATAGCCCGCATACCCCCGGGAAACTAGGCTGGTATAATCCACCTCGATCTGTGCCCATAAGGACGGCGAGTCCATGATCAGATTGAGCCAGCTGGCACAGACTTGGGCCAGCACGAGCAGATACCGATAGCGGGGAATGGCCCTGTGGACCTTGGGTAAAGGGTCGTCAGGCTGGTAGTCGATCCAGTCGAATTCGGAGGAAGGATCTTGCAACGGAGAGCACAGATGGAATATCTCGAGCAGCGTCTCGTTCTGAAGTCGTCGAATGGGGGCCGAGACACTGTCGCATCCCTCGGCGTGATATTGCAGAAACGAGCGATCTCCACCCATGCTGTCCAAGATCGCCTGGACCTTGGCTATCTCGACGTCGTATTCCGCGACCTTGGCCAACGTCGGCGCGATTTGACCGCCATAATCCACCGACAAATCAGCTAGCGCGCAGCGGCCGTTGGATCGCAAAACCGTCTGAAGTTGGCTACTCTCGGTGGGGTCGGGGAGGTTTCCGGGAAAGAAAGGTCCGTAAGAGTATGTGGTAGGCTGGGTGGAAGGCTCCATGTGCGCTTCGAAACGTAGAACCAGCGAAAACCTCCGAAAACCTGTACACGAGCTGAAGTCGGTCGTTTGTGCACTGGGGTGGACGACAGACTTTTCGTACGATTACAGCGGATTCGAGAAACCTGCGGTCGTCCGCAAAGGTGGCTTAAGGGCGCGCCTGGAAGTACAAGCACAAGTGCAGGTTGTGGGTAAGTTTGAACGCAACTCGTGATGGTCACGGCGTCACGAAACCAAGGTTGATCCCGAACCTAAACCACCGCGCTTTAATTCCCCTATTGCCCAGGAGCAATTCCGACCCGGAAACTCACTATCCACCATGATGTCCAGCGGCGCCCCGGGCTACAGATCTGTGCGCTTCGGGGATGGCGACGATGAAGACACCGACATTCCAGCTCGCCTTCATCCAGTCATTCTCAAGACCGTCCAAAATATGTATCGCACGCTGGCTCCATCGGAACGCGTACCCGCCCGCCTCGACGGATGGTATCACTCCGCCATCCTCTATTATCGCATCGACCCGATTACCATCAAGTTGGTTGTAGTGGAAGGCGACAACACTCCCACCTTTGTTATACCCGAAACTCGCTTTGAACTAGTCACCACGACGGCGTCGATGCCGGGGGTTATGCTCGAGAGCTACCTGGAGGACGCCTTTGCCGAGGGGCGCGGAAGACTCCCCGAGGATATGAGTGCCGATTTCCAAGTCGTCAGGGCCTGGGTCTTGGCGGACATCGAGCGCAGGGGGCTGAACAAACCCGCGGCGGTTGCTGCTCGCGCGGCAGAAAAGGTCAAGAAACAGAAGGCGGCCGCAGAGGACTGGGAGAAGAGATTAAAGGTACATCGACCTCTCTTTCCACCGCCTTGATTCTAACGACATCAAAAGGATTTCTACGAACGTGTGGGGATCGATAAGCCAATCCCGAAAAGCAACCAGCGAAGCTGTCCCAAATGCTACACGGTGCTCCAGACTTGCACAGGGTGTCGCATCATTTGCTGTATCCAGCCTGAGTGCGTTTCCGAAGTCGACGACGCCAAGGGCTGTGTGAAGCACCCCAAGACTGTCTATTGCGGCAAATGTCGCAACAAACTATCCAAGACTTTACCGGAGCTGATGAACTGCCTCGACTGCTCACGGACCTACTGCCGCGTGGATTTTTCATGGTGCATCGCGCCTCCGACTTCGACCTCTCCGACCTCCCACTCGCCCGACGCAGCTCCAAAGCCAACGACTACCGCTTCATCTGAATCTGCCGGAACACGCCTCCACGAGCCTAAGGCGATTTGTCCCGCCAGATGTGGCGCAGAAGACTCTGGGCTTCGTTGCTGCAACCCGAAGTGCTGGTCAGTCGAACCCGGCGGCACCCTCGCCAACTTGTTGCCCAGGACGCTCTGCAGCGACTGTGGCCCCAAGTGGGACGGGGAGTCGTGTGCGGGACAGCATTTGTGGCTTTGCGGCAGCTGCTCTCTGCCGGCGAACATGCCGGCGAACATGCGCGAATGCGACTCGGACACATGCGGGTTATTTTCTTGTGACCGCTGTAAATCGACGCGGACCGATGGGAAGACTGTTTGCGCGAACTGCCAGGTCGAGCTTGGAGAGGACGCGGAGGAATATGAGGAAGAGGAGGAACCTGACGCGGCATGCACCCAATGTGGTCTTTGGCTATGTGGGCCGTGTGCAGCTGGACCGAGCACAGAGGAGTATTGAGGGTCAAGGCTGGCTCACTATATTTTTAGTTCAACTTTTCTACGTCTGGGAAAGGAAGAGAAAGAGCGGGAAACAAACAGGATCGATACGCACAGACGTTACTTGTACATTTATCTCTTTACCCTTTGGGTTGATTCTTTCTTGAATCTATCGTTCGGCTTCCACTTCGACCGTGTCCGATCCTTACATCACTTCCCCGTCTCGTTCCACTTAGCCACTGATGTCCAGACTGTTACTCGCCGCCCTGCGCGCCGCAAACGCTTGGGAATCCAAGATAACAATTAATAAAAATACAGAGAGCAAAGTACTACTACTAACTAGTATGTACACCGAAGCACTATCTACATAGCACAGTCCATGTATCGCGACGGTACAAGACAAGAACAAGCTAGACTAGACTACTCTAGCTAGGGTACCGGTAATCCAAGAACGAGTGGCCATGCCAAGAAGGTATACAAACGTCAGGTATATATGCAAATCGAATGAGAGGTGAGTTTGAGGAGGCCGCGCGGCGGGTGCGCAAAAAGGTGGCGGTGGTGGGCGTTTCGTTGGTGGGTCGGTCGAACAGACGACGAAAGATTAGAATGAGAGAGATAAATAGGACACTTAACAGGGTCTTTTCACGGTTGCGTTGGCTTGAGATTTGAGATTTGAATATGCTGGTGTATGCTTGAGGAATAAGTTAATGTTGCGTTGTCGGGATGCGCTCGCTCTCATCGAATGGGAATCTCATGCTCATCGGCAGAAGCAGCGGGCAGGCCGCATTGAATTTTTAAAACTAAGATCCCATCCTCCATCTGCGCATCAATGTCGTCCGCCTGCGGCAACATCGGTTGGCACACGAAAAGAAGACGGGTCAGAAGTAACGACACCGCGGGTAGGGGACGCACCTGGGTGTCGATCGGAACAGGGAAGGCGCGCGCGAAGCGGCCGTACTTGCGCTCGCGGAGCATCGGAGGGGCTGGTGAGGTTGAGGTCGCCGTCGTCGAGGTGGAGAGCAGGAAGGGCGGGCGGGAGTGTCCGCGGACGATGACCTGGCGGAGGCGGTTGAACGGCGTCGTGGCGAGGGTGATGGAGATGTCGCGCCGCTTCATCCCGGGGAGCTCGAGCAGGGCGGTGAGGACGCGCGTCCCGGGGTCGTAATGCGTGTCGGCGCGTATGATGTATCTCCGTTCGTCCGTTGACGAGGGCGTCTGCTGTTGTTGTTGCTGTGGCGGCGTATGTGTTTGGGTGAAGGCACCCTCTGGCGGCGCCCCAAGAGGCGAAGTCGATACAAAAGACGGCGACGATCCTTGTTGTCCCGGCTGGGCGTACTCGCTGCCGGGTGGGTGAAACCAGGTACGGGCGAGATAAAAAAAGAATGACCCACCTCATCGGCGGTGATGTGAACGGTTGTCTTGATGTCGAAGGCGACGGGCCTCGTTGTTGCCCAGCGTACTCACTAGACAACGGGTGAAACGACGAGCAGAAGGAATCTGGGCAACGCACGTCTGCCTTGGAGGCGCATCGCCTGCGGCCAGTTGGCCAGATTGGACGTACTCACTAGATACCTGGTGAGACGAGGAGCAAAGATAAAAGAACGAACGGCCCACCTTGGTGACGTGAATGTCTGCCTTGCGGGCGCAGGGGAATGCATAACGGAGCCCGGGTGCATTTGCGGCGTGTTCGTCTGGCTCGCGAACCGTACATGCTGATGCGCCTCCATTTCTCGTCGGTGTCCGGAAGCGCTGGACGGCCGCTGATAAGGATGGAACTGGTGTCGCGCGCGCGATGCTGGTCGAGTACTCGGTCCAGCATGGGCGGTGGATCGCACAGCCGTATCGACTTGCAGCATCACCGGCTTAATCTCAACCGGCGGCGACCTCCCTGGAGGCTGGCCCGCCGGGAGAAGGCGTATGGGCGTTAAATCATGTGCCCCTCTGGGCAATATCTGGCTCGGTACTAAATGCTGGGGGTCGTCGAGCGGTTGGTGGAAAGGCGGTTGTTGTGGCGGGGGCGGGAGCGATAATGGCTGCTGGTGCTGTTGTGGTAGTTCTAGGGCTTGTTCAAGCGCTTGCTGGGACATATGGTCGGATATTTGTGAGTGCTGGGATTCTTGTTGCTCCCATGGCTGCTGGGGCTGGTAATTGGGGTCGCGCGGTGTTGGGGGGGCTGAATGGGCTGCATATTCATCAGGATATTGACCGGTTCCCTGTTGACCAGCATAATAGGACATGGCGGTCAAGCGCAAGAGGGAGCGATCCGTGGGACCAAATGCCGTCGCCTTTTATCGGAGTCAGAAACGCTCCCGCGGATGATGCCGGAATGGGGACAATGTGGGATCATTGATGCCTCGAGGCGGGGCACCGCCACAGTGGGCACTGCCACCCCGACGCCGAGAACGCAAAGAAATTGTCAATGTTATGGCTATTATACAGTTATGGCGTCTATGACATACAGTACGATCTTTCTCAGTGTCCGGGCACAGACGACCATATCCAAGAAAGCGAAAAAATTACGGCGATATCCTACTCGTGCGAGCTGCCATTCGGGATATCAATCCCGCCGTTAATGCGCGGCGAGTCAGGCGCCTCGGTCGTGGCGGGCAGCGTGTGCCCGTCCGCATGACTCCGGGGGATGAGCTGGCCCGTCTCCGCCACCCGCCCCCCGCGCTCCACGCTCTCCCGCCGGCTCTGACTCGTGCTGCGGCTGATGCTCCGCAAGCTCCCCGACTCGACGACGCGCGCACCGCCCCGTCGAATCGAGTTGCGTCGGCTCTGCGGTTCCACCGGCGACAGTGAGGTGTCGCGGTCTCGATGTGGCATGTGGTATGACACCGTTGGAGACCCGAAGGACGAGGACAAAGAAGGTGGGGGTACGGAAGGGTACGTTAGTCCGCGGGAAGGTGCACCAAAGGTGACACCGCCCGGATTAAACGACGTCGGGGGGCTGGTGATGTTGCTGTTGACGCTGTAGCTGGTGGGGTTGGTGGGCGACGTGACGGGGGAGAAGGGGAACGGAGAGTCGGAGGAGGAGGAGGGCGAGTGTGAGAGAGGGGTATTTCCCTCGGAAATATTGTTGCTGCTGACGCGTCGGATCTGCGCCGCGGGGCGGGGGATGGGCACCCCATTAGTTGGGCGATTGGTGGGGAAATGGAGCACCGAGTTAGTGGGAGACGAAGCATTGGAGGAGTACGCCGATTGTAGCCGCTGGTGCGTCGGCTGCGAGTATGGGTCGGACGAGGCCAGGCCGATGAGGTGGTCGACGGGCAAGCCCAGCTGTAGAAGAGACGGTTAGATCCATCGCCAAAGGTCGAGTAGCTCCAGTCCACTTACGCGATTTCTGTGCTCAAGCAGCTCTTCGCGATACACTTCGTTGAGCCTGGAGATGCGCACATAGTCCCTTTCCGTGTCCACCAGTCGAGACCTGAGCGCTGCATTCTCCCTCTGCAGAGCTGCCAGCATGATCTCCGCCGATGGATCGGAGGGTCCAGGAGAAGTGCCGATGCCAGCCAGCTGCGCCAGCCTTAGACCCGACAGTTCCCGCGAGAGCTTGTTCACATGGGACTCGGACTCGGCCTCCAGCACATTCTCGAGCTCGATTTTCTCCTCCCGAAGCTGCACACACCCCGCATGAACACCCGATTTCGTGTGAGTCATTTATTGTGGTGCCCACCTTCTCCAGCTTCAGCACCAACCCGTTTATTATTCGTTCCTCCTCAGCCTCGTACGCATTGATGAGCTCTTCCTGTCGGGTTAGGGAGCTGACCGACAGTCGTCGGATAGGCGGAGATATCGACATCCAGACCCAGAAAGCGGGAGGAAGATCCTGGGCTCAGGAAAGGGATTCCAGAGCGTCTTTTGTGTCGAGTATAGAGCCTCGAGGGCGGGTTGAGCTCTGGCAGTCTTTGGAGCTCGACTTTGGGGCCCGGGGGTGGTGGTGGTCGTGGTACAGGAGGAGCGGTCCGAAATGAATCCATCAGCCATTCCACATGGCATAATTACTCTTAAGCGCCCACCGATATACACGTTTTGGATTGTGCCTGGAGCAAATCCTCGTCCATCCAAACGCCTCGAACCTTGTTCAAAAGAGAAGCAGGAATCAGCTCAAGGCTCTTCCAGTCTTTTCCGAATAAATAAATTCTCAAGTTCAACTGGCAAATAAATTCAACCTTCAACTCCACAGGATCGCCTACAAAGACTGGGCCAAGAATTATATAAATCGAGCCAGTCGAACATCCATCGAAGCGGCATCCTTCATCTGGGAAGAACGCACAAAGAGCGGCCGTGCATCCTCCCACATCCTCCGCGCCGCCGATGTATCTCCTCGCGTCATGAGAATATCCCCAATCCGAGACATGCATTCCGCCCGCCTACGATGTATATCCACCTCCGTCGTTCCTTCCAGCACGGCGTAAAACATATTTAACGCGGTTTCTGCATCGCCTCGAACAAGAAAGATGTCGCCCAAGAGACGAAGCGCCTGGTACGTGAGCACCGCATCCCGGTGCAGGCGCACCATGGCGAGGTACGTTCCTGCCCAGTGGAACGTCGTTTCGAGGTCGGTCATTCCATGTTTGAGGTCACCGAGCATCTCGAGGCATTGCATCACGCCAGGGAACATAAACCCCCGCCGACGCGACGCCTTGAAGCACAGAATATAGTCTTCGCGTGCAGCAGCAAGGTCTCCCCGCGCAAGGTAGACCCCCGCCATCAGCCGCTTTGCGAGGACCATGCCGTGCTTCCAGCCTAGACGCTCAGCCGCTGTGGTTGCTGCCTTCAAACCGCGGACGATCTGCTCTTCCTCCACGCCCACCGCCTGGTCTATCTTGACCAAATTCAGCAACGCGTTGCAGTGAAAGAGCGGGTGTCGATCCAGATCGGACATGCGCACCACCGCCTCGTACAACGCGCGCGCCTCCTCGTATTCACTCTTCTCGAACTTGATCCCAGCCTCAATGTCCAGGAGGTTAACCTCCCGCGTCGGCCCCTCGCGTCCCAGAACAAGAAATATATCGCGTCCCCGTTGGCACAGCTCGGACGTGTGCCGCAAGCTAGCTGTCGTCCAATATGTCGGCGGTCGCTTTTCTGCGATTTGCTGCCCCGAAATAGAATAGGCAATACTGGTGCGCCGAAGCGGGACCGTCGAGTTCATCCTCCGGAGTTGCTCCCGCGTTTTCCGCCTTTCCACCGCCGTCGTTCCAAGCCGATTGAACTCCAGGGCCTTCTGAAGGTTCCCAACCAAATAATAATATCTGGTCGCGGATTTATAGAATTCAACTGTGATTCAAGTTAGCTACGGAGAGGCTGTCAACACGGGACACACTCACGGCGAGCAGCAGGATCTTGTTCACGTTCGTAATGTCGGATTCCTTGCTGAATCAATTTCTCTGCTTCTCCAGGCGCCAGATCTTGAAGGTTTCCAATATTGAGACGGGAACATATACGCTCTAAATGCAACCGTCGGTCGACCCGTAACTGGGCGTCATCAACAACATGTTGAGCCCACAAGTTCGTCCCTTTGAGAACCTCGTCCGAGAAAAGATCTAGGCTGAGGACATTATGCATGAGGCGCTGACGTTCGCCTCCAGAAACCCGGCGCGACAATGCGAGCTCGGTGAGGCTGGCGATGTTGCCGGCGTTGGAGGTGAGGCCAGAAACGAGGTCGTCACATGGTGTAGCTTTATGGTAAGTCCACAGCTCCAGAATATCGCCCCAGTGGTTGCGCAGCCGCTCCACGGCTTCGTGCGAGGGTGGATGGGCATGTTGCATGTAATGGCGGATGGGACTTAGAACCTTGAGGCGCCCATGGTCCATGTGAGCCAGAGATATGCGAAGCAGGGCTGTGCGGCATTGGAGGACATTCGGGATGACGACGGCCCTGCGCGAGAGGAGATCCGCGTCAGAAATTCCGTCGGGGAGGAGCGAGAGCAGAGACAGAAGATCTTTGGCGCCTGGCGAAGAAGCCATACGGGGACTGGAGAGAGATACCGCAATGGAAGAGTTTAAATTGGATCTCGTGTCGTAACCGTCCGACAGGAGCGCCGTGTTCTCTAGCTTCCAACGACGCAAAGTGTTCGTGTAGCCTTCGTACGATGCTACGGCCGCCATGAGACTGACCTGCAGAAAAATCAGCTGACTGTGTCGGCGAAGCCGAGGAGGTCTTACCGCCAACGGTAGATTTCCGGCCAAACCAATTAATTCGGTCAAATCTTGCTCTTCATCTTCCGCAGGATCGTCAGCAATGTCGATGAACGTCTGACGCGAGGCAGATGGATGGAGGGGCTCCAACGCGGGGAGAAACGGACGAGCCCACTTGACGTTCGCTGGCCTTTCTGCGCCGCGCATAGTCACCTATATTTTGAAAGTTCAACCAAGCGGCTTCGTCAGGTCGGAATGGGAAGACTCACAAGCAACGATAATTGCGGTACTTCGCTCAACTGCGAAAGGAACTCCTCGACTTCTGCCCGACTGTCTGGCCCCTCCCACGGCGTTTCAAAATTATCCAACACCAAAAGCGTACTTTCCGCCGCAAGGAAAGAATCGACGATTGACCTCGAAGAAAATTCAGAGGCTTCAAGTCCAAGGCGAGCGCCAAATAAATTGATAAGCTGGGCCTCATTCGATGCCGATTCACACGAGACGAAATATCGCTGCTCGTATTTGGAGGTGATGTCGGGGTGGTGCAAAGCAGCGACTGCAAGGGTTGTTTTACCCATGCCCCCAGGACCCAGCACCACGATATGAGCCGGATGGCTTTTCAGGTTCGAAACGATGAGTTCGAGCTCTGAGTCTCTCCCATGGAAAATTTTCGGAGAGGGGGGCAGGACCGAGGTGATACTGGAGGTGGTGTAAGTGCTGATTTCGTCGACGGACGAGCGAGACAAACCTGTCGCTTGCTGAGAACTGACTGATCGAGTCGTATTCGGAGCGGTGACCGGAAGCTGAGTCTCCCACCGAGTGTCTGTCCCCTTCGAATTCCGCGGCTAGGAGAGCGACGAGGTTTTGATGGCGCTGTTGTGCATCCAACTCGAGCTCAATCAGCTCGGCAGAAAGACCTCCCCCGTTTATTTTCTGCGAAGATCCCCATCAACCACGCGTATATGACAACCCATTCTACTCACTGAGAAGACCTCCAATGTCGCTTGCAATTCGCCGTCGTACGCCCGTAGTCGAGCACCGAGTTCTTGCTGCCGAAGGAAGCGCTGGATCTTGCTGAGCTCACGATGCGTTTGAACAGCAATGTGGGTCTTCTGGAGGATGCTAGATAACCGAAGTTAGAATATATGCTCTTGCGGCGCCGGCGCGTGAACGAACCTACTTCACGAAGTCCCCAACGGTATCCAACCAGTTGACGGGAAGAACATGCTCCCCAACAGAAAGGCGGACGATGGCGCAAAGAAGTTGATGCACGAGCTCGACAATGTCGAACAGAATCCTTTCATTCGTATTCGTCTTCTATTCTGCAACTTGAGTTCAATCGACTCAAGGTCCAAAGACACGAACCTCGATTTCATTGAGCAAGACCAAACTTGCCTCGGTGACAGTTATAAGGAGGGGGGTATGGCCAGCCGGGGCAAGGTCTCGCAAAGTTCGTGCTGCGAGGGTTGCATACGCGAGAAGCACACCGCGGTTATTTCTCTGCTTCGAATGCATTGAAGGGAACAAGGAACGAGGGAGAACCGGGACAGGTAGGTGGCATCTTGTTCCCTTTATCCTTTCGGAGATTGCTGGCTGGTGCTGGCTGTGTACATATTTGAGTAAACTTAGCCTGATTCAGACGCACGCAGCGAGACTGCCCGTGGAACAGAGATGTGTCAGTCCCGCAAGGCTACCCGCGCGCGAAGGAGCATTCAAGTTGGGGTTTCGTTGTTCTTGTGATCTGAATCCAAAAAGCAAGAACAGCCTAAGCGGCTATGGAACGACCCAGAGACTCAGAGAGAGGAAAGCGAACAAGCACGCTTACAAGTCGTGATTGCCGAGCGGAGTTTCAAACCCACAGAATTGAACTGCGAATTTCGTGAACACAGAATTCGCAGTTGCATACTTACTTGAGCATGATCGCGCAGTAGCTAGCACGCGCTCAGATACTCTCAGACGGTCCGCCGTCCTGCAATGCCCCAAACTAATTTAATTTATCTCTGACAACAGGGAGAAGTGGCGATCGGTGGACGTCGTGGGTACGAGGGCCCTTGACGGGATGAACGCACCAGGCACAGCTGACGGGCTCGAGTACCCTGATGCGGTTTCATAACCTAGTTACTGTAAGGCACGGGAGAGCTACGACGCTTTTCTGTGCGATAACAGCGCCACGGAACAGAAAAAGATGGAAGCGCTGAGGATCAATGGTTTCGCAAGCTGAGGGAGAACATCAGTCTTAAATTGAATGGCAAAGGAGGAAGGTACCAACAAGCAATAGCTAGAACAGTGAGTATCGAGACTATCTCCACGACCGTACCGTTTACCGATCTTGATAATGACACGCTCTCAGGTAGAACAGCGTCCCATGGTCTTGTCTGCCCGCACGCCGTCCCGGACCGCTGTCTGAAAACGCCTGCTCCAGCGAGTCCCCTGACCAGCGCCACAGCGTGAACGACTTCCACGCATTTCCGTTCGGCCGCTTCGTCCGCTCCACCCGACCGTCCACGTCGAGCAGCCCGCTCTCGAGCTGCGTCGGGCTCGTTATCGTCATGCTGCGCGTCGGGGCCTCGGGCTCGCACGGGCCTGGCATCAGGAGCTGCGCGGGTAGATCGCGTTTGGGACCTGGCTCCAATAATACCGTCAAGCTGTGGGTGCGGGGATCAATTCGTTGGACCTGCGTGATGTGGCGGGTAAGCAAAATGAGTGGAAAAAACGGAGGATCCCTACGATGACATCCTTTTCGACGACGACGTCGAGGTTGGTGAAATTGCGCTTGTAGGTGAGGACGTCTCCTTCACGGAGAACGGAACTTTTCGCTAGATCCACGAGTTTGAGTTCTGCAGCGTCGCTAAAGGGCGGTGCGAGTTTAAAAAATGAGAAAGAAAAGAAAAAATGTTGGACGGAGAACATACCCTGCACGCGACGATGTGGTTGCTGTCGGTTCCTCGAGTTGGTTATCTCGTTCCCAAACTTCGTCCTTCCACGGTGCAGCGAGAGTCCCGTCTCTAATTCCCTGCTCATACTTCTTTACCTTTTCGGCATGTGCGTCGGAAAGCCAATTGGAATAGATGTGGTCCTGGAAGGTTCGTGCGGCGGCAAGAAAATGAGCGTCGGTGAAGAACGAGGCCTCGACATGACCCGAACCACTTTGATCAGCGTTCATAGAGTCTGCTGCTGCAGGGTGGTCCGGTCCAATGGAAGGCTGAAAATGAGAGAAAGCAGTGGGAGGTAACAAAGCACTGAGGCGGGATTGTGATTCGGGTGACAGCATATGCCAAGCGTTAGCGTTGATTAGGTCCTATTAGTGCCACGGAGCTTGAGATTGAGGACTTCCGATTAGCCAGTCGGTAACGCACAGAGATTTCCATCTTTGTAAGGCGACTTTTCGGGTTTTGTAACATGAAGTGCAGTTGCTCCGTAGGATTCACATCCTCGTTAGCTTTGCGTTTGGCCGGAATAGTTTCAGCAACGGGAATGGTTTTGGGCTGGGTTGGTTTGGGCTTGCGAGCCGAGCGTCTGGGAGCAGAGTCCGTCATGGGAGTTTGGGACAAGAGTGTTGGTTGTGTTTGCCACCCAACGTGATGCATGATCGCGTTTGTCAAAGTTTCAACACACCGTCTTTATTTTATTTTGCTCTTTTACCTTGCTACCGTAGGACGCGATTCGGGCTTCAAGATAACACGAAACAAATAAAAAAAACCCTGGCGAAGGTTGAAGCATCGGACGATAATCGGAATCGGCTTTTCTCGGCTTTTCTAATACAAGCACCCGCCGCAGTGTAGCTGGAGGAGCACGAAAGGAACGGAGAGAAGCAAAGTGACCGACCATCCGCGCCTGGATTATCTTGCTGTACGTAACTTCGATTCGATTCCGTGCCGCCGCTGCAGACTTTGAACAATAATGTACTTGCACGCTTACTTCGACGAGTTATTATTCATATTGCCCGTTAAATGGTTCGGAGGCGAGAGCTGCACGTTATGCCTAAACATTGGAATTCTTTGAGCACGTACAGTGGTACAAGAAATAGGCCATCAGGATGAGCAATGCGAGATCACTAATTGTTGAGTTAGAGTCTGACGACGAGGACGGACTGGAACCGCCCATTCCTTCTCGCCCAACCGCCCATCCGATGTATTTCCCCACATGGCCCCCAGCACAAGACCTCGTCGCCAGTCTCCGCGTCCGCCGCACGTCGGGATGATGTTGAGGGTTGCGATTTAGTGGATCTCGTAAGTTGGTGTCGCACGACGTAGGTTGAGAGCAAAAAAAGGATCGGGATGGCGAGTGGGGTAAGAAGAGGCAGCGTCGTTGGAGGAACGCGCGAGGGAAGTAGGCTCAGGAATTTGAAAAAGTCTAGACGTTCCTGTTTGCAGTTGTTGTATTTGAAGGTCAAAAGCTTTCGACTGACTCAGTCTTGAAGTTGGTGACCTTCAAACGCTTAGAGCGGATTGCAAGAATAGAGCGAAGAACGGGCATACAATGGTCACGTCCTCCTCAGTAGGGGCATCCTGCGGACGTCCTCAGTCTCCAACGGTATAATCATGAATATATACGCACCATCCTCGCCCGCTTTTTCTTTCGTCCGGTCTCCTGGTAAGCGTCGGTCAGATTGCAAACGAATATATGCGGTCGAAAACGAATGAAATAGTGGACCGAGACCAAAAAAACGTACCTCTGGCGCGAGCGTGTCCGAGCGCTGAGGGAAGGAGAAGGGCGTCAGATGGGGACGATTGAGGGATGGACATTTGTCGTACCACGACCTTCCCTTGCTCGTCCCAATTCTATTAATCCAGACATCAGCGAAAAAGACCCGAAAGACGTGTCGAATACACACCTCCACGTTTTTGCGCTTCCTGGTTTCTTGTTTCGTCTTTTTGTCGGCCCTTGGTGTTTGTTGGCCTTTGGTGGAGGGTTTTAGGATGTCGGGAACGAGCAACGGTATAGAGGGCTGTCGGAGGAGGGGGTGAAAAAAAAAAAAGGCATTGTGCAAGGAAGAGCACATACAGATACGAGTGGGACTGCTTCAGGAGCATAGCGAGGCTGCGAGGGTGCCGATGCGACAAGGAGAGGCGGCGGGCCTGTCGTAGACGAGGACGGAGCTGACGCGGAGGACGTGCATGTGGCAGACGACGCGCCGGTCGAGGACGAGCCGGGAATTGCTAACGGTCCAGAACGCTATCGAAGAAGCGATCAGCATTGCGGAAGGAGGAGCCGGAAACACGTACGGGAACGAAGGGAATCGGCTTCAAGAGAAATAGGTGTGAGCACAGAGAAAAAGGATGAGAGGAAAAGGGGTACAGTGTAAAAACACAGCGGGCCCGCCAAAGACGAGGACGCGGCCGACACGAAGGACGTGTCTGTCGAAGACGATGCGCCGACTGAGGACGGGCCCGATGAAGACGGTCCGCCGACTGAGGTGGCATGAGTTGCGGACGGTGCAAAGGGCTATTTTGGAGGAGTGGCGATGAATGAGCATTGTGCAAGGAGGAGCAGATGGAGACACATACCGATACGAATGTAACTGGCACAACAGATGGCCCAGGGACATGGCGAGATCGCGAGGGCGCCGGTGCAGTAAGAGACGGCGGTCCCGTCGAAGACGAGGGCGGAGGCGACGCGCCAGATGAGGATGGGCCCGACAAAGAGGACGCGACGGCAGATGACGGAGGAGACAGAGCAGAGGCAGTTGTGTCTGACGGGGGTGTGTACGACGTGGGTACGTACGGGCTCTGTGAGATCTGGGTAGACGCAGCCCTCGCCTTGAGAGAAGGATAAGCTATTGAAGACCGCACAGAGACAAGAACGCACCGCAGCCAGAAAGTCGAGAGGCATCGTGCAAGTCAAAGGTCGGGTGAGAGGAAGAGGAAGGAAAGAGACGCGTCAATCATGCGGGACACAATATTCACCAAAAATATTTAATTCTCGGTCGGTGTTCGGTTCGTTTCCAATCCAGTCTGTCAATTGCCCAAGAAAGCCTTTGAACATCCGGCGGATACGACCAGCCAGCTTTGCAGGCTTAAACCCTGAAAAGTCCGGGTCGATTAATCCAGAGACGGAATAAAACCCTAGTAAAGAGCCATCCAGGAAACCAGAAGCTTCCCTCATAAATCGCGCAGGGAAGGTGACGGTGAGAACTTGTTTACACTTGTTGCATACACAGGGGGCAAATATAGTGGCACCTGTCATCGGGGCTTCCGTAACGTCCTTGCACTGTCCTTGCACTCACTGCATTCAGGCCCTTTGTAGACATAGGGTGGGGCTACGTTCGGTTACCCCCCTCCTACGTTCGCCTACCTGCGTCTACATGGGTAGACACAGGTGCGTAGACGGGGGTGATCCGAGGTTCGGTTACCCCCCTTGTACGGCATGTAGGCGCACCTTCGGCTACGTTCAGCTACGTTCGGCTACATCCGGGCGCCTTCGTCTACCTTCGTCTACCCACGTAGACACCCTCCAAAATTTGTCCTTCATCACTTTTGGGCTATGCAACACCCGTTTTTTGTCCTTGGCTTGAGAGATGACGGTGAGAGCTAAGCGAGGCACAGCCCGATACACAGCCACATGATTGACACATTAGCCGAGTTACGTCGCTTCGCCTCGCCGTCAACTTGCCGTGCTTTCGCTGCTCAAGAGTCAAGAAAGGTTGCGTCTACGTATGTCTACGCTATGGCTAAGTGTGCCTACACGCGTCTACCTTGGTCTACCCGGGTAGGTCAATGTAGACCAACGTAGACCTACCTCGGCCCACCTGCGTCTACATCATGTAGGCTCAGGTAGACCAACAGGTTGGTCTACCCCATGGTCTACCCCGGTAGACTCACCCTGGTCCTACACCGGGCCTACAAGGGGCCTGAATGCAGTGACTGTCCTCGGTCCGTCCTGGCCATGGCCTGGGCCCGGATCTGCCCGGATATGCTGTAAAAGGATGTTTTTTCACATATGGCTTGGCTTTTAGCGCGCGGCTTTCAAAAATAGAAGGAGGTCAAGTTAATATCACAGAATACATGTAAATTATTTACGGCCCCGGCCGAGCGCCCAACAAACTACCATAAATCGCTTGTTAATTCCACCATATGTCTGTGAGGGTCTGATCCAAGCCGACAAGTGGGTAATGATGTGTTTAGGTTCAACAACCACCAGAGTCTTGTAAGGTTCAACCTCAACCAGAGCAGCCTTCATCCGAGGTCGATGTTCGTATGGTGTGTTCCGAAGATCAAGAGTTCGATGAGGTGCCACAAAAACAAATTTCCGCAAGAATCCTTGAAGAGGGATCTCCAAAATGGCTTTGATGACCCCTGTCACTGGAGCCTCATCGGTATTGGGCTTTCGAAATTGAACCAAACTGTTGGAATGGTGGGAAGAATGGCAGCTGTATGTTTTCCCATTCTCATGGTAGTTCTTGAGCCGTTTGGCGTTTGGTGGAAGAACCATGGACTGATACTCTGGGTCTGGGTAGCTCAGCCAGCTCAGACTTGTTTCACCGGAAGAGTTGAGATAACTCAAGATTGACTTGTACTCTTTGGAGGTCATCTTTGGTGCTTTGTAAAGGTATCTAGCCACAGCGAATCCGTCAAGTTCTTCAGGTTTTTTTGGCTTCGTTGTATCTTTGACATCTAGGATGTCCGCAAAAGCCTTCAACTGCGGGTCGGTAAATTCTGAATTGTGGAGGTAAGCCATGAGTCGGCAACGACGCGCCATTTGGCGCAGCATTGTGAGGTCCATATCATCTGTCATGAAATGAGATAATGAGAAACTTGAGCTCGGAAGACAAACTCACAAAGGTGTCGATTTGTCTTGATTCTCTGCAGCATTCCGTTCATCCTTTCACCCCAGAACTCATTCAAACCTGCCACTGGACCCCAATATTTCATGATGGGCTCGTTGTGCATGGCATAGTGGCCATTCGGGGGCTCGGGGCAATCCGGATATGTCTTTTGTACATGCTTGCGATATGCAACATAATGCTCTGTAAAAGCTGCTGCCTCTGAATCCGAGGTCTCGAAAGATGAAATAATGTTTGTCGATGCAGTAAGATTGTAGAAACCATCGAGCATTTCTCGATTTATGGCGTGGTCTTCCGTAAGTTCAAGTTCGGGCACAACCAGTGGTAGGATTGCGCTAAACAGTGTGAGAAATTGTTCGGCCTTCAGTTTCCCGTGCTTTTTCTCCCCAAGATTCTCTGGCAACCGAGTCACCCATGTTGGAAGGGAAACCTCTTTGATACACTTGCGGATCTTATCAAGTGCATCTGTTGGCACGGTGAAGTTACCATAGACAGCAGTGTCACCATATTCGGTAGCATCATCCATGTCCTCATCCTCATCCTCCCAGTCCTCCTCACGGTCAAAATCGATTGAGCTTGGTACCGGAGTTGCAGGGCCAAAGGAGGCAAGAGACGAGCGTAGGCTTTCCAGCTCAGCAGGGTCGTCTAAGTTATCGTTCAATAAACTGCTAATTTCTGACCCGGTCCGCTCCACATCTTCTTCATCCAGATCTTCGTAGTCTTGTATTTCAATTAGCTGTTTGGCCTTCTGGATTGTCCGGCCAATACCCCAGAGAACCCGCAAATGGTTCTCAAGTACACCTTCAAGCCAATTATGCATGAACCCGAGGATAGTGTGTTTCACAGGGTCCCAGAATGGCTGAAGGTGCAACGAAGCGAACCGTACACCAGTCTCCTTGGCTTTTTGGTTTCGAGCCTTTAGCGTCTCCAGTTTTTTCCACTCCTTGGCATCTTTGCGGACTTGTTCTCCCGTGCGGTAATGCCATCTTTCGTGGTCAAGGCGCGCATTCTCGTCCTTTGTGAGAAGACAAAACCAGCAATATTGTATTGCAGAGTGGGACAAAAAACCACCAGCCTCCCGCGCAGCAGGTAAATCTGCAATGAGGGGGATGATTCGTGTTTGGACCCGCACCCCTTCAGTATGATAATGTGTCACAATCTTCCTTCCAGGTGGCTGATACTTCAGAATTGTTTTGATAATAGGGTCCATGAGGTGGGTTAGGAGGACTGCATCAGGTTTGAAGGGAGACGGAAGAAGGCCAACAACAAAAACATTTTCTGGCAGATATCGGAGCTCGGGAGGCAGGCAGTAACCCTAGGAGTTTTGATTAATCCAAGGCCGTCGCAACGGTAATCCAGGATTAAACGGATTAATTCTGGCAGGCTACTCCCGAAGGGGTTCCAATGTGAGTGCAGGTAGACGAGGGTGTTTCGGTTGAACACTGGATCATTCGCTTCAACGCAGATTAAATGGGTACCGTTTAAACTGGATTAATCCGGGGATAAAGGCTCACTTAAAAAGGCAGGCAGGGAGAATTGAACCAGGGAGGGAAGTCCTTTCGTGATTGGCAGTGATGTATCCAACTGCACCATTAGACCGATACAACCTTACTGCACGGCATCACCATCGTGCTGCATCAGATCCTGGGTTTAACCGAGAATCGAACTGGGCTTCTGGTTTAACGGTGTTCAATCAATGAAACATAAATTACAGCTCAATGAGGCTCGTCCAAATCCGTGGTAGATTGAACTGTTTCAACTTCGTTCAAGGGGAACACACCATTGAATGGACGTAGTTTGGAATGATGGGTGACAGATAACTAAGTGGTAGGGAGTTCTGCGGCCCAGTGTTGCAGTTAAGGGTAAAGCCTTTATCAAGGGTAGGGCTTGAAAACCCCTTGATATGAAGGCTTTAAGACTATCCCAAACATTTTAAAGGCCTCAACATCACCGGCCATGGCAGCATCATCCCCGACTTTTGTTCTCTCACCTCCTGGCCTAATTTCTTACTCCCCCGGAGTCGAAAAATCATCTTGCTAAGCCTTCCAAAGGAATCTGGTACTTAGAAAAACCAAGACTGAAGTCGAACCACAGTTCAACTTCCGAGCATTGTTGGTTGAAAAGAATAGTGGTGGCCTCAGAGATACCTTCTTGTGGTACAAAGGTTTGAACGACAACAGGCAGACCTGGCTTCCACAGAGTATTCATTGGCCAAGATAAGTCGGCCCGTATCAACATGTTTTGAAGTGGTCAAGAATTCTCAACTTCAACGGTGTGAAATGGAGGCGAGAGGGGGTGTGTTAGGGCCCTAGGGGCTTCAACACTCCCTGTGTATATTTCAAAGTGTTTTACTTGCTGTGCTTCCAAAGAGGGTGGGGTGAGCTCAAGTTCATAGATGGAGAGTTTGGGTAGCGCGATTGTGTGGATAGATTCAAGTACAATTGACGGTGTACTCAATAGTGGCAATGACTACCATGATATTGGGTTCTCCAGGCCAACAGATAGGTTTGAAAGTGGATTTGAGGCGAGGGATGATGAGGGTCACCGCCTAGTCTCTAGTAGACAGACACTTCAACCTCGCTATATTTGGAACACGCTCAACTAATGCCAAGGCCACCTGGTTCTGACTGACACCATCAGAGATTCACAAAGTTCCATGCCCAATGTATTGTAGGAAACCGCATTGAGACATACCCGAAATTTCAGCTGAAACAGTGCAGAATATTCAATTCGAAAAGCTTTTACAACTTTGCCTGAGATGAGATATTGTTTTGGGCCTATATTCTGTCTGCTCAGAATTGTCTGAAATGCTTTAAGTAAGGCCGGAGAAGTCGCGCAAGGTGCAATCACAACGTCAGGATTGCACATTTTGGAGCATCCTCCACATTGGAGGGATTCTGAGAGTCTGCTAAGGACATAATACAATGTAAGACGGTTTATAGCACCCTAGAAAGATGCTGACTTGCCCTAGAGGTGGAAGTAACGATCGATAAATACACGCTAAGGTCATTATATTATAAATAGTGGAAGTCCGAGGGGCTCCAACGTGTTTTGACGCGGCAAGTGGGTTGGAACGGCAGGAGGATTCCTGGAGAAAGGATATCAACGCCGAAATTTGGCTGAAATATCATGCTGGGAGTGTCCAATTGGCCGCAGCAATAGAGTGTTCTATCAAAACACATCAAACTGCTGCCTGGTCAAATTGTCAATATGAAGGCCTTTACGGAGCGGAAAGGCATAAGAGTGGCTCACACGGAAAACAGGTTTGTTAAAATTGATATTTTGTTAACAAGTTTGCAAACTGTCGTCTAGATCCCCCGGGAAAATCAGTCAAAGACTCCACACAGAATCACCCCCCGGCTTCCGCGCCAGACAGGCCCGAGGGATGATTGTGGCAAGTTGGCAAAATGGGATGACTCTTCCAGCGTGAAATGGATGAATGGGCGAGCACGGGTAAGATTGTCCACATTCTATAGTCCATTACTGAGTTCAGTTTCAGTAGGGTTCAATGGTTCCGCGCTGAAGCGGAGATGCATTGTTGGCAGGAACAGAAGGAACAAAAGCTGGTTGGACTCCTGCGCACTATTCGCAGTTTCACCAAAATGCAACACATCTGGGAAACGACCAGTCACTAGGTAGTACTTGGGAGAGCTAGGTAGGGCCATAGAGCCAGAGTCACCCCCCTTTCTGCAGAGTAGGTCTGTAGACTCCTTAGAGCTGCGTAGAGCCCGCGTAGAGATCACGTAGAGCACCTACGCGGCCGCAACAAAAGATCACTGGCACTTCTGATCCATTCAAATTTAGATGCAACACGGCGGATCGCAAAATAATGGCCAGAAAATGTATCCAAACTCTACACAGTACACACAGCGAGCTACTTAGGGAGGATTCACCCCTCGGAATAATCTGAAGCTGACTTGTAACTTGAACGACATTGAGGAACCAAGGTTTTGAGCATTCTTGAGACACCAATCCGCGAGTAGACTTGAGGAGAGAAGCTTGTGTCACTGAATTCTTGAGTCCGATGTTCTTGAGCCTTGAGGGTGCCTTGAGGTTGAGATTGAGAAAATCTTGGAGTCAGTTTGAAGTGGAGGCGGGAAGAAAGATGGAATTCCAAGACGCGCCATGTCAACTTCTTATATGGAATCCAGGGAAGCACGAACACTGAAGACAAAATGTAGGGAGGCGGGCTCTAAGCGGCTCTACGCGGGACCGACGGCTCTAAGGCGCTCTACGGAGATATTTTCAGTCTACCGAGATCACACAGCTCTTTCACACAGAAACCCGTTTCCAGATGCAGGTATGTATGGTCCAAGTATGGTCTGCGCTCGCGGCGGGGCACACAAATCAACCTGGGCATGCTGCATATGCCTCACAAAAGGCCTTCATGTACGAGCAGCGGGTGGAGGAGGCCCGAGACCTGGTACGACTTGGCGGTTACGGTCTGGACTCTGTGCTGGAGCCAACGGCAAGTGTGATTGACTTCATCGAGAAGGAGCGGGTGGTGGAGGAGCAGTATTTATTCAATCGATTAGCCGCTACATAGGGTCAAACACTTACTAAGGCTTGGGGCTCTGGAAAGTGCCAGCAGTGAATGAGATACTAGCCGCTCCGCAGGTGCTCTGCCGGGGAGTGCGTGTTGTCACTACCATGGTCGACTTGGTTTCACCCTCAACTCCTCAGATGTCTTGTTATTCTGAGGTCGCAGGTTCGGTTCTCCTCAATTGCGACGACCCTGTTTTTGACGCCACTTTGAACATGTTTAAAGTTGTTTAATCGCCGATTAATCCTTGCTCAAACAGCTAATTAATCCTCGTTTAATCCCTGTACCCTCCCCGCGTCTTCTTTCCGTACTCACAACCCCCAGTGTGAATTGATCCGTTTAATCCTGGATTACCGTTCCAACGGACGTTGATTAATCAAAACTCCTAGGATTTCATAGGCAGGTTCAAACAGCATAGGACCACTGCTCCACAGGAGACATTTTTGCCTGAAGTCAAAGGGATGTAAGTTCCAAGTGGAGAGAACAGTAGCTCAACTCACCGGATATTTTGTTTCCGTATGGGTTGAACCAATCAATGTACAGCCCAAAGACCAGATTATATTTGCTGGTGAGGTAGGCTCCAAGATCACGCCAGGCTCGGCTGTCCCGCAGGTCGTGAATGGGATCTCCAAGATTGGGAGCATCCCTATTCAATGCCTGCTCCAGGTGGTCTTCAATGACCTTTTGGGAGAGGAAGAATTCCAACCAAGACTCAAACTTCTGCGTGTTGAACGTAGTATGCGGAACATCCTTCATTCCTGTGGGAGTTCGTCGTTTTCGACACAGATCTGCATTACATCTTCGGGCACGTTTAGAGCGCTTGAATGTGCACCGGGAGGGCATATCTGCAATGTCCCCTTCGTAGATAGTGTAGCATTTGTGACAACAAGTTGTCCGGACAATTTCTGGCTCCAGTTTATAAAGTTTGTGGACAGTGCGAATATCAGCAGGAAGCTTGATAGTGGGCAGCTGCACATCAATGCCCTGGGCAATCAGAGAGGCCTGGATGAGCTGCAACATAACCGCAAGAATGAACTGTAAAGCCTTGAGAACAACATTCACAGTATTCCGGCTAGTCCCAGCGCCAGCGTGAAGCCAGATAGCAAGCAGACAGCAAAGCTTGAAAACAGGGGAAAGGGTAGTATCATCTTCATCTTGGTTGCCCTGCTCAGATGTTGAAGCTGGTCCTGTTTCTGGCAATGGCATTGAGTAATAGCGGTGCCTCATGGGCCCCACACCAACCTTGTGCGTCCTGGTCCGATGCTGTATCCTCGTTGAGAGAGGGGGACCTTTTTCCTCCTCTCGCCGGAGGACCTGCTCCAAACATGTGTCGTTTTCGAGTCTGGGGGTGACACTTCTTTCCGGGCTGCCGAGTTCCATCGATCTCCACTGTATGCTTTCTGCAGCTGGAGCATACACAGATGGCCGAGACTTTGAGGGTCATGGTAGGTTGGGGCCTGAGAGCTCTGAGATGCGTACAGCAGCACTTTTATCCCCAGGAACCTGGACAGAAATCTGCATCCATCTGATATCAGGCATCTGCAGGCTGTCAGCTGTACGGTTTTCCCGAGTTCTTGTTCGAGAAACGGAAGCAAACTCACACACTGGTGTGAATTCTCCGAGCTTTTGTCGATGTATATTATATCATAGGAGAATTCAACTAAATAAACCAAGAGAAGAGCCGAGGCTTGGAACGGAAGATCTCAACTTTCAAACTCATAAAACATGGATGATTGCACCAATCCAATTTCGGACGTGGGGAGTCGACCGTGATTTGTGCGCTTCAATGCAGAGCCTGGGGGCTTGATACCCACTAAGTACACTACTTACATCCGAGAATTGTGTGGGCCAAGCTTCTTCTGGACCAACGGTTTTGCAGTGTTGCTCTGCGCACGCTCGCGCTTACCGTTCTGACGCTTCAAGTTCACATCGGGCGCCCAACTGGGCAAGTCGCTGACAAAGATCATCATTTTGATCGACTCCATCAACCCTTCTCTCCTCCGCCCTCCACCCCGCACGCTGGCCCACTTGCTCACTGGCTCCCTCACGGCCTAGTTGACTTACCAGAGCATACCTCAACAGTGCATCAACATTTCTGTGCTGCTTCCTGGTCCTCACTCCTCCCCGATACCTTGGTAATGGCTTCACGTCTTCGGGTACCCCAGAGGGGACGAAATCCATAGAAATTGCTACCCTCCACCGATTCGGCTGTGCTTCTACCTATGCCCCCTTCCATATTTCCTTGCTTCCCTCCCCCAGTTTCGGGCCGTCCAAACGAAAATTCATGCTGCCGCCGGCGTCGCCATTCCCGGCGCTCGTTAACCTTCCCCTGCACCCGCCGCTTGTTGGTTGTGCGCCCGCACAATGTAGCCTCGATTAAACGTGCTGCCCCCATTCTCCCCGCCGCTCATAGGCGCCTTGGACAACTGCATCTCGAGATCGACATTTACAGTGGGCAGCGTACGATTTGACCCCCGCGGTACGTGGCCCTTCCGTTCCACCTTCCCAAGCTCTCTATCACACCCCCCTACTTTGTAACAGGGCACGCGAGCTTCCTCTACCTTTGTCTCCTTCGCAAAACCGGATGTTGTCAAGGCGGGATCCAGAAATCCCGATTTCTCAACGGTTAGCCGTTGCTGGGCCATGGGTGCGCGTTCCTTATGCTTGTAACACTTCCATCTCACGCTTTCTCTCTCTGCGCGACCACCCTTGCTACTGCCGCCTTGATTTGTTTGCCCCCCCCGCCCCGCATCGCTTCCCACGCGTCACAGCCGGCCTCTCCTCGGCTCCGAATCATACAGCGGACGACGGGGTCAATATGAGCTGATGGATATGGTGCCGCGGCGGTGGTGAAACCCGGAGCAAGGGCGCGAGGGGAAGCGGCGGCAGGTACGCGTGGAAACGCAAGAGTAGCGCCGCCCTATTACATCTGTACTAATTTCGAGCTAGTGTGTTGAATTGAACAACGATTCCCGTTAATTGAACCCAATGCATTCGTGAAATCTATTGAACAAACCATCTATCGATGAAGCAACAGAGAAAATCTTGGCCGAATCATCTGCGTGTCTACTCCTGCATCCCATCCTCGTCGTCTGTGTCCTCCAAATCCGTTGATTCGTCGTCCCCTTCGTTCCCCTCACCCTCCTCGTTGTCGAGGTCCAGCGCCGCAATTTCCTCCGCGGTAGGCAAGTTGTATTGCGCCAAAACATCCTTACCGAACTTCGCCATAAACTCCTTGGCCGGTAATTTTGCCCATTTGTGGACGTGTTCATCGGTACAGAACTGCGGCAGCGGGAAGGCGACTCCCGTGTCCACGTACATGGCCTTCTCGCGTGTATCCAATTCGGTGTTGTAGAACTGAGGGTCCCAGTAGTCGATGGGGACGCCGACAGGGAGGACGCGCGAGAGCGCGGAGGAAGGTGTAGGCGGGACAGTGACTGTGCGCTTCTCCGGAGCTCTAAGTAAAATATTAGGACAAGACACAACACGAACCCCATGAGACACGCACCTTAAATTCCGATTTGGATTACGCTCAATTCGTTTGAGGATACTTCCGTCAAGCTCGCGAACGAAAGCCGTGATTGGGGGATTGCGGCCATCCTTGGTGCAGATATTGAGGCCCTTCCTCTTCTTCGCGTCACCACCAGGAGGGCGCTCGTCATCGGAGTGAGCAGCCTTGACCTTGAGCAGGCGCAGAACGGGCTTGCGGAAGCCTTTCGCCTTCGCCTCCTTGTAACGCCTGTTCGTGAGCTGAGAGATGTAATATGTCAACAGCGATAAAATAGCAGAGGAAAGAAAACCCACCCGAGCGCGACGCTTCCCAGCACTAGAGACAACCAGGGACTTCGAAAGGCTGCCAGGCGAGTTGTACTCCTTGTGGCTGTTGTCCGACACAGTGCCGAACATGAAGTGATCGTAGAAATCCGAGAGCAGGTGATAGTCTTGCGCAACGGTTAGCGAGACATTCAATGCCGTGAAGCCGTACCATCCGGCGATAGTTTGAAACGTCGAAACGGCCAAGTGCCTGTGCAGCAGGTTGTAGGTCGAGTGAGTGGGGCCAAAGACGTCGGGGTGGAACGCCTTCAGTCCCGCCCGGTTCACGGCGGCATAGAAAAACGCGATATGCTCAGCCGGCATCAGCGAGATGTCCTTCGCAATTTGACCAAACTGGCCAGGTTCGCCGCCATCGCCACTAGCGATGACCTTTGCATCGCGGATGAGCCGTTCTGCCCGCTTCTGTGCATCCCTGTTGGGTTTCTTCGATTCGGCGACAATCTGGCGCATGAGGCCCTCCATATCTTCGGCGTCGTTGAACCGTTTGTCGTAATGGTCGATATACGCGTCTGCAGGCTCGAGGAAGGCGTCCGCGGTGAGAAGACCTGCGGCCATGCGAATGTGGCGTTGGAACGCCCGCTAGCATCAGGATAATGAGCACACCAAAGTGAAGGAGCGCTATTCGCTGCGGCACATACCTGCGTTGGCTTCGCCGCCTCATCAACATCCTTCGGCGCTATACCATGCGGATTCCTCCGACGCGCACCTCCCTCTTTGTCTCCGCCATCCTTCGAAGCGGCGGTGGCGGCAGGATCAGCAGCTCCTCCACCAGTGCTGCTACTGGGCCCCGCACTGCCTGCTGTGTCGGGAGCCTTGCCCTTGCCCTTGCCGGCCGCTCCGCGCTGTTTCTTTGTGCTCGAGGAACCGCCGGCCGAGTTGTTAGCTTTGCGTTTAGTACCAGTCATGATTGAAGTCGAAAGTGCTGATGGTGGATCAAAGGGTAGAGTAGAGAGGATGTGCAGGCAGACAAGTGGTCGATGGTTGTGGTCAAAGCCAAGTCAAAGCACAAAGAGCGCGCCAAATTTAAATGCGCCGAATTTGATCGCGCGTGGTCGGCATCGTGCGTGGTCGGCGAAAAGTCCGAATCGCCGGCTGCGTAAGTTGAGGTGCTGAGGAGGCAGACAGAATTGCTGAACAAGCTGGCGGCGTCAGGCAAGGTACATATCAAGTTGCAAACACCGCACAAGTACCAAATGGTACGCAGCTGTGAATGCGGCCAGAGTGGTACCCGCACCGGACTCCACACAACATCCCAGCATCATTGAAGCAGTCAGAATGCGACGAAGACAGTGCGCACTGCGGTGCATCTGCAGAGTGCCCAAACTAGACTTCGAGTGGCACAAGAGCAGGTATCGAAAGTCCCCACTGGCAGCCCAGATCGCGATCGACGACGGCGGATGCATTGAACGACTCGGAAGTAACCAAGAAGCAAGTCAAAGTTATGGCTGTTTATGATCTTGGTTGAGTTTTCGGGAAGTTGAACTGGATACAGTGGCAATGGGAGGTACGTGGTGAGGTGCAAGGCGAGGAAAATGAAGCCCGGTTATCACCCAAGGAATTCGCACGGATGGCTCCGGTGATCAAGCTATTTGAGTTATCACAACGAGGCCACTGCGTGGCCGGCACCAGGACAATGCAAGGATGTTGCAAGGACGTCTCGGAGGCCCCTATGACAGGTGCCACTATAGTTGCCCCCTGTGATAATTGATCGGGACAGACATTGGTTTCGTTTGATCTCGGCGTCTACTTATGGGAAAAGGGTGGAATTTGGACCCCCCAGTCTCCTGAATTACCGCGGTCCTGTGGTCTAGTGGTTATGACTTCTGCTTTACACATGTACAAACTCTCCAAGGGTTGATAATGCGCGCAGACGATCGCCGGTTCGACCCCGGCCGGGATCATTTTGATGCGCCATCAAAGAAAGCGGAGAGTTTGCACGTGATGCTTTTTTGCCTCGCGAGCCGACGTGTTCCTTGCTCTTGACGCGATGGCCGCCGGCGTTTCTCTTCTCGTTTTCGTCACAACCGCCCTCGCTGGCGTCTTCCCAGCATTCTACTTTGGACTTCACAAACGCCAGCAACAGCCTTTGACCTCCACCCGCTCTTTGCTGAACATATTCCTCCTCCTGCACACGCTGTACTACCTCTACCAGGTCATCGTCCTGCCACCCGTGAACATCTATACGCGCCTAAAGGTCCCAGTAAACACCACCGCCGATTCGATACGCGCCCTCTTGATTCAGCAGTCCGACACGGGCGACCTTCCCAAACCACTCGAGACACTCCTCAGGCATCTTGGCTCTTATGATGTTAAGACCTACTACATTCGGTGCGTTTCACTCGCGCACGCATTGCTTCTCCACAATAACCACGTCAATTCCACAGCTTTGGGCATGCAGTGGTCTCTGGCTGCGACTACTGCCAAACCTTTGACGAGTTCGGGATGTTTGCGTTTCCAGCAGCCTTAATATCGTATCTGTGCACCGCCGCCGTCATTGGAGTATGCCAGTCTTTCTTCCTGTCGCGCTGTATTGAAGTTGTTCTTACAGCTGGTCACCATACTCGGCTCCGGACGGGAGAATTACCGCACACTCGCAGTCGCCGCTGTAGCATGCGCTTTCGTCGCTGAAACGTACTACATCCTGACCGTACCCATCGAAATCCACCCAGACGGTCGTTCCGTTATCATGGTACGCCTCGCACCGCAATATCCTCCTCCTCGTGTAAACTCATTGCATTATCGCAGTGGCACGACAACCTCTACACCGCGCGCCGCCTCTTCTTCCTCGTCCTCCCCCTCTTTGTGCACATGCTCCCGGCCTCTGCCTCCGCCGCCGCCACCAACCCCACCCTGGCCACCGTGCGCGTCACCGAGCAGGCCTTCGCGCGCGTGCAGCTCCTGCACATGCTCCGCGGCGCCACTATGCGCGTCCCGCTCCTCCGCGAGCGCGCCGCTGCGTGGTGGAGCGCAGAGGCGCAAGAGGGCGCGTGGGTGCGCGAGGACGCGGGCGTGCAGGAGCTCGCAAGGAAGCTCAATCTTGGATTTGATGAGAACGGGGACGACCCCGCGGCGAGCCAGCTGCGTACGCAGGCGCGGGATCATGTCGGGGTGCTCAAAGGGAGCTTTACGCCCAGCGAGTACTGGAGGGTGGCTCCTACCTAGAGCGGTTCCTGTCCTTGTGTATTTTAGATTATAATCCTAATCAATCCGAAACTGAGGGAATGGCGGAGCGAAGTGTATTGCAGTGCGAAAAGGCAGCTGCACCGAGAGACCGAAAAATAATAGCATAGAGGTATTTAGGTAGAATAATGCTGTCGCTCCAGTGCGCATCTAGCATCCAGAGTCGACGTCGAATACCAAGCAAACAAGGGGACAAAATAAAATAACACGCCGACAACGAGAACGCAGGTAAAAAACTACTGTCTGCTGCGATTTTAAGAGGATCACCCAACGACCTAAAAGTCATACCCCTCGACCTTGAAGGTCTTGCCATACTGCAGATAACTGTCCATAATTTTGAGAATCGGCTCGGGGAGGCCCATGCTGAGCAGCGTGTACGAGATCTTGGCGTGTCCGTGCACTCCCCCGAGCTTGAAGAAACATTGCGCGATTTGGGTCGGGAACTAATGAAGGCGTTTCATTAGCCGGCTCAGGAGAGGAAAGGGAAGATAAGGGAAAGGGGAACGCAACGCACCGTCATTTCCGTGTACTCCGCATACTGGTACGCCGCGACGCGAATCGCCGTCTGTATCGAACGCTGGATGTCGCCCTCGTCGGCGTACATCTCCATCAGCTTGCTCCACGGCTTGACGCTGTAGCGCGGCGTGTCGAGACAGCGTTGGTACGCCTCCTTCGCCTCCTCCTTGTGGTGCAGCCGCATCCCCAGGTCGCCCAGGATCTCCCATTCGAGGCCCGTCTTGCGGTACGCGACGTGCTGCGTCTTGAAGTGCGCGACCTCCGCGCGGAAGATCGTCCACACTCGCAGATCCTGGGCATGATAATCAGCTTCTTGCACGCAGTTCAGGAGTGAGGGTTCCCACCTCGTACAGCACCATGAACAGGTTATCGAGCCACCGCTCGCATAGCCGCTTGTTGCTGAACGAGAATGGCTCTTGCGGGGGGAGAGCCGCCGCTGCCTCCTTCCCCTTGTCCGCAGCGATATCCTCCTCGTCGCCCGCCGCCGCCTGCATCGGCCGCTCCAGCGTATCCACCGCCGTCTTGACGCTCGTCTCATCCTCGCGATCGGACTCCGCCGAGATTCGAATCGTTGGGATCCCATTCTCCCCGGTCGGCACCGCGCTCCCGTTTCCATTCACCCCGGCGCTAACCGGACTCGTCGCAGCGGACACTGCGCTTCCCCCTGGGCTCACCATCCCCCGCGTCGACGCGTTGTCCTCGTCGTCCGTCTCGCCCTCCGCCAACGTCGTGCCCGCCGCAGACTCGGACTCCCCGCGCGCGTGCCCGCCGGACGAGCCAGCGGTGGCAAAGTCGCCCTGCGCCTTCTGCATGCGATACTCCTCCTCCATGACGAAGACGGCACTCCGGGTCTTGAGCAGCTCGTCCCATCCAATCTGTGCCACGAGCCGCGTGAGCAAGCCATACGCGCGCGCCCAGGTGCCGCGCAGCCCTGGCGCGGGGAGTCGTTGAAGCGCGGGGTCGGCCTGGAGAGTGGTTTATTCGCTGGGAAGATAAAAAAAGGAGGAGTATACCTCATCATCCTCGGACTTGGCACGGTCGGGCAAGATCTCGCCGATCGAGCGATGGAAGGGCAGATGTACTCGCGAAGGAGTGAGTTGCCGATGGGCGTCTCGACCGTTGAACGTGAACATTGGGCATGAATTGAGTGTCAGGAGCGCCTTTACCATCCAACAAATCAGTGCTTGCCCGCCAAGTAAAGGGAGAAAAGTACACACCGACTCGAACATCCCGAGCTCAACGTACACCTCCGTGAGCTTCTCCCACGTCACGAACTCGCTCGGCGCCGCGTTGACCGCTTGTCTTGCGAGCTTGAGCGCCCAGTCCGAGCGGCCCTTTTCCCGGAGAAAGTCGCATTGTGCGTGCAGGAGTGTGTATGACGCGGGCCCCGGCGCGGTGCGCAGCGCCGTGGACATGATTTGCAGTGCCTTCACCTCCTCATCTGTGGAGGTCAAGATCAGTCTTGGTTCAGTGAAGGAGAAGAAGAGGACACGCACGCATGCCGAGGTACGCGCGCGCGAGGAGGGAGTTGACCTCCGGCTCGCGCACGGACAGCTTCTCGAAGAGGTTGGCCGCCTGCTGGTATCGCCCCGAGGTGCCGAAGTATTTCAGCAGCCCGGCCGTAAGGTGGTTGGTCGTCACTGACGCCACCTGGATTTCTGGGTCGGAGCCGACTTGCCAGCCTGCATCGCATCATGAAGGTGAGCGGTGATAAACGGTTGATGAGGAGGGAGCAGCGCACCTTTGAGGAAGAGCGCCTCTGCGGCAGCCAGGAATCGCAGCTCGCCCTCGGGTGATGTGATGGGGTCGAGCTTGCGGTATGCCTCGAGGGAGTGTGTGGGGTCGTCTGAATAGAGGATCGCCCGTAGGAGGGCGGAGACGAAGGTCTCCTGCCACATTTCCGGCGTGGCTTCATGTCTGAGCGACACTTAGACCGGGAGGTGACAAACCGTTTAATGATACGCACCGCTCGCCACGCAAATCCACCACATACGCATTGACGCCTCCGGGGATCTTGACGTCGACGCGAAAGTCGACGCGCGAGAAGGCATTGAAGCAGCAGTAGCACCCATTGCGCACTTTCCAGATGGGCGTCTTGGAAAACCACGCGTTGGAGTCTTCGATCGCGTAGGTGAGGGAGTTTATGTATGCGGCCAGGGACGCGGAGGAGGAGGCGTCGACGCCAGAGACAAAGTGATATGAGCCGAGATCGCGCTGGCCCGCCTTTCCGGTGCTCTTCACGACATGGCAGAGGTCGGGTGGTCCGAGTTCTCTGAATGTGGCTGAAACGCGTTAGCCCTCAAGTTCTTCAGTTTGGCGGGTACGCTCACAAAGGCTCTCCGTGCGAGCGGTAAGTGACTCTCCGAGGTCGACCTCAAAAAGTTCGGGGATGTCCTTGAATGTCGCGGTCGCTTCTGCCATAGACGAACGCTTCAAAAAACGGGTTTAGAATGAAATTGCAGCCACAAAGCGACGTGTAAGAGACCTAGATAAACTGGCCACACAAATCAGTAATAAGTTCCTCGGGCCGCAGATGCACCTACTTGCGGAATATTTATTGGTTGCAGAGGTTGAGTAGGGCCTAGATGTGCAATAGAGAATCAGCCAGCATCCTTTGTGAAGCAGAATGAACGCCACAAAGCGAAATGGCGCAGACACGTTTCGACATAACTGCGCGTCACAAAAATATCCTGGGCCAACGCAGACCGGGCGACACGTCCAGCTGGCTGTTTCATGGATACCCAAGAGCGTGTGAGACGACGCGTCGAAGAAAAGAGAACACGCGACGCATACGAAAGCAAGACCAAGGTGCGGGATTGGCGTACCTTGAGAAGCCTCTACCAAGTCAGTTCCGGTCCAAATCACTTCCTGCGCTTCACAGTCGCCGTATTCAAGGGAATAGTCGAAATAGAGGCGATTATTGGTCCAGCAAACAGAACAATGAAGAGCGGAAGAGAGTGCAGAAAGCCGCTGTAAACAAGGGCGGACTGATGGCTCTCTCTATTCTCGTTCAACTCGTTCACAAATCCTCTGAACCTCTCGCTTGAGACAAATGTAAAATCGATATCCCAGGAGAGGCGCTGAAGGCTGGGTTCTGCAATCCGAAATGCTAGGTGGCTCTGTCAGACGAAACCGCTAAAAAACAAAATGCTGGTCGAGGAACTCGTCTCCCTCCACGCCAAAACTAGGGCGGCCTGGGACTAGAGACTATGCCATGCTTACACCTCCGAACCACGAGGAGTCTAAAGAGGTTCAAGGTGCATATCTCAATCGGCCTAATCCGCGCTGACCACCCTGCACGCTGGTACTTGCAATAGCGCTTTCAAGATATCAACGTTTATTATTCCAACAACAAAAGGTCCATATATCCTTGTCCATGCGATACACCACCGTAGAAGTCCGATGTACATTAATTCATAACTTCTACTCTACGTGTTAGTATCGCAGCAGCAAACACCGTCGGATGAAAGAAAGAACTTGGCTGTCCGTCTAGAACAGCCATGGCCCAACGGCAACTGCGCCCGGTTAGCGTCGATGAAAAAAAATATATGGACGTGTACGTACTGCCTTTTGGTGTGGGGAGTGTCTCCGGGAGCTGCAGACAGCTCTGGTGTATCAGGTTCAGCGCCTTGACAGCGTTGTGCGAGTCGATAACGCAGGAGATGTTAATTTCACTAGCGCCTTGGCTGATCATCTCGATGTTGACCTTGCCTTGGGCGAGCGTCGTGAACATGCGCCCCGCGATACCGATCATATTGCGCATATACTTCCCGACCAGCGAGAGGATCGCCATGTCGTGATGCACCGAGACCTAGATGCGCATTAGCGAGCCGAACGCAAGGAAACAAGGAAGGAAGGGAGGATGCGCACCGTCCCGCTCTTCTGCAGCTCCCTCACCAGCCGCTCGAGAACCTTTTTCCCCAGCCCGTCCTCAATCGCCATACTCACATGCACCTCGCTGGTGCTGATCAAGTCCACCACGACCCCGAACCGGTCGAGCGTCGAGAAGATCCCTGCAAGGAACCCGTGGGAGACGCTTTTGCGGTTCGAGTTGATATTGAGCACGATAATATGCTCCTTGATAGTCACCGCCGTCGGATGCCGCGGCAGTTGCTTCAACGCGTCGGACGCGCGTGCGCTCAGTTCCGCGAGCGCCAGCGGGGACGCCGGCTCAGGTACGCTCCCCGCGTCGTCCTCGACGTCCGCCTCTGGGTCGGGATGGATAACCGTCCCCCCGCCGCGCGGATTCTCCACATTCTTGATGCGGATTGGAATTTTTTGCCGGATCGCCTGCGCATAGGATTAGAGTTGGCTTTGGCGACGAGAAGTTCGTGCGTACCTGCTCCATGGTGAACGGATGGACAACCTCGCTGCCGTAGTACGTGAGCTCCGCCGCCTCTGCGGGGGAGATGATCGAGATGAGGCGCGCGGTGGGCACCTTGCGCGGGTCAGCGGTGAATATCCCATCGACCTCTTTCCAGATCTGTAGCTCCGCCGCGTCAAGCCCAACCGCCAGCAGCGCAGACAGTAGGTCCGTGTACCCACGCCCAACTTGCCGCAGTAGTGAGCCCGGGACTGGGCCGAAGAACCCTATGGAATGAAATTTGTGAGCGAAGGGACTCGTCGAGGGGAGGACGAGGGCGAACCAGTCACAACAGGCACGCGAGGCCCACATTGTTTTACGCGCTCACCAACAGCGCGCGAGAGGCGGTCGTAGAATTCCTGGTCCAAGGTGCCGTCTTCTGCTGCTTCCAGATCCTCCATGTCCGGTACGATATTCTCCAACGAGACGTATTCCGCATCGACGCCTTGGTCTCGGAGAACAGCGGTCATAAGCTTGCACGCGAGGCGCTCCCCAAGCCCGACAATGGTGTCTTTCGAGCGCGGTGATATCTCGTCAATAACCTGGTCGCAGTTGTTTAATAGGATGGATTGGATCAATTGCAAGAATAAGCATGGGCGCACCTGTGACGCGGATAGGAAACTCCTTAGCCACTCGCAGTCTCTCTCAATCTCTGCCTCGAGCTCCTTCAATATACCGGGATCCTGAATAGACGCTCTCGCGGCCTTGAAGTGTTCCTGCCGAATGAGATCGACCGTCGCATAATATTCAGGCAGTAACGGCTCCAAGCCCGTCGTGAGGGGTGTCATGCCCGACGCAGGGCCCCATGGGTACGCCTCCCCACCTCGGGGGCTGACCAACGACGGACTCCGCGAGCCCTCCTCCGAGCGTCCAAATATCCCGTTCGAGACGGGGGTTGTGTACCCGGACGGCGTCTTGGAACGCCGCGCGAGGGTCTCCGAGGCCGCTTTTAAGAGGAGATTGGTCGTTCCCAGGGCCTTGGTGGACCCAGAGCGGGCAGAGCATACAATCGCGACCTTGTTCGAGTCGATGTACTCCCTGCATCAATTCAGGTTCAGTTGATTCGTCGACTGGAGGATACAAAGGACGCACGAGACAACGTCCTTCGCGATATTCACGGCGAACTTGCCAACACTGGTTCCGCCAAACTTTTGTACCAACCATCTTGAAGAGGGGTCGATGCTGTTTTGATGCAAATTGGGTGGGGTGCGAGGGGGAGAGGATGAGAGGGACGAAGAGCGAGAAGAGGAACTGGAAGAGGAACCAGACATTTTGGTGCGATTAGTTGGGCAGAAAGAGGCTTATATACATAGGAAAAAGGAAAGGAAATGAGTCAAGGGGTGGAAAACACGTGGAGAATCAAGCATCGTTGATCGGGATTCGGCCGACGGAAGTATTTTCGAAGCGGTGAAGCGGTGAATCGCAGGCTGTTCAAAAAAAATACTGTGAGCACTGAGCAGCGCAGAAACCTCGGCGGACGGAACATGCCTCGTCCTAGTTCGTCCCAGAACGCCTTCCTGATCAATGAATGCACAGGCCGAATGGCAGCTGGGCAGTTGAAGCTGACCGAGGCTACAGCTCGCTGTAGTTGGACTTCAGGTTACGCAAGTCGGAAGGCCGACCCGTACTCGTATGCCCCAGCTACAGGTGCTGTTTTCGGCGATTCCATTGACCACGGGACGCAAAAATTGTATGTCCGATCTTCAATGGTCAGGAGAGGAACGGTTTCCAAGTTCCGTGCTGTCGATATGCCTGTGTCTGCGAGTCGCGTAGCATCGAAGGAGTATTACTGACTTGCACCCGAGGAGTTACAACGCCGATAGGTGTGAAAATGGCCTCCGATTCCGTCAATTCTCGTCCAGTTCCGTGACTTCCGTTGAGACGAGGTCCGCGACGCGTAAGACGCGGCCAGTGGCATACAGCAGCGGCCAAGTGAGGTCAAGACCGTCAAGTCCCCGAAAGCAACTTGAATTGAATTTGAAGGCGGAAGCAAACATCCGACCTACGTGCAAGCTGCCTGGAGCCGGTAACAAATGGTTTCCGTGGAGTATGTCTAGTGTCAGTCTCAACGCCGGAGGAGTGCAGTTGGCGACGAGGAGGCAGAGGGCAAGGTTGGGAACAGAAATCGCGTGTGTCACAGTGCACGGGACGTTGTGACTGACAGTCACCGGCTGCTCTCTTGCGCCCATCTGCCGCTACGTTGACTGAATGCACTCTTCGGCTTGTTCGTCTATTTGCTGCTCGTATACTCTCCCTCACTCTTTGCTATCAGCGTCCAAAGTTCCCCTAGAAATGTGGCAGGAAATCATAGCACACAATGCCGAAGACATCCCCTCCCTCTGTGCCATGTGCCTGGTTTCGAAGACCACACGGTCTTTGGCGATCGAACACCTCTTCGCCAAGGTTCACTTCAGTTGCACAGACGACATGTCTTTGTGGCATACCATGGTTGCTCGAACGCCTCGCCTTCTGAGCGTTGTCAAGATGGTCCGCTTCTACGACAGTGGACACTATGACAGCGAATATTATCACAGCAAGTCGACGAGCCTTGACGCTGATGTGGTTTGGCCCGAAATGCCCATTATGCCCAACGTCGACATCGTCGAGTGGGACGCAGTTCCAATCAACATATCGATGGCGGTCCAGTACCACGCCTGCTTCCCGAACATGAGGGAGCTTCGTTTTCGACACGTGGAGCTCTACATCGACGAGGCTTTTCAGCTCCTCAGGGCGTCCCAACGACTCCGAGTGCTCTCAATCCAGCACACGGACATCTTTGATCCCGATTCTGGGGCTGGTGTTCCAGCGGTCAATCCACCCACGCGACTCGATCTCACGGCACTCGAGGAGCTGACCCTCCTTGGTTCCGATTCCAGATATGAATCCTTACTCCTCGAGTTCACGGAGCAGTCGCGGCCTGTCCGCCTGAGATCCTTGACTTTCGGCGACCAAGCCGATTGGGAACTAGCGCCGCAGATGGAAAAGATGTTGCAACTCGCGGGACCTTCTCTTGTCACTCTAGCGCTGCCTTTTCCCTTACCTGAAGAAGACGGTGAGCGACCATTAGGTGCAGATGGGTATTCTATGCTCAGAGAATGTTCAAGTCGTCAATATGTTCGCTCGCCTTTTTTTCCCGGTTCTCCACACGCTCTCGATCTCATTCGATTACGATTATCGTGCTGAAGAAGTGATAACAGCGTTAACTTCCGTTCCATACCTCACCACACTCATTTTACGGATCGATGCGGACGGTCCAGAAAGGCAACGGCGCGAAAGCTTCTGTCGCCTCCTTCGTACCAAATTTCCGTGGTCCAACTCCGAGTCCATGAAGAGCGTCCTTACACGGAAATTTCCCCTGACTCAACGGGTTGTATTCCAGTTCCGTTATCCACGCCATTCACCCATTCACTTCCGGCGCGGTTTACGCCGTTGGCTGGAACGCCGGTTGAGAAACCGTCTAGACGAAACTGGTAAAGATCTAGCGGAGTACCTCGAAGTCGGATGGGTCGACGAGGACTTCAACCCTGTTGTCTACCAAGCGGATGGGAAGCCACGGTGGAATATTTCCTCCTTCAAGCGGTACCGCCGATCCGAGACTGGAGTCGAAGTCAGTGATACCGAGTTGGCAAGTTGGGATGAGGAGGCGGACCGTATTATTGGTTCATAGCTGGTAATGTGGGCTCCTCTGCGACTTTGGAGATGTATTACTGATCAGCCGTATCCAGCCGCACGAAAATGAAGACGCACTACGTTCACGACTTAATCGGGGCACTGGACCTAATAGTAGGATGTCAATCGCGTCGGGCGGAGAAGTTTGCAAATGATTCCGCTTTTTTGTCTTGTAGTGGCCGAATGGCCGAAAACAACACTATGTTTTGCGAGCTGCTTACAGCGCCTTTTTGCTAACGATGCCGATTCAACTCAGACAAGAACTCAGATCCAACTTGGCAACATTCGGTGATCAAAATTCGGCGTTCAAACTTACCACCGACTACCACTAGTTCCACCACTGCACCTGTGCTGCTTGGGGCACTTGAACTTGAGCGGACTTGATCCACATTATTTTACCTCGCACCACAGGTTTGTGGTTCACCCCAGCGCACAAACGACAAGCTTCAACTCATCTACATACAGCGCCTTCAATTCACCGTCTCTCGGCTTCGAAGCGCACATAAATACATGGAGCCCACCCACCCTACCAGCTACTCATACGGACCTTTCTTTCCCGGAAACCTTCCCGAACCCACCGAGAGTAACCAACTTCAGACGGCTCTGCGATCCAACGGCCGCTGCGCGCCTTCGGGTTTATCAGTGGATTATGACCTCCAAATCGCGCCGACGCTGGCAAAGGTCGCGGAGTACGACGTCGAGATAACCAAGGTCCAGGCGATCCTGAACCGCATGAGTGGAGATCGCTCTGTTCTGCGGTATCACGCCGAGGGATGCGACAGTGTCTCGGCCCCCATCCGACGACTTCCGGACGAGATGCTGCTCGAGATATTCCATCTCTGCGCTCCGTTGCAGCCTATATCCTGCAAATATGACTGGAGGGAATACCGGCCTGAAGAACCTCTGCCTAAAGTTCAAATGGCGAGTCCGCGCTATCGGTATCTGTTGACGCTGGCCCAAGTCTGTGCCAGCTGGCGCAATCTGATCATGGACTCGCCCTCCCTATGGGCAAAGATTGAGGTGGATTATACATGCCTTGTTTCCGTTGGAAAGTCGGGCTATGACACCAAGCCAATATTGGCCGATGAAATATTGGAGGTCTTGCGGGTATTTCTCCAGCGGTCCGGCGTCGCTCCCCTACAAATCCACCTCCAAAGTGACGCCTTCGTCCATGTGCCGTATGGCTCTGGGTTCGAGCTTATGGCTCAACAATCCAACCGGTGGACGCGGGCAAAGCTCTGGTCCGAGGACAGAATTCCAGTTGACGGTGATTTTGCAGCGCTGGCATCCGTCCGAGGAAATCTTGCCCAGCTCGAGAGCCTTCACGTCAGCAATTTGCCCGATGGTTGCGACATTTTCGAGTTTGCTCCTCGGTTGACGGAGCTCACACTGGAAGAACCGTTCCCACCTCACCCGAAGCTGCCCTGGCGGCAAATACGCACACTCTGTTACGCCCATCTTTTTCAACCGACCTCGGCACCGCGCTTTCCCATCTGGAATCGCGCTGCCCGCAAATAGAGAGACTGATAATTTTGCGCCTATATGTTTCGGACAGGGACGAACCGGTCATCCTTCCGCCATTGGTTTCAGAGGTCCAATCCCTCACCTTTGGCTTCACCCTTGAATCGCATTACATCACGAAAAGCACCCTCGTTGTGGAACTCCTCGATTGCTTCACTCTACGCCGCGCGCACACCCTGCGCTTCGAAACCGAAAAATCGCCACTCTTTTGGCCACACTCGTCCTTCCTCGCGTTATGTTCGCGTTCGTCCGTCCACGATACCCTCCGCACGCTTGAACTCTACAACGTCGTGATTTCGGTGGCCCAGCTGCTGGAGTGCCTCACCGACCTCCCTCGCCTGGAGACATTGTCCATCACAGACCCCAACTCTGATCAGTACAGCTACCGACACACTATTGTGGAAAACCCGGAGCTGTTTCTGATCACGGACCCCCTGCTTCGCGGACTGACCTTGACGGCGGCTGCGGCGAACCTAGTCCCACACCTCCACACCTTCGAATGCAAAACCTTCATGCAGTTTCAGCCCCGCAGCTATCTGGATTTCATCGCTTCGCGTGTTGGTCCAGGACGAAATGCGACCGGGCCCTTTCAGAGCTTCATCCTCTATTTCCGCGATGTTCACGTCGATCCCTTACTCGGGGAGGGTCTGGCCGAGTTTGTGCGGCGTCAAAAACTCCGATCGCGGTTCGAGTCAGATCTTTTGGAGTCGCTTTGGGAGAGCGAGTCGCGATTCGACGAGTACTACAAGACACACCCGATAACGCAGTCTTCCTCGTAACCAGAGTTTTTATACATCCTGGGCCATTCAATGAAAACATTGTGAAAACGCCGCTTTGCCTTTTTCGTCGTCCTTTTTTGGGGCTTTTTCTTCTTCTTCTTGGCCCTCAATAAATCCTGCAAATAACTCTCGATTTTGGAATCCACTGGATCCAGTTTTCGTTTCTCATTTTGCTCCCGCGTATCACGATGAAACTGACGCGTTCAGCCCCTATCTGCCAAAACGCGTGACATCATCGATGAGCAGTCCGAGCGCTTCACCTCTTTCTGTCTGCAACCACCATCTTCCGACTCTTTTGCATTTTTCCTGCCAACCATGTCTACCCACGCAAATGCAGAATACTCGGCCAAAAAGGACCAGAACTACACTATGGTAATCCCCTTCAATTTCCATCCACAGCCTGCTGAATTTGCTTCAGTTGCAGGCGTTCGAGTGGTACGTCGAAGGCGGAGGCAAGCACTGGAACCGTATCGAGAAACTCGCACCCGATTTGGCTTCGATGGGCGTTACAGCCATGTGGCTCCCTCGTAAGCTTTTTTCGCGCCCATTTGTCGCGTTTTGACGCGTCTTCCAGCGCCCACAAAGGCGGCAGGCCAAAACTCCGTAGGCTACGACATTTACGACGTCTATGACTTGGGTACGCGACTCAAAAACTCCGAGTACTTGTTTTCTAACACGCGTTCTAGGCGAGTTTGACCAGAAGGGCGGTGTGCGGACCAACTGGGGAACCAAGGAGGAGCTCCTCGCTGCCATCAAGAAGGCCAAGGAGCATGGCATCGTGTGCTATGTCGACGCCGTCCTGAACCATCGCTTTGGTGCCGACAACCTCGAGACTTTTGCTGCCGTGGAGGTCGACAACGACGACCGGACGAAGGAGATTTCCGGGATGTATGATATCAAGGTGTGTCGTGGCCTAGATTTTGGCAACTCATTCTAAATCTGCACCAGGGATGGACGGGATTCGAGTTCCCAGGTCGCGGAGACAAGGTATGTAATCCGCGTTCGGTCTTGACGCCCGTATGCTCATGCTCGGATTCAGTACAGCGCGTTGAAATACAACTTCAACCATTTCACCGGCGTCGACTACAACGACGAGAACCAGAAGACGTCGATATACAAGATCCACGGCGACGGCAAGGATTGGGCGCAGGGCGTCGATAAGGAGAATAAGAATTATGATTATTTGAGTGCGTTAGGCTTTTTCAACCTTCTTACTCGTGCTGAACACTAAACCTCAGTGGGAGCGGATATCGACCACGACCACCCCGAAGTCCGCGCGGACCTCATAAACTGGGGCAAGTGGATTACCCAGGAGCTCGGGACGGCTGGCTTCCGGTTTGATGCTGTCAAGGTACGCTCGTTGGCCGCGTTAAACGGTCATAGCTCATGTTCGCGGCACAGCACATCGACCGCAGCTTCATCGCGGATTTCGTCAAGAGCGTGCGTGCGGAGACGGACAAGCCCAAGATGTTTGCCGTGGGCGAGTTCTGGAAGGACTCGATCGACGCCCTCGAGCATTACTTGGATAACCTCGGGACACAGGTCGGTTGTTGATTCTCTCTCCTCGGGACTATCCGCTGAATCATTCGCCGCAGTTCAGCGTCTTTGACGCGCCGCTGCATTACAACTTCAAGGAGGCGGGCGACCGCGGGCGCGAGTACGATATGCGCGCGATTTGGGACGGGACGGTCGTGCAGAAGCGGCCCATTGACGCGGTTACGCTTGTTGAGAATCACGAGTGGGTTCAACTCTTTTTTGAAGCTTTGTACTTCGTGCTGATATCATGTTTGATAGTACGCAAGTTGGCCAGTCGTTGGAATCGGCGGTCAACCCGACGTTCAAGCCCCTCGCGTACGCGCTCATCCTCCTCCGCCCCGACGGATATCCGTGCGTTCATCTTTTTTTTCCCCATCTTTACCGATCTTGACATTTCAACACACTACCAAGCTGCGTTTTCTGGGGCGACTTGTACGGCACCCAGGGCGAAAACCCGCAGCAGGCCGTCACGCAGCTCGGCGATCTCTTGCGCGCGCGCAAGTTGTACGCGTATGGGGAGGTGCGGGATTATTGGGACCACATGAATTGCGTGGGGTGGGTGCGCGCGGGCGACAAAGACGGGGGGAGGCCGGATGGGTGTGCGGTGGTGATTTGCAACGGCGACGAGGGGTGCGCATAATCTATCGCTCAGCGTTGCGGATGTTGACTAACTAACCTTGTGCTACTAGGTTCAAGCGCATGGAGGTTGGGAAGGTCTGTGTTTCGCGTCGTCACATCTGGTTCAATTCCGTTTAACTGTTTACCAGGAGCATGCCAAGGAGAAGTGGACGGATCTGTTGGGGTGGCATCAGGGCGAGGTGGTTATTGGCGAGGACGGGTGGGCGGACTTTCGCTGTTCGGCGATGAGCGTTAGTGTTTGGGTGAAGAGCGATGCGAAGGGGAGGGAGGAGTTCAAGGGGGTGCAGTAGATGGGCTGTCCTGTAAGCGCTATCTGTTCACGGGAGTAGGGTTTAGTTTGGGGCTTAAAGCGAGGACTGCATAGAGTAGAGTGTACCTAGAATTCTTCTGGTGTTATTCGCGTTGCACGCCGCTCGACTTGCATGAGAGGCAGCTTCTGTATACCGCATGTTCGCACCCGCTGGACGACTGCCGAGTCCAATCGAGACTTCTGGGGCTGACCAGTATGCATACTCCCCGAGAGCTTAGGCAACTGGACTTCAATTCGAGCGTTGCGCGTATTCTTCCCATACGGTTGCGTCGACCGTACTGTACTTTTATCATACAAGCACAGTGTTTGCGATGAATCACTGAATATCCCGGAGCATTCATCGATTCAGAGAGTTGCCCGCCTGCCCTCTACTCCTTCTGACATAGCACAGTGAACTCAACTGATCGGCTCGTCCGACTCGTGATTGCAGGAAACAAGTGTCGTGGAGACCGTGTGGGTCGGTCGTTGGGCGTACAGCAAAAGAATTGAAAGAGACTCAGAACAAGGAGTGAAATTTTGAGCGCCTTGCGCTCGGTAGTGGAATGTTCAAATATCTGATTTTGATGGGTGGACAGATTCGAACCGTGGGAACATCTCGATGGCGAAACAGAAACGAGCTCGAGGTCGGTCATTCCTCGAAGCGCGGAGACTCGACTAGTCTTTAGATCAAGTGCTTGGCGAGTTTTTGGGTACAAGCACCAAGTAATAATTGTGTGAAGCCAGTTCAATAACCTCGAGGGCCATACCAACCGGCTGCCATGACCGCCTGCCGCTGATTCTGGTACTGGATACTTTCCAGCACTTGGTGTCAATCCTACGGCCGCTTCAATCAGGGACTCACCTTTTAGAACATCGCCGCTCGAATTATTTGATCCTCGACCATCAGGAACTGTTGAGCCCGGTTAGTGTCTGTTGGGTTGAATGGTATGTGAGCACCGAAGACAGCGTACCCCATTTATCTCATGTACGGGTGTTCCCGCGGTTCTCATCTGGAGTGCGGTGACCTGGTCGTGAAATCGTTAGTCGGATTGGATGTGAGAATGGCTTTCAACGTACCGTGGTGGGAGACCGATAACAATGTCCCGAGACGAGATCACAAATTGTGAGCCCAGGATATCGACCGACAATCGCCTCTGCATGTGCCACGCATCCTTGGCAGAATCGGTTTTCTCTCCCGGTTTTCACCTTAGCGGATGTTGAATCCAGAGTTCGCAAGGTGCATTCGATCCCAGGGATATGCTCCTTGATGGTGACATACTCGCAGCAATTTCCAGTGAGATTATGGCCTCTGACGTGTGCGAATGTATTCGCTGGAAACGCATTCAACCTATCCTGGGCGACATCAAATTTCATTTGGGTTTGCTTTCGTCTTTGGGGTCCTGCCCGTGCGTAGGTGACTGGGCCAGATGTACCGTAGGTAACGATGGTTCGGGGGCCGGTTGGGCCTTGTACAGTGCTGCTCGCAGCACCAACTATGACCGGAATATCGCGTCGGTCCTGGTAGTAATGCCGCATGTCATCCAGGAATGCAGGTACATCGATGGGTGCGGCGCTATTTCTCTGAGTGTACTGCGCACTATAATGGTCTCCATCCCACTGAGAGACGACTCCCCCTCCAGGAATAAATTGCATCGGAGAGTCAGGACCTAAATGGCACCGTTTCAAAGTGAGCACCCTAGAACTTGAAATGATCGACGCGATGCGGACCTGGCTGGCAGTCGGCGGTTGATACATGACGACGAGATGCTGAAGAGGACGGGTAGAAGTTCGAAAGCTGTCTGGCTGCCGTCCTGGCCTTTTCCCTTCTCTTTAGATACTCAACGAAACCGTGATGATGCACATGGCAAGTCAGTAATTACAACATTGTTCTTGTTATTTCCGCCGCATCCCCGAGATTGTTGCGACCCAGCAGACATTTTCTTCTGTGGCGGGGGGCAGGATTACAAGGAAGGAGCGGTAGAGTTTTCCAACCCGGATTTTCGGCCAGAGTCACGCCGCGCTGATCACATCAAAACAGCACCTCCTATCTCTACTACGTCCTTCATTCCTGCACGATGGATCTTGCGCTCGACGTGTACACATACCCGGCAAACTCCTGTTCCGGGAGTTTTCTATCGAATGACTGGCCTCGATATTGTGGCTCCAAGATGATGGCCTGTGTCGGATGTCGCGTTTTCTGCTGTATCCGACAGACTTGCAGCCAGCAGGCCATCCATGGCGCCTCCGGTTGCACCAGGCATCCTGACACGGTACACTGTGCCAGCTGCCGCGAAAAGCTCGACCCAAACCACCCTGAACTCGTCGCCTGCCTCGACTGCAAGATGTCGTGGTGCCGTACAGATCCAAAACTTTCGTGGTGTATCGGCCGTGGAGCACCCGCGACAGAGGCGCACTGTCTCGGCCCGCCAGGAACTTCACGCCTACACGAACCCAAACCTCTATGCCCTGCTGGATGCACCGAGGGCGAGTACGCCTGTTTGGACCCCTTTCCCCGAAGTTGCTGCGCAGAAAACTGTTGGTCAAAAGAGATTGCCGATGGGTTGAGTACGATGGATGCGAGAGGCATCTGCGATGGATGTGTGGATAGATGGGCGGGGTCTGAATGCCTTGGGAAGCATTTGTGGATTTGTGACGACTGCCAGGTCGCTGCTCACGCATCACCTCTTCAAACCTGCGGAAAATGCCACGAATATAACTGTGGCAGCTGCAGGCGGTGTCCCCTGGAGCATTGTGTCCAGTGCGGTGAAATATACGATGAAGATTCCGAGGACGATGGCCCTTGCGACGAGTGCTCGTTGTGGAAATGCGAGTCCTGCAGTGCAGAGCCAACTGCAGATGACTTCTACTGAATCGCCGGCCGCTGGGTCTACCCTAAAGTACAATATCTGTCCCCTTTTCGTTCAACAAGCGGATGTATTGCATTTCATTAGGAAATTTAAAAAACCAAATTTGTGCGACCTAGACATACGTATAACAAAGCGGCTCAGCCCTCGGATCCATGATATCTCGAATGGGAACAAGCGGTGCAAGGTTCAACATCTTCAGCTCAAAGCCAAGAGTGATGTTCACAAAGGGAGGATCGACACTCGAACGGCCAGATATGTCGAAAAGACGAGTAGGCAAGTCCAATTGCTGCCAGAGCCACCATACGCGATCCAAATTCGCGTGGTGGAGGTAGAATACTGGATCTGAAGGTTGTGCATAATTAGTTCGCTGTTTCGATGTACGTGTGGATACGGACCTGCCGGACTCGAATACGGGTCGAGCATCTCAGCCCCAACCGCAAAGTGTCCACCGTCGTGCAATTTCATCGTCGGGGTGACAGGCTGCCCCTCGAGCTCGATGCGAAAAATCTCGAAGTTCGGCTGCTTGGTCGTGTTCGCAACCTGCGCAGAGGATAAAGCCCAGGCGTATTCGTTGTTGAAGGCGCGAGTAAGGCAGTGATTCGTGGGGATCGTGCCTGGGCCAAGAGAAAGGTTGTATGAAGCAAACGGTCCGTTCGGTACACATCCGCCACCGATGCCAGGTACCCAGCCAGGGAGGTTGGTGAGATTGTTAAACGGACCGGCGTATCCTGGGATGTAGATTCCGTTACCTGCGAATCGAATCAGCCGGCGCATGACAATGTGTATGTGGGACAAACGCACCTCCAAATCCGTACACGGAATCGAAAACGGGTGCTTTGTCGATCCTGTTATAAACTTTTGCAAGTGTCCAGAAGGAAAAGAGCAAGGAACCCACGAGTTGTAAACATCCACATCGCGGCTCCAGTCCCAATATCTGGCAAGGTTGGACATTAGCGTAAAAGATTGAGTTAAAATCGACGTCGACGAACGGGAGTGCGCCCTTGAAGCTGCATTCACTCCTCAATGTTCCCTCGAACACATTCAAGAAACGTCGGTGCCAAGGTAAGAATTGTCCCTAAGTATGTGTCTGTAAATGAGTGTGGTGGAGATAGCTGTGACCGACCACATGGTGTATCTCGTCCGTAAGGTTGATATGGACAGCTTGGAAGTCGTCGAAACGGGTTCGAGCCGCCTGAACGAGTCCTTGGGCAGGAAGACTCTGAAGGCATTTGACCGCATCGATATATCGTATTTTTTGTTCGTTCGTCAAGTCCCTCCTGCAAATCCAAGTCAGCGGAGCGGCAGAGGGATAAATCGGATGGGAACCGACCATTCCTGACGCTTTGCGAGATTGGGGCAGAATGCGGACCCACCCGCTGCCACAAGGAGGACAAGCTGCGCGACGATGTAGAAGCAGCTGTGGATAGAGATTCCCCGGGCCATTTTCCTGGAGAAGCGAGGGTCTGAGGGGTAAGTACACCATAGCCAAGCTCGCTTTTATCGCTCAAGGATGTTACGGAAACTTGGTTCGACGAATAGACTAGCTGAATTCAGCGTTTACGGTCAGTCCGAGAGGTCGCATTGGAGAATGCCAAAACTGCCGCCCAGCTTGACGTTAAGGCGGCAGAAGGTGTTCGGTGAATAACTTACTTATCCCCAACTAGTGTAGCGATGTGAGGGAGTCACGATATGCCGGTGAAAAGCCGCCTTGAATAGGCAAGCCCAGAATTATTGACCAGCGGTTTCACCTCGGTTCCCCGGCCTAGAGTGGGTCAGAACACAGAAATTGCCGCCCCAAAGGCCGTCGAGTGCTACAGCCCATATGCAACGTTGATCCTAGCTGTCGCAGAAGGAGGTTCATGGACAGCCTAATGGCCGCGCGCCGGTGCAGAATGACCACCGAAGGCGCAGAAAGAACCACACCGAACAGATATGTAGCAAAGCCCGCCTCCGCTTCCTAGGGAGCTTACGAGTAAAATTCTGGAGTCACGGCGCAGGCGGAGCAAAGAGTGTACATCCACGCCTATCCACGCACCGTAAAGTTCCCGGACATTGCCCAAATCCTAATAATGGCTGAGCGCTACATCGGCGAAGCAAGATAGGCGCCGACTTGGTGGTTCTGCTTCGTCCTTACTGATATCATTGCGCTGGGCCCGTTGGTGAAGCAAATTTGACTAGCAGGGAAACGTTTTGTTCAGTCCTGCCGGAGATGGTTGTGGTTGTGGTTCAACATAAAAGTCACGCGGTCACAGTCGGTTAAGTCCGAAGAACACCTCATCACAAACATACACGACCGAAAGTTCAAGCCAAAAATCCTACTAGTACCGCGGGGCAAGGATCGAATGGACGCAACTGTGACAGACGCAACTATGGAGGCTAGTACTAGTACTATGCCAGTGGACGACGCAGAGATGCAGGACTCGTTCTCTGAACCAGACGAAGAATCGCGCGCCTCAAATAAAAACCTCCCTGAGCCGACTGTTCCCATTGACCAACAGCGGCTGAGTCTCTACATTCTGACCCAACGAGATCGGCCTATCCCATCGTAGGTCACATCTCTAGATCATTTCGAGGCATCCTTTAACCTGGAACCGTGTCAGACTCGAAGAAATGAAGAGATTTCTTGATGCGCCTGACGATCCCGAGGCGCGCATCGACGAACTGAACAGATACTACGAGGAAGATCTTGAGCGCCTCTACACGGCTCAAGCAGAAGATTACCTCGACGAGCTGGAGGATCGATATTACTCGTTCGACGAGAAAATGCTACCAAACGAGGATCTCCGAGTGAGTGTTTCGAAAGGGCATAGTGACATGTCTCAACATCCGCAGGCCCTGTACGCGGATTTGCGAGTGGAGCCCCACCCACAGTTTACGTGGGAGTGGAATCTCGCCCGCACCACTTCCATTCACCAGAAGCGAGTCGGAGAATTTGCTCGTCACGTCCAGACCGACTTCCCGCAAACGGTAGAAGAATACAAGAGAAAGCCAACCGAGACACAGCATCGTGTTGCGCGATTGCTGGTGCTGGAATCGGACGAACAGCGAGAAAATATGTTGTCGGAGTTTGGTTGGACGTGGCGGCAGGCAAGTCCTCTCCAACAAGAGTTTGACGCGAACTTTGTGAGCTGGTTTGTTTTCCTTGTACCGCCTTCCTCATCACGATCTGCAGGACTTCCAAGAAGAAATCCGTCGCACTGTTATTGAGTTGAATGTGGCGGACCCTAATCGGAGGTACTGATGAAAAGGTATTCTAATTCCCTCTGGTGCATTCCCAAGCGATTAATCTGCCCTTCCAGCGAACGAGTTTGTAAAGAAGAATATCTGAATCTGCTATCGTGTTTTGCAAAGCGAAATGAACAGTTTCTTGTCCTTGAACATCTACAGTAATTAATCCAACAGGTCCACAACAATCGGCTGAAATGGTTGTGCTCCCATCTTTAATCGCAGACCGGTTCGACGGGCATTTGGCCCCATCGGCATATTGGCGGCATTCACGAAGATCGTTTCCTCCTCCCCTTCGTCCGTAGTTTCCTGCCCAGATTCAGGTGGGAACAGAATGACCCCGTCGTCGCGGTTGTTATTACCGTACATGTCGTCGTCGCTGAGCGAGTCTTCCTCTTCTCCACTCACCACCGGCGCCGGCGCAGTGTGAGCCCTGGTGGTGGTGTTACCATTTACTCCAAGCTGAATCGCATTCTGCGCTCCGAACTGGGTTGAATCTCGTTTCCAACGGTGCAAATAGGCACCGCGGGCTTCGTGTATATGACCGAAGACATGCAGTTTGGGTTTCAAGCGCGGCAGCTCTGCTGCAAGAGCAGCACAACCTGCCCGCTCTCTGTTGATTGTCAGGTCCAAGATATTTCGTGGAGGGCCGTGTGTCAACCTCAAAGTCAAGTCAGTGCAGCGCCCTGCCGAAATCCAGGGAGCTCAGAATACATACAAAATATCAGCCTGCGGAAACTCCCCACACAGAGCTAAACGAGTTTCAGCGTGCGTAATGGGTTCGCTCGACGAGGATTAAAGGCCCCACCTGCACCATCCTCCTTGTTGTATCCGAAGGCCCAATCTCCCCAGTACGGAGTCCACTGGTACATTGCGGCATAGAGTCGTCAAATTCACTATGAAATCGGAGCATGTGTACGCACGGGTGATCCATAAACGCTCCATTCCTTCCCCCCATCCCGCGCTTTGAATTTGTACACTTCGTCTTGGAGATACACGACGTTCGCTGCGACGGCGCGGGAGCCCCCGAGGAGCTCGAGAACAGCCTCGACCGGCTGGCACCGAATAAATACGAGTGTCCAGCTCAAAAAATAGGGGCAAAACGCACCTCCGGCGCGTCGTTTGAACGGTGGAGGCGCAGCTCCTTCCAAACGGGCTCATACCATTCACGGTGGATGTTGGAGTCGTGATTCCCCGCGATAATTCTGCCAATGGATAAGCTGTAGCGCAAGGAGACTTGGACAAGGCCCAGAGGATAGGCCAAACGAACATCTTCACGCGATGAGGAAGCGCACACAACCAATCCATCGTTTTCTCCAGCTCATTCAGTGTCCCCCACTCTGTGAGGTCCCCGGTGTGCAGCAGCACGTCCCCGTCGGGCACGTCGCACGTCCGGCCGTGCGTGTCAGAGAGCAGGACGAAGCGCGTCCACTGTGCGGCATCACCGTTTGCGCCTGCGGGTTTCGGGAGTGGGCCAGTGTCGGGCGGGTACTCGAGCTGCACGACGCTGGTTCGCGAGGTGATGCTGGTTCGGTGAGGGATGGCGATGGTGGGCATCCTGGATTCCTGTGGCTTCCTTCAAGCTGTGTCGCGCGGGAAAGGCTGTGAATGGCTTTATATACTTTTGTCGTTCGCGTTGGGAGTCAGTTGCAGTCACTGGGATCCCGCTCAGAAAACCGAGGAGCTGTCACAGAGAAAGGTGCAATGCGACATAAAGTGCCGCATAAGCATTCAAGTTAGTCAACGGGAAACATGGAGATTCCGTGCGTCGTTGTTGCGAATATATATCATGATAGGTAGGCATGCAGTGGAGTAGGTAGTCTGTAAAAAGTCGGCAACGGCGGCACGGAATCGAATCGAAGTTATGTAGAGCAAGATAATCTAAGGTCGTGAATCGTGATGAGGCACCCCAATGGGCAGAAGGAATGGGGAGGGTACTCGAGGTTATGACGCCGCCGAGGAGGTGGGCTTGAGGGTGACGGGACTGCTGCTGCCCCCTTCCAAATCATAATGTGCGGGCTCCGCCATCTCCTCATCCACAGCCTGCCGACCCAGCGCGGTGAGCGCTGCGTGGCCGTTCTCCAGACCCTTCTCAAAATACCGCGGCACAAAGCTAGAGAGAGCGAGCAGATTAGCGCCTTCTCCGGAAGAGGAAGAAAGGAAGGGAAACGACATACTCTATGCCCCTCCGTTTCCGGTCCGCCGCCTCGTCGCGCTGCTTCTGCTCTATCGCGACCTTCTCCTTCGTCGCGTCCGAGAACTCCTTCTTCAGCAGTCGCGTCGTAACGCTATCCCACAGCCTCCGGCTCTCATGCGGAAGCTGCTTCTCCAATGGCCGCACGCTCTTCGGCAGGATCTGCAAGGCAGACAAGTCCATCAGCGTCGCGTACTCCTCCTCCTTCGCCGCCGAGATGTTGATGCGCGACGACGCCGCAGAGGCGAGGCCGGACGCGGGCACGGGTAGCGAAACGTGTGATGGTGAGGGGGACGAGTACGAGGAGGGCGTGGTGTCCGGGTACGAGTTGACGCCCACACGGCGCCAGCGGATGCGGTTGCGCCACGAGCCGTCAAAGACCGCGACGACGCGCGCCTGCGGGACGTGCTTCACCTTGGTCCACTCATTGTGCTGCGTCTCGCCCTCGACGACCAAATGAATTACGCCCTCCATCAAAAAATGTGCGCGCCCGAGCCAGGACTGGAAGGCATCAGCATTGTCACAGATTAGGAAGAGGAGGACGCGCGTACCTCCTCCTTGTACTCCATAATCGCGCGGAACCGTTGGTTCCCGCCCACGCATGAGATGACAGTCGATTCGGCGACAGTCACGTAGAAGCTGCCCCTCAGCAGCCCATTCACCGCCGCGATGGGGTGCGATATGTTGTACTCTTCACCCGCGCCAGGGCCGCCCGTGATATTCACGTAGATGCCCTTGTTGTACATGCCTGGCGAGACGCGCAGTGTAGTCCCCGAGATCTTGGCGGAGATCTGGTCGATCCCATACAGCTCAAGCGAGCGCGATGGGCACGCGGCGTAGTACGCGGACACAGGCGGGTGGTGCGAGACTTGCTCCGTGATGTAGATAACGCGGGTGGTGTCTTCGGGCTGGGCAAGGTTGAGTTGGGACATGGGGGCCTCCAGCGAAGTGGCCGCAGTCGACGGTGACTTGCCGGTCTTGGAGATGGAGCTGACGCCGCTATGGGTGCTCTTGGAGCTGTGGCCGCTCTTGACACTGGCAGTTTCCATCGAGGCCGAGCCGGAGACTGTGGTAATGGGGGATTTGGCCGGGACCACGTCCCAGTGAGTGCGGAAATGCTCTCCTAAAACAGAGTTGTATGGTTTGCAAACTTTGCCGTGCTAAAAGAAATGATAGATGAGCATACTGCGCGTCGAAGGATAGAATTGCGAGGGCGGTGCGGAGTGTACGCGAATGCGGTGAGCCAAGCCCGTTGGAGCGGGCAGCCTCCGTAGAGACGCGCCAAATTAGGGTATGCCACTTCATTTCGCGAGCCTGAGACAAGGGCGGAACAACGACGGCGAGCGGGCGGAGCATGCATGTCACTGCAATCCACTCCTAACATCCTGAACAAGGAGGAAACTCACCACGAATTTGAGATCTTTGGTGAAAGCAAATCGGACAACGGCCAGCATCCGTTCAAAGGGGTCATCAGAGTCGTTAATTCTGAATCATGTATTTCAGCGCACTAGAACCAAGTAACAAAGAGAGGACAGTACGCTGCAAACATGTCCGGTCGGTCGAGATAATGCCAGTACTCGAGATTGGGTATTGGCTCGAGGAGTGACGCGGGCAATGAAAGACGCCTTGAAAGCTGAGAATTGAGATTCATTGGGTGCAAATTGGCACTACGTACATGGCGGCAATGTCTTTGACCCCCAGGGACTTCTTGACGAGCTGGACAATCATCTTGAGCTTTCCGCCCTCGCCGTCGCCGGAGTCAGGGACCGAAATGGGTGGCCCTGGTGCGTCGTCATCGACGACGCCGTGGGGGTCGGCGGCGATGGAGGACATGGCGCCTGCGACGTGGAAGAACGAGAAGGGAAAGCAGGTGGTGGTGGTAAAGGTATGAGCGCCGGTCTACCGAGACAGGACTGATCCGCATTTGGTCGACTTGCCTCTTTGCGGTCCACGTTCGTCCTCGATGCCTCCTTCTCTCGTTCGTTCCTTTCAGGAGTTTGTGGGGCGGCACGCACGCGCTGGAATATTGCCCCTCGAGCCCTGGTTCACCACACCTGGTTCACCACAGAGAAATATTCCGCTGCTTGTGCGGTGGCAGAAGACGCCATAGGAACTTCCGACGATCCACAGCGCCTGATTCTGCGACATATCACTCTCAATGAATCACTGTTGGTTGTTCTCGCATAGGTAGCTGAGGCTACCGTAGCTCCTCACCAGCCTCACAAAGACTACGGCCGCGTTCTGCCGCCCTCAAACCCGATTTTGCGTCAATCTGGCCGCAAAAAAAAAAAAAACTACAGGACCCTCGGGGCGCACCTCCTGCCCGTGGTGCTGCAGTCTTGCATCTCTATCGGTCTTTTGTAAACTGCGTGCGCTCTCCTTTGCATTGAGCCAGTGACATTCCCTCATGGCAGGGCGTATGCGCCCTCTGTCGTGTCACTTCAAAACCAGTCCACTACTGGAGTTTCAACTTGGCAAGACGAAGTATATGTCCTGGTCGCAGCTCTGAATCCGGAGTCTCTTGTACTATTGGCGCAACTTACAAGTATCAACCGACCTGCGGCCCAGTGGAATTCACGATGATCCTCCAATGGTTCCAACACAAATCTAATGAAGGGTCATCTTCAAAGTTTAAACAGGTTATCCCCGGGCTAGTTTCGTCCTCCAGCTCTCCAACGTTCGCAATGGCCCCGCCAACAGGCAGATCAAGTACCTTAAAGACAGAGCAAACCCTTCTCCTTTCTCAGCTCACTCAGGTCGATTGCTTCAGATGAGGTGACAGATTTCTATGCAAGTTCTACCGGTTTTCTCCTTGAAAGCCAGCGTTGGATTAGGTTAGAGTCCAGACTAGTACATATGAAGAGAACGCGTCGAATATAAGACGCTATGCAGGGTTGAATCTACGATGGTCCGAATCGCCGAAAGGTCCCCACACAAAGTTACGTACGTCTAAAGCTACTTTCCAACAACGTTCATCTCCCGGATCCAAGGAATCCTTATCCGCCTCACCCGCACCTGGAACTTGGGCTACCGGTATCAAGCACTCTCAATCCGACCCCCTCGAATTCTGGGCCGCGGCCCGCCATACATACGCGCTTAATTACCATGACTAGCATCGTCCTCCCCCGCCGGACACGAATCACCTCCCCAACCAGCCTAGTCCACCTCGAATACTCCGCCTCGGACCCCCTCAGGCCCAAACCCGACTCGGGAGATTGGACGCGCTTCGTCCTCCTCTCCGACACGCACTCGCGCGTGGGGTTCCCCGTGCCAGACGGCGACGTACTGCTGCACAGCGGCGACCTCTCCCGTCGCGGCACGCTCCGCGACCTGCGCCGCACCCTCGAATGGCTCTACGCGCTCCCGCACCCGCTTAAAATGTTCCCGCCCGCCTACTTGCTTGCTTGAATTCAATTAATAGTAGGGTTTGTTTACAGCATCATTGCGGGCAATCGCGACTTTGCGCTCGACCGAGAGTGGTACGACGTCAACTGGACGCAGACGGCACGCCCGGACCAGGAGGCCGTTTGGGAGGTGCGGCGTCCTTGTGCAGTATGCATTCTTGCTCATCTGGATGTGGTGTAGCCGCCAGAGCCAATCGCGGACCTGCTTACAGGCCCGCGCGCCAAGGCGGCGGGGATTGTTTACCTGAAAGACGAAGAATACAGATTCAGTACGAGACCAGGCGGGCGTGAATGGAGCGTGTACGGCTCCCCGGTAGATAATTTCGCGCGTCCCAATGGTTGAACCCTGAATTCTTACAGCTTACTCCCAACTTTCGTTCTCGGATGCGCGCATTCGGGTACGACGCCGCAGATGCTCAAGGTATGTTCCTACCAATCGTTGGCATAATAATTTTTCAACCATGTTGAGTGCAGCCGTGGTATCAGCCTTTCCGCCAACCGACATCCTGTAAGTCATGTATTTCCAGTGAACTTGATCGAACCTGATTCCTGCAGACTCACCCACGGCCCCCCACAAGGCATCCTGGACCTGACCAACAAGGGTGCAGGGGCGGGCTGTCCCGCGCTGGCTGCGCGCCTCCCCGAGCTACGCCCCCGTCTGCACGTATTCGGGCACATCCACGAGGCGCGCGGCGCGTACGTCCACTTATGGGAGTCGTCGGAATCCCCCGCCTTGGGTGCAGCACAGAACTCCGCGCCCGATGGTGCAGTGGAGATGGAGGAAGAGCTCGTCCCCCCTGGCCCGCAAACAATCTTCGTGAACGCGGCGAACACGCCCTCTGGCCCCACCGAATTTCGGCACGGCGAACCGGTCGGTGTCGGTGGGCCTGGCGTTCAACCCGTCGTAGTTGATTTACTAGAATGAATGAAGTTCCTAAGCATTGTCATATTATATTCATGTGCTACTCATGGTCCATATCCAACGCATTATCTACCCGCAACCCAATATCATTGGACCGGGTTCACGCTCTCATACCATTGAATGACGCTCCCAATCAAGAACGCCCACCCGCCCCAGAACGTCGAGCACGAGCTCTGGTACGCGATCTTCGTGCTGCTGTCCAGCGCATAGCCAAAGGCGCCACACATTGCGAAGCCAACTCCACCGACCAGGTTCCAGACTGCGCGCAAGTTCAGTTGATTCTCAGCAGGAGGCACAGAAAACTCACAGCCAACATGCCAACCGAGCGAGTTCGGCGCGGGTATATACCATTTCTTTTGCGTCTCGATCATCATAATCGACCTGGTCAAAGAAGTCAACTGAGGTCCGAGTGAAACTGAATTGAAGCGACATACGAGGCGATAATGAAGCCACACCCTCCAACAACCTGAGGTGTCCAAAACACGCCGTCTAACAGACCCGTGTTGTCCTTGATGGCGTCCTGGACAGTGGGGATGGCAGTGAACCTGCGGCGTGAAGATTGAATTAAATACCAGGTCGTGGCTCAGGAGGAATGGACGCACCCGCTTATCCAGAATATCGTCGCGGCCCAATACTGCACGAACGCGGCCAGGAACCCCATCTCGTGGAAATACTTTCCCTCCGTCGAGAACCATATCCACTTCTTCTTCCGCGGTTGCGTCGCGGACGGTTTCTCCTCTGAACCGGGAGTGTTATTCTCATTCTCCGCATCCACGGCGTTGGTTGCGTTCTCGGCGTCGCGCGGGGACTCGCCGTGCAGCAGCAGCTTCACGTTCCACCCAAAGTCGGACGCGTCGCCGCGGTTCCACGCCTCCCAAAGCCCGAAGAGCGCGCCGAACTCGAAGATGGTGGCACCGAGCCAGGCGGTCCAACCGTTCCCCGTGTCATCTTTTGCGACGTGCGTGTTAACGAAGGGAAGGAAGGCGATGAAGCCGTTGATGACCCAGACTATACTTCCGATAGTAAAGGCCTGTCCGCCCGCAGAAAAATTAACAGATATCGGGGGTATAATTTCGTGCAAACTTACGATGGAAACCCACCAGCTAATATTCCAGTACTCGATCCTGCGCATATTCCCGATCTTTTGGAGGGTGCTCACGCGGTGGCGGGGCTTCCCCGTGGGACCCACCGCGCGATGGCGGTTCCGGCGGTGGTCCCTCGATGTCCAGTTGAGTCTGCGGTCGGGGGAGGCGAGGGTAGCGTGTGTGGGGTGCATAAAGGAGCCAAATCGGAGAGCGCCGCGAGGGGAGTGCTTCTCCACCTCGGGGTGCAGGTCAAAGTGCCATCGACCATCGTTGTGGTCGTTCTTGGGAGACTCGAGGTTGTGGCCGTCGGAGGACATGGGAGCAGGAGGGAGGAGGTCTGGACTCTGGGAAAATTGGTTGAAGGGGTGTCATGTCTAATTTAGCGACTCGTCATTTTTGAACCAAAATAAACTTTGATGACCGGTCACAGTGTGACACCATACGTTCCCACGGTTGGAATTTCATCTTACGCTTGGTTGAAAAACTTCGGATCGACATATTCCGACTGCAACTCGCGCAAATATATTCGGCATTGCTTGAAAGGGACACATTAACACGCAAACCCTTCGGTAGACGCAACAGCATGACAAGAATACGTCCCCACCGTAGCATTTCCACCGACGACGAAATTGCTGTCCAGAATCTGGAGATCTTCGCAAGGAGCCGCCCCGCTGCATTTTAGGCTCGCAATACTACTGCCCACCATGCTCCCCTTGAGTCCGGACCAGGTGATATTACTAATTTGCAAAGTCGAGGTGTCGCATTGCCCCACCGCGCCAGAAAACGTTGTGCTTGGAATGGGTTTATTCAGAGCTTGCGAACTCAACTGCTTGGAGAAAGACTAACCACTGGGTGATCTCAGCGGGCGACTGAGTGATTCCGCTCAGTGTTGAATTTGTCCAAGCTAACGAGAATGGTCGTCCTTCAAGTTGCGCCTCCATATGAAAATCATCACTCACCAATGTCGCGGACGTCTACATAGCGAATCCCAACAACATTCGTCAGCGACCATGCCAAAACTCTGGTAGTCAATGTGGCTGGCACGTACATCCAAGCCCGCCGCCTCCCCCATTCGGCGGGAATCCCTGCTGTACTCCCGTCCACGTCTTGATGTACCCCACCATCCTCGTCCCAATGAACGAGCAATTCCGTGTCAAGACGCGCTCAACAAATTCAAATTCGCCGGGGTACTGCCCGATGCTGCCAATTGCGACGCCTAAACCGGTGTAGAATACGGAATCCTCGATTAAGATGTCCGATGAATTTCGTTTCATCTACAACTTCGGATTGAACATTGAAACGGGTAGTAAGGAAAGTTGGGGAACGTGCGTACAGCAATGGAGTCGTCGCCGTTGTGGACTTCCCAGCGCTTGAAAATGATATGGTGCGAGTTGAGCGTGTCCGCGCCGTCCGTGTTGCGCGCGGGTTGCTGATGATATTTGATCAGTAACTCCCAGATCGCGGTCGTTGGCTGAAACGCACCGAGTCGTTCGAGGTCGAACTAACGAAGATATCTGTCATGTTGACAAAACTGGAATATGCCAGGGTCATCGTCCTGAAAGTGGTTTACTCAAGCTGAATGGCGTAACTTCCAGGCAATAATTCCTACATACCACATCTGAGACTGAACGAAACGGATGCCCTTGAAGGTCGAATTGTTGGTCTCCCATATGGTCAGCGCGTGCGGGCGACCCGCCAGGTTGGATACGCCTTTCGTAAAGTCGTACCTGGATCCGTTGAATATAGCCGCAGCGCACAATTCATGATCAGGGAACGAACGCGCACCAGATCTGCCCATTTCCATCAAAGGTTCCAAAACCGTGTCCATCGAAGGTGATGTTGTTCCCGCCCAAGAACCACGCCGAGGACTGATTCTGGTATCCGGTCGGCAGCGAATTGTTCAGCCAGTACGAGATGTTGGCGGCGGACCACTACCACCGCTCTCTTTAGCTCCAATTACTCACTCGAATAATTTGTGCAACTACTACTTACCAACAAGGTCCCGCGTAAATCGATCTGCACATCGTTCAACCCGGTGGTGTTCATGACTTTCTCAATCCAGTAAGTCTCGTTGAGGAATTCGATCTGATTCTGATTTAGCCAGCCTCATACAAATGAGTAGTCCGAATTCACACACACCTTTCCGCCTTGCCCACAGAGCGCAAAGGCATCAATAATGGCAGGTGAATCGTCGGTGAAATTTCCGGACGGATGGACGGTGCAGGTTGCGTCGCGCTGCAGCACATGGCCCGCAAGCGCCCGAGAGGCGATGGACAGGAGTAAGAAGGATAGTAGCATCTTGGGGGTGCATGTTTCCACCGAACCTTTCCCTTTATACGCGACTTCGCGGTCTCATGACCGCGTCTCGCTTCCAGTTTCGGCACATCTGCGGTCCGGCTGCGCGTATGACCTGTGATTTGTCAGTGATATTCGAACGGTTGGAATGGGAAACTGGAAAGTAGAGGGATCAAAGAGAGATTGTTCGAGGTTCAGACTCGAGGAGTTTGCAATCATCGGGCAGATTTTGTCTGAAGGATCGAGCTTCCCTCGGATGGACGCGAGTGTCCTAAAATTATCAGCACTCGGTGACGCTCGGTGAACTACGAAGCACAGGGCACTTGGCGGGAATCAAGATTGCGGGGATGAATTTGGAGCGACGCGGCAACGACGCGGTGAACGATAGTCCGAACAAACCATGGCTGGGCAGTGGGCGGGCAATCTTTCTCGAGTGATCAGACTGCGCGAGGTGGTAGAGAGGTTGTAGGGACTTGGGTAACTGCGAGGAGATACCGATATTAACGCAGCTGGTAGTTTGAGCAGGGAAAACACCGCAACAGAGAACAAACCAGCACTTCGGCGGGAAGGGTCGGGAGCGGGCCCCGGGGACCCTCAATCGGATATTCACCTTGATTCCGGTCAACAGCGCCATAAACCACTAAAGTTGAGTATATGGAGACTTAAAGAGCGTGTGGCTGGAGAGACTGAGCAAATGCCGCCCGAGAGCGCCCGAGCCCGTTAGGGATACCAGAAGCTGCAAGTCCGAAGCTGCGCACTTTGAATGAAACGGCGTTTCCGGGAAGAGAATAGCCATACGGATATGTGGTAGTATGTTCTCCAGCCGGCAATGTTCAACGCAATGGTTCAACGTGGTGGAGGTTAAGCACTTTCTTTTAAGCTGGGGTGATTGATTGGATCATTATTGTCGGAGTCTGAATTCAATTTTGTCCCAAGCTTTCAACCAGTTCAACCACTTCAACCACTTGTGTAAAGGCTTCATGGATCCTTTGAAAGCCTCCTTGAGCAACCCACAACATGCGTGTGTTTTCCGGGAAATGACCTCCCGCGGAGAAGGTCAACGACAATGTGGATCCATCGCCGGTCGTTATGCAATTGTTGGGGTATCGCAGTATGGCCATGCGCTTCCGGACATTTACATGCTTGCGTGCTCGGAGTCGCCGTTGAATGGGTCACTTGGCGCCCGTTGACCCTATTAAAGGCAGCGCTGGAAGCCAGATGATGCAAGGTTGCTCGCTGCTCCCCCCACCCTCTCTACGATGCACCCTCTTTCCATCTCCCTCCTTCTCGTGTCTGGATGCCTTCCTCTCGTCTCGAGCGAGCCGATTGTGGCCCCTGCTAAGATACGCCTCCAGTCGCGCGTTGCCCCCAAGGAGGCCACCCTGCAACGGAGGGCACTCAACCCCGCCACCGTCCCCCTTGCAGATTTCTTCTTGGGCACAGACCTTCAGTACGTGTCCTCCTTCCCAGTCCTTCTTTCGAAACTCAAATTTCTCGGTAGGTGGTTTGGAAATATCTCTGTTGGCACTCCGCCTCAGGATGTCAGCGTTGTCTTTGATACTGGGAGCAGCACCCTCGAGTTCGCCTCGACTCTCTGCGGAGCCGCGTGCGACACGCAGGTCAAATTCGACTCGACCAAGTCATCGACCTTCGTCGACAAGAAGACGACCAGCTCAATAACCTTTTCGACCGGCGTCGGTGTCGACCCAGTCATTGGAAGCAACTACAGGCGAGTGGTATCCCGGCCCCTCGATAAGATATCTTGCTGATGCCGGACTCATCCACCAGGCTCACGCTCCGCGCAGCAACAGACACCGTTACTGTCGGAGGACTCAGTGCGCCCAATGTCGCCCTGAACCTCATCACCAGCCAAACCGCCAAATTCGCTATCGACCCCTTCAGCGGAATCCAAGGTACCTACTTTCCCTGGTTCGCTGTGGAACTTGGCTTGACTGGCTTGAAGGCATGAGCGCACGGGCCCAGGGTTTCTTCGCCGCCTTGATCAAACAGGGCCTTCCATGTAAGTCCTCCGTGCACGTACGATGCGCCAGCTAAGTTTCTCTATCCAGCCGTGTTCAGCATGTATTTAACACCGAATGCTATCGGTGGCGCTGAGTTGACCATTGGTGGGATCGACGAGACGAAATTCAACGGTCAGCGAGTCCATTATCATGGGTGGCGAACCTATCCTCAATTCTGAATAACTAGGAACCCTCACATACGCTCCTCAATCCGACGTGGGTTCCTCCACCTGGACCTTGTCGTCGCCGCGTATTTCAGTAAACGGCAAGACTACCTCGACTCTGAAAGTCAGCCGGGACGTCATCTTCGACTCGGGGACGTCGAACATCCTGTTCGACACTGAGACCACTGAGGTATGTGGAAGGAACACTGTCCATTTGGGCTAGTACAAAGCTGACGCTTTATGTACGCAGGCCATCTACGCGCTCATTTCCCCGAAGATCAAGGCGCACACGTCCGAGCCCGGGACCTACGGCATCAAGTGCTCGCTCATCCCGACCCTACCCGCGGTCATCGATATTGGCTTCGTCGACGAGAGCGGCAAGCCCTTCAATTTGACGATCCCGAGCAGCGAGTTGAGCGTTGGGCCCTTTGCCGATGCGCCTGCTACGTGCCAGACGCTCATCAACGCGTTTGATGGACTTTCCCTCGTTGGAGGCAGCGTCCTGAAGCACTACTACAGGTGCGCACGCCCCTTCGTTGACTTACTTTTCGTTCGAAGTGCTCATTTTTTTTTGCAGTGTCTGGGACGTCGGTGCTCAGCGCATCGGATTCGCAGCAATCTAGTGTACAGTACATGTCTACTCCTAGATTAGATTAATCCTGAGTTGTGTATGTACCAGTGCGAAAAACGGTTTTCAGTTCATACCAGTCAAGGAATCGGAGTAACGGCTGCAAAAGGGAGTATGACAATCTGCTCGGGGTCCCACTATGTAATGAAGAATGGGAGAGCATTCGACCTTGCGGGACTGAGAAACATACCACATCTGAAGTGTAATAAATGTCGGTTTCGATCATCTTCCGCACTTCCTCAATGTTCTCGGCCTGAAGGATAAACACGGAGCCAACCTGAGAAATACGGTGTCTGAGCAGTAATTGATTGCTGAGTAGGCCGCTAAGTAAAGGGACTCGCCATCTTCTTGTTGTCAGTTAGAAGTGATTCGGGCGTCAACACAGCGCCAGCCACACCTAAGTAGAGGAGTTCAGGGATTCACGTGCCAAGGAGCGGGAGAGATGCTGCAAAACTGACGAATAGATCCGCCATCTATAGCCTGTCTTGCGCCTTCAAGGTGTTTTGATCGGACAGTGAGTCGGCGCGCAAAGGCGTCGGGATCGGTCTTGTCTGGGGCATAGACGAAGAACTTAGGGAGCGGATGAGGGGCAGCAGTCGATAGACGCCGAAAGTTTCTCGAGATTTGACGGGGAAAGCGTTGCATTAGGCCGAGATGGTGGAGGACGGGAGGGACCTGGGTTAGGGTTTAGTAAATTACCTTTCGTGGATTCTGGCGGTTGTTTGTTTGGCCAACCTTGATTTCCCATCAACTTGAACCGCGGCCACTAAAGCACCGCGTCAAGTCCACGGTCTTGTAACGCTCCCGGCCAATCCGCAGAGATGCATCCAATATCTATCGCGTACGTCTCCGTATGAAACTCGGTCCGCGCTGACGAAACTCCAGCATGATCACCGACTTTTTCCATCCCAATGTGGGCGGAGTCGAGAATCATGTATACATGCTCAGCGCAAAGCTTATTCGCCGAGGTCATAAAGTAAGTGTGTGGTATGTCGCGGGTGTGTATGCTTGTGCTCAAATGCTCTCAGGTAATTGTAATAACCCACAGCCACCAACCCGACCGCGTCGGTGTCCGCTGGCTCGTTCCGTCCCTCAAAGTGTACTATATCCCTTTTGTCCCCATCGCCGCCTCAGCCACGCTCCCCGAATTCCTCACCTTCCTCCCCTATCTGCGGACGATTTTAATACGGGAACATATCCATCTAGTCCACGCCCACGCCAGTCTGTCCTCCCTTGGTCACGAGGGTATCCTCCATTCCCATCTTCTTGGGGTGCGATCCGTCTTTACCGACCACAGTTTGTTCGGGTTCGACGATGCAGCGAGCATACTGACAAACAAATTAATGGCTGGGTCGCTCAGAAACGTGGATGCTGTCATCTGCGTTTCCCACACCGGGTGAGGGTCCTCTGCATGCTCTGCAATGTCGACTAACCTTGCTGCCAGACGCGAAAATACGGCCCTCCGCGGAGAACTATTCGAGAAGTCCGACACAGATCCAGACGGTGTCGCCGTTCGCGATAGCGTCTATGTCATCCCAAACGCTCTCGTACCCGAACAGTTCCAACCGTGCCCACCACCACCCAGTGACATCAGTAGGCCTCCCTCTCGTCGAATTAAATCCCTCCATTGAAATCGCAGTACAGTCACAATCGTCGTTCTGTCGCGGCTCGCGTACCGGAAAGGGATCGACCTCCTCGTCGCAACCGCACCCCGGATCTGTCGCGAGTTTCCGAATGTCCGCTTTCTCGTGGGCGGCGACGGGCCTAAGCGCATTGACCTCCTCCGAATGCGTGAAAAGCATCTGTTGCAAGACCGTATCGAAATGCTTGGGCCAGTGCAACACGCCAAGGTTCGCTCGGTGGGTCACTTCGCATCTCCGTTCCGTCCAAGAACGAGACTCATTGTCTTCAGGTCCTCATCCAAGGAACGATATTTATGAGTACCGCGCTCACAGAATCCTTTGGCATCGCGATTCTGGAGGCAGCTTGCGCGGGCCTATACGTCGTCTCCACCCGCGTCGGAGGCGTTCCAGAAATCCTCCCCAACGACATGATCAGTTTCGCCGACCCTAATGAAGACGGTGCACCCATTTCATCTTATTCGATCGCCTTCTCAAAACCTAATTCCTTCCTGTACACAGACGTCTGCCGCGCAGTCGGCGAAGCCATCCAGATCGTCTCGGCAGGGAAACACGACCCCTTCCGCGCCCACGAACTCATCAAGACCTTCTACGATTGGGACTCCGTCGCAGAGCGCACCGAGGCCGTATACGAGGCCGTCCTGGTGTCCCCACAGATGGGGCTATGGGAACGCATCACGCGTACGATGCAGCTGGGCCTCTTCGCAGGGCCCATATACACCATCATACTCATCGTCGACTGTCTCTTCTTCCTCTTCCTCGAGTGGTGGATGCCCCGGGAGGACATCGATTTCGTGCGAGAGCATTGGAAGCAGGATGTGTTTGAAGAGGTAGAGGTCGTATTCGCGCTGCCCAACATGGACTTACTCAGTCTCCTTAGATGTGTCAGGAGGTTTCTCAAAGTGAAAAAGATGTCTAGAATTTGCTCTCGTTTCCCGACATCCGATTCAGGCGCCACGCTACCCTCGAGCACTTGATGGCTGCTCCGGTGCTTAGATCCTGGCTGTTGGTTCTGCATGCGTGGCACGCTCGCGGAGCAGCAGACGCGGGAACGCACGAGCCTATTTGTCGCACCCCGGATTCGGGACGCATTGACGGCCGCTCTAACGGCCGCTTGACGGAAAGCAGGTCCTCGCGGCGTATTGTACACTTTTATTGGGTAAACGAGGACGCGGAATCCGAGAATATACACAGGAAAGAGGACGGACGAGAGAACAGCTTCTCCCAGTAACAAACGACAGCAGATAGCAATGCGTGACAAGATTTGGGCCGGAGAACCGAAACCCCAGGATGAAGCTGCCTAGCCCTTGACGCCATTCACACTACTCCCTGCAAGCTGCCCGGCAAGCCCCTCAACGTCCTCCCCAGGCCCCTCCTCCGCAATGCTGCCCTGCGGCGGCGTTTGCCCGTCCCACACCCCCTGTATCAAACTCATCGTACTCTCCAAGCTCCGCCGCCTCGTACTCGGACTCGTCATCGTCGTCCCCAAACTCGCCTGCCGTCCATGCCCGCGCCGGAACGCGCTGTTCGGTGTCGTGGGCGAGCCGGCGCCGGGGCTTCCGGCTACGGGCGACCCCATGGTGCCGCCCCCGAGCGCGCTCGTGTTGGTGTTGAGGGAGAGCGGAGGTGGCGTCGCGCCGTTGCCATTCTGTTGCGCGAGCGCAGCCTCGAGGTTCGCAGCGTTGATAGCCGTAGATATGTCGAGGTCTGGTTCGCCCGGTGTGGATGGTATCGAGGGCGAAGACGACGCCGAAATGATCGCCCGTCCCTCATCAGACGAGGCGTCGAATAAATCGGGAGGAAGCCGCTCATTTTCGATATCGGATTTGCGTCTGCGGTGGGGATTGGTCAAGTGTATCGGGCATGTACTGAAGGGACTACGCACGCATCCTCGAATCCATTAATCGCATCCTTGATACCCTCCGAACCAGACGCCAGTGTGCCGTACGGAAGCTTGTTGGAGCCGGACACACTCTTGAGCTCCGAGACCTTTTCGGACTCTTCCCTGTCCGCCCAAAACATCATCAGTTTCTTCCAGATGACTGATGTGCACAAAATGGCACCCACCGCAGCAAGGCAAAGACCCGCGCCATCCGCCCAACAGCCATGATCTTGTTCTTGATCACTTTGCGGCGTTCCACGGATTCTTCTGTTGTCGGTGACACGGGTGATGTGGGTGAAGGGATCATGGCCACATCCTCGTCGTCCTCGAGCTCCTCCTTCGTGCAGGTGTTCAGAACCGCAACAAGCATGTCCGTGACTATGGGAAACATGGTTAGCGAGGCGCTATAGAGTATACGATTAATCCTCGATAAACGCACTTTTCTCCCCAACGAACGGTAAACTCCACGTGAATACGTCCATGAAATTGGGCAACCAGTACGGATGCGGCGTGCAGTTAAACTGCCTAATGTTCATGACATTGCTCTCGTACTTCAGCACCGCGGGCCTGTTGTTGTACACATCAAGGTAGTTTGGCGCCGAGAAAATCGTCATTACAGAGGGAAACCCTGTCGACTTGGTTTGCGATACATCCGATACCTGCGGAGGCTGCGTCAGCGGTGCATGCAAAGGGGTGAGCATGAAGGAACGAAAACAAACCCCGCGTCCTGGGCTTCATGCGCTCGTATATTGACAATAGGTTGTTCCGCTCGAGGAACTGGCATGCGGCTTGATATCTGCGCCGTCGTCTCGCGTCAGTGTCGAGTCGCTGCAGTAGAAAGGCAACTTACGTGAAAAATACGAACACCCGCGGACGTGATTGTGCAGGAAGCTATCTGTCGTCTTCTCCGTCCCGAAGTCCTCGACAGGGTCGGCCCATAGGATATCGCACATGAGCCCCTGGGTCGGCGGCTCGCGGAAGCGGTCAATCTACACAATTAGGAAACAGCAAGCCATAGTAAGAATTTGCTCACAGCCCGAAT